>JAUESO010000525.1:0-465192 GCA_030914385.1 Drosophila antonietae | reverse complement strand
GCGGAAAACGCCGCAGAAGTTCGCAGACTATAGAGAGGAGGCTGGGAACATATACCGGCACATTCCGCACCAAGCCGGCCACGAGGATGTGGCGGCATGGAAGCTGTGTTTACCAACAGAGAGGCGCAGAGGACAGTTTGGGAGGAGAATCACGACGCGGTTCACCGCTGGCCACCTTGGAGCAAAACTTGCTCGGGTGGCAGCGAGGTATTACTGGCCAGGCATGTACCTGGACGTGCGAACTACGTGCAGCGGTGCGAGGTGTGCCAGCGCTACAAGCCCAGTCAGCTGCAGGCCGCTGGTCAAATGCTGACACATTGGGCCCGAGGAGCCGTGGCAACGTGTATGCCGCTGATTTTCGTGGGTCCATTACCGAGGTCGAAGCGGGAAACGATGCTACTGGTATTCATCGATCGATTCTCGAAATGGACGGAGATGGTGCCTTTGAGGAGCGCGAACACGGCGGCGCTGCAAAAGGCGTTCCGCGAGAGAATCTTGGCAAGATTCGGCGCACCAAAGGTGCTCATAACGGACAATGGCACCCAATTCACAATTCACCAGTCGATCCTTCAAGAGCTTTTTGAATGAGCTGGGTGTACGGCACCAGTTGACGGCGGCCATATACACACCTCAAGAAAATCCAACCGAGAGGGCCAACAGGACAGTGAAGACGATGATCGCGCATTTACTGGCAGCGATCAAATGTGCTGGGATGATGCTCTGCCAGAGTTGGACGCTGGCAGTGAACAGCACGTGTCGGCATCTACCGGGTATAGCAGCGTTCATCACGCAAGGCGAGAGCCGATACTTGCCCAAAACTATGTTTGACGCACAAACTCTGGGGACAGGCCAGAGGGCACAGAGTCCCCATGGAGAGGGCAGCCAAGGTGCTGAGAAGTCTTGGAGATTTGTGCGTCGAAAACCTGGAGAGAGCTGCTCAGGACCAGGCGCGGCATTACAATCTGCGTCGGCGGCAATGGAAGCCGGCTATTGGGACAAGGTGTGTGGGCGAAAGAACGCCACTTGTCCAAGCCGCGGATGGATTTTGCAGCGAAGCTGGCCCCCCGCTACGGAGGGCCATATACGGTGGTCAAGTTTGTGTCGCCTGTTTATCTGCCGCATCAATTCGGACACCGAAAAACGGATCCGTACCGCACATGTAGCTGACCTGAAGCCGTGGAGAGGCGAGACGGGTGAGTCGCATAGCGTGGCAGAGCAAGCTGCATAAATAAAATTTCAAAAAAAAAAAAAAAAAAAAAAAAAAAGGGAGTGAATACACATCGCGATGTGTATTGCTCCTAAAAACGCCTGAAACACCTATAACGAAGAAAAATTGAAATTAAACTGTTAACTAAGTGACGCGCAACAACAAAATTTTAAATAATGCGCGCACTGCAGTGGAAGCGAACAGTTATAACTGTTAGCTAAGGTGCCGCGCAACAACAAAATTTTAAATTGCGCGCGCACTGTTACGTATGTAACAACACACACACGTAGCAGTGCACAACAATACACACAACAAACCAACGTACGAACAACAACACCCTCAGCTGACTAGATTGGACGCGCACGCATAAACATAAACAACAACATGTATGCTCTCAGCAAGCGCACGGCGACAACAAAAACACACACAGCTGATTACGGATAAGCGTGCGCAAGAACACGAGAAAGGGTCAATGGCCTCGCTAGAGACGAGCGAGGCCAGCGATCAGCCGTTAGCGCTCGTGAGAGGCGAGCGAACGCGCAGCAAACGCCGTTAGCTCGGGAGAGGCGAGCGAGAGCGAAATGCATACGACATGCAAAACAGCCAACAACAAAAGACACGCAGCATACAAAACGGGCAATAACAACATGCGTAGGCGCGTAAACCCGTTAAACATTTTGCAGACGCATCTAACACAGGCAACAACTATGCAAGGCAAGAAAGAGCTTGCTAAGGCATAGACTGCGCTTGCCTAAGGAGGGCAGACAAGGATGCGGGGCAAGGGGATGCATTGCAGCGGTATCGGGGCGATACCGTAGCGCTCGGCCTGCCTGGAATTCAGCAACTAGGACGGGTATGCTAGAGCAGGCCGAAATGCAACCCGTTAGATGCCGATGCGCGCGACGTCGGCGTTGTGGCGGCATGGGGTATAAATAGGGCGAGCAAGCTTCTGACGCCTACTTTACCAAAAAAATGACGACGCAGGAGCATCTCAAGCGCAACAACCCTTGGAAGGGCACACCCGGCCGATCCGCGACTGCTGGCCCGCGACTTCCGCTGGAGCGGCATCCGGAGCACGCCCGGTGTCCCCAACCAGGGCGCGAGCACGACGGAGCCGAGTGCGTCTGCCACCGTTTGAGGCTCCCTTTTCACCCACGGCGGCGCCTCGCCCTCACCTGAGGCGGCATCAGCCATATAATGGAGTTGGAGCCGTCTTCCAGTGAGGAATCGGTGGCAACCGGCCAGCTCCAGCGACACAGAGTGGAGATCATCTCTGGAGGAGACGGACGAGGAGAGGTGGGACACGTCGCGTGTCTCCGACTATGTCCGCAACGGGCGATACTACTCGCCCACACGACCACTGTGGCGGCCACCACGACCCCCCACGCCATACAGAGAGTCAGAGCGCGTGGGACGTGGTGGGCATCTCCGACTCTGAGCCTGAACCGGAGGCCGACATCGAGGAGCCAGAGCCGGAAATCATAGTGATTTCGGACTCGGAGGCGGAGGAGGAGCGACCGGAGCCCACCATCACGGCCCACTTCGAGGAGAAGGTGCAGCAAGGGAGAGTGGAGCGGGAAAGTGCAATACACAGTGGCCTGGAGCGAGCCACTCGCGGCGTGGCCAGCCGGCTTCACGCTGAGCGAGGTGGAGGAACAGCCACCAGGGCCACCGCCATCGGCGCCGCCATCATGGCCACCAGCGACACACCGCCACCGGCGCGTCGTTGCCGGCATGGCACCCGCGCCGCCCTCATCGCCACCCTAGCTCACCGCCGCCGTCACCACCAGCGTGGCCACCAAATTCATCAGCGGCACCACCACCGTCACCACCACTGGCGGAACCGGCAGAATGGCGGCCGATCCGCCTAACCGAAACGCCGGGCGTCGGAGTCGGCGCCGACACGACCAGCGCGGCCTACGCTGCAGCGCCAGGCATCGTGGCCAGAGGAGGGGCCAGCTTGGCGTGAGGTGACTCAGGATGCATGGTCGGAAGAGGTGGCCCGATTGGCGACGCAGCTGGGAGAAAAGGGCAGCAGTCCGGACCGCGCGCATCTTCTGGGTGGGAGGTGTGAAACACCGCATCCGACGGGGGACGCTTGGGCTGTCGCGTCTTCACACAGCGCTAAAAATGGTATGCACAAAAAAAAAAAGAGAAACAATAAATAAAGTTAAGAAAAAATATATATGTTTCACAACTGGAGATTGGTTGTTGTTGAACAACGGGGAGTAATGGGCGCCTGCCACGCGGCCGGGCGCAGCGAGTGTGCGTGAAAGGTGTAAGGAATGGCTCGGACGAATCCTTGCGCATTGGCCAGCGACTTCGCTGGAGCTATGCGCGGATGAGGAGAGTGCCGCAACTGCCATTTCTCATCTCAAAACCACCGTCGCCCGGTTTGCGAACGACGGCCGATGCAACCAGAAGTCCAACAACAGGCCAAGCAACACAAACTGGAGAGTGGCAACAGCGAATCGGCACGTACAAACTGGTGAGTGCTGCTGTTGGACGACGGGGAGTGTGGGCGCCTGCCACGCGGTCGGTCGCAGCAACTGGCGTGACGGGTGGAGAAAGGGGCTCTGGCAAATCCTCGTGCATTGGCCAGCGACTCCGCTGGAGCTATGCGAAGACGAGGAGAGTGTTGCCATTGCCATTTCTCAACGTCACGGCGGCCGTTGACCGGTTTGCGAACGACGCCGATACTAACTGAAGTCCAACAGCACCACGAGAAATTGAAGTCGTGATGCCATCCGAGAGTCCTGGAGGGCACCAAGAGCCCATCCATAGGTGGAAACGACGCTTCCCAGCGCCAAGGGACGAGGTGTGCCAATTATGAGAATTGGCCATCTGACCTGCGCACCTGCGCCGCAGCCACCGGGGCCTGCAATCACGAAGAAGAGTGTTTGCAGCGGCGCCCGGCGTGGGCAGAGGCGGCGGCAGGTCCATCGGGTCCAGGGGCATCATGGAGGCACCAACTCGGGCTAGAGGAATGGAATTCACGATGAAAATACGTAAGAGAAAATTTAAAAAACATCTAAATTACTCACCAGCAACGCACAGAGTTGCCAGCAGCGAGCGGGAAACAGCTGATGAGCAGCACGGCGCTGTTAACAGAGCGCTGTTAACAGCGATGATCGACGCGCTGTGGAGCAGCGGGTCATCGATCAACGCAAGGTGGAGCAACATCCAGAAAAAGAGGCGCGGAATTTAAAAAAAACACGAAGGTCGTGTTTTCCGAAGGAAGAGGGGAGTGTGAGGAGCAATATAGGTATGCACGTATGCAGTGTATATAAACACATGTATTTGCTGTGTGTTTATATGCACATACGTGTATGCATATATTGCTCCACACAGCGACGCGAACACTATAGGAGCAACCCTCGCGACTGGAAGGGTCAGAGAGCGGACGATAGTCCGTCTCTCTCGCTCCTATAGTGTCAGCAATTGGCTCGCGTCGCACGACCGCAGGTCATAGGGCACCGTTAGCCGAGGTACCGCTCCAAGTGACGGACGCTGTCTTTTTGCATAGCAACAGCGGTACTTCGGCCAACGCGAAAGCTGCCGCGACTTTTGGCGGCCTGCTGGCGTCACCCAGATCACGCCATTGTGCCGTTAGTTGGACACGAGCGGCAGGCAGGCCCCGCTCCAGAGCCGAACAGGGCCTGCGGCGGCCCTATAAAAGGGCACCGGCGGTGTCATAGAGGAATCAATCAAAAAGTGCGCAGAAAGTGGAAAGTACGCAAGAATCAAGAGTGAGATCGAGAGTGAAGATCAAAAGTGAGATTCAAGTGAAATTCAATACCAGTCAACGCGAGCAAGGACATCGAAGGACTACGATATCGACGCAGGACACCGATATCCAGGACTTGAAACAGAAAGGACATCGTGGGAGCATCCAAAGTATCCTGGAAGGATACTTCAGACGCCTATAAGGACCCAGGCATACAGAAGCAGTAGTGGCCATCAACTAGTGAGTTGATACAAGGCAGCTGCAAATTGTATTCTGGCCAGAGGTCTCGTGATAAAACTTGTGTAAGTTCACGCAGCCGTGCGAATAAGTAGCAGTTGTGTGCATAAGAACCTAGGTGTGCCAAGAGCGAGTCCAGTGGTAGGAGTAGCCTGTACAGCCGAGCGAACCGCCGGAGTGGACAGTGCAAATCCTGGCGTGAGCTGGAGCGCTTGGGCGAATCCTGGTGCTACTGAGCCATAATTGTCTGCCCAGCCGGAGTGCGTGAACTGACATAACGCACGACGACTATACAAGTGTGTGATATCGCTAAATATTAATCCTAATTTATAACGAGAATATACAAAGTACAAAATCCAAATCCACAAAGTGTTATTATTCAATATCGCAAGGGCTTCAACAAATAAATTTGTTGAAACGAACGCACAGTCGGCTGAAACTGGCCCGGCTTAGACTCGGGTATAACCGAAGGTTCGTTACAGAACATTTAATTGTTGATTCTCTTATTTTAGGTTAGTAACCATGTGTAATTATATTTTATTATTATAAAAAAACTCTTATTTTAGACGAATCAAATTGTGTTATTGCTCCTAGAGAGACCCACCATATTATATATATACTTTATGGGGTCTGCCACGCCTCCTTCTGCCTGTTACATACATTTAACTTAACAAAACCATTATACCCTGATTTCCCATTTTCAATGGGATTATTAAACTATCAACTGACTTTCAAAGGTATCAAAACCAAAAGAATAAATAATAAAAAAAAGAAGGAAATAATAAATAATAAAAAAAAAATTAATAAAAATAAAAATAAGAATAGGAAATTATGAAGGGCTTAGGCGAGACTAGAACCTGCGGCACCCTAACATTCGTTGCATCTGTCTAGCCATCTACACCACGGCTCACTTAAACGACAGAGTAGCGAAAACGAATGAAATTCGCCATATACGAAAAAAAAACTAAAGCAGTGGCTGAAAATACAAATACAATTCAAAGACAATGCTAACGCAATTCAAAAACAATTGTGATTCTTAGAATATACACGCATAGCAACATAGAAAACGACCCAAGATTTTTTGTGTGTATACATATGTATGTATGTATGTGCACACGCATACGAAAATTGATTTGCATTGCTCAACGTTGCTTGCATTTCCATTGATATTTTAATTGTTTTAAAATTTTTGAAATATATAATGGAATGTAATGAAAGTTTCAGCATATGATCTACATATTCTATTTAACATTTTAGGTTTTTTTAGAAATCATAACTCTTTTACAATTAGCTTTACATGCACAAATATGTATGTACGATTGCAGCCACACGCTGATCTACGCTTGCACACATATACATATATACATACATACATATGTATGTATGTATGTGTGCCCGCAATGCGTCTTGCTGTGTCGTTGCCTTGCTTGCTGCGCCACATGGGTTTTGATGAGAAAACTTTATAGACTAATAATTCTGTTTCTAGATGGACAATCATATTGATATGTTCAGATTAAGATAATGATATTCATATCTATATGCCAAACCAAACTGTATGTCTCTAGTATTTCAAATGCATTTTTTTACACATTTGGGGGTGTGGAGGCGAATTGGGGTCAGGAATCCAAAATCTGACAAAAACCGAAATTGTATGAAATTGGTATCTATATATATGCAGAAGACTTGGAGACTCTAACTCTAAAGATGAATTAGCTAGAATTTTATAACTGGTTCCCGATAATTTTGTTTATCGATAACTTTGCATATATACAAGTTATCGAATTTCTGAAACAAACTCGTACTGCGCGTGCAATATACGAACCTAACACAAAAAGAATGAACTCTCTAGCTCTTGTATCTTCGGAAATCGACGCGTTCATACATACGGACGGACGGACGGACAGACGGACATGGCTATATCAACTTTCTCGTCACCCTGATCAAGAATATATATGTAAGCTTTGTGTACTGATCATATGTTTGAGAGGGCTGCATAAATGCATATGTAACTCCACTGATCAGATGTAACTCCACCGATCAAGTGTTGGAGCCACATATCGATTAAGACAATGAACTAATAACCTATCGAATAAGATCAGCTGTTGAATAACCAGAGATAGTAAAGAAGATATAATATAAAGGTGAAATTAAATGAGAAACAAATTAAATTTTATATCATAAAAATTATTGTAAATTTAATCTATATAATATATATTAATAATTAGCATACATAATTATAATTAAATAATAACGGAAGTCTAAACTGAAGTGAAGAATAGGAGTACGAACATTTAATTGTTGATTCTCTTATTATACCCTGAACCCATTGAAAATGGGAATTCAGGGTATAATGGTTTTGTGAAAATGTATGTAACAGGCAGAAGGAGACGTCGCAGACCCCATAAAGTATATATATTCTTGATCAGCATAAAAAAATAAGTTGATCTAGCCCTGTCCGTCTGTCCGTCCGTCTGTCCGTCCGTCCGTCTGTCCGTCTGTCCGTCTGTATGAACGTCGAGATTTCGGAAACTACAAAAGCTAGAGAGCTGAAATTTCACATGAACACTCGTATGTTAGTTACGCAGTACAAGTTTATTTTGTTTTTTCGATAACTCATCCCATTTCCAAAATATCGATAAAAAATCGAAAATTCGTTTACATTTTTAAGGTTTTTTGAGCATAACTTCTACACCGTTTTAGCTAAAGAGTCAAATTTGTTTATTTAGATAGATATTATGGATACGCAGATTATGTAGTTTTCAGATTTTGGATGCCACGCCCCCTTCGCCCCCAATTTCGAAAAAACGCATTTCAAATACTAGAGAATTGCAATTTGGCACATAGATAGATTTAGATACTCTTAATCTACTCTGAAAATTTCATGAAGATCGTCCATCTAGAAATGGAGTTAAAGGCGTCCAAAGTTCAGCCCAACCCACCCCCAAGCCACGGCAGCAACTGCGCAGTTAGCAGAGCGCGAGCCTCTAAGTGCGTAAAGAAGAAGAGTATCACTTTTTTGCAGGGTTCAGGGTATCTCGTAGTCGAGCCGTCTCGACTAGAGCCTTCTTACTTGTTTTAGGTTAGTAACCATGTGTAATTATATTTTATTATAATAAAAAAACTCTTATTTTAGACGAATCAAATTGTGTTATTGCTCCTAGAGAGACCCACCATATTATAAATCAACAATTATTACGTTTGTAGACGAGAAAAAAACAAGTAAGAAGGCTCTAGTCGAGACTGCTCGACTACGAGATCCCCTGAACCCTGCCAAAAAGTGATACTCTTCTGCTTTACGCACTTATAAGCGCGCGCTCTGCTAACTGCGCAGTTGCTGCCGTGGCTTGGGGGTGGGTTGGGCTGAACTTTGGACGCTAATAACTCCATTTCTAGACGATCCATTCGTCCATTCCATGGACGATCTTCATGAAATTTTTAGAATAGATTAAGAGTATATAAATCTATCTATTTGCCAAATTGCAAGTCTCTAGTATTTGAAATGCGTTTTTTTCAAATTGGGGGCGAAGGGGGCGTGGCATCCAAAATCTGAAAACTACAAAATCTGCGTATCCATAATATCTATCTAAATTTATAAAGTTGAAGTCTCTAGCTAAAACGGTGTAGAAGTTATACCCAAAAAACCTAAAAAACGGAAACGAATTTTTGATTTTTTATCGATAATTTGGAAATGGGACGAGTTATCGAAAAAAACAAAATAAACTCGTATTGCGTAGGTAACATACGAGTGTTCATGTGAAATTTCAGCTCTCTAGCTTTTGTAGTTTCCGAAATCTCGACGTTCATACGGACGGACGGACGGACGGACGGACGGACGGACGGACAGACGGACAGGGCTAGATCAACTTATTTTTTTATGCTGATCAAGAATATATATACTTTATGGGGTCTGCGACGTCTCCTTCTGCCTGTTACATACATTTTCACAAAACCATTATACCCTGAATTCCCATTTTCAATGGGTTCAGGGTATAAAAAGCAAACATATTATGGCTAGGCTACAATTTTGATTTGAACTGGCTGCTGATGAGGACCAAAAATCAAACACTATTATAGTCAAATCTATAATAGACGAAGACGGGAGAAAATACCACATTCCACGAGATTATCAATCATGCAAAGCACACCCTGAACTTATGAAGCTACCAGAATTCAGGAACGTTGCAAAATCATTGCAAAAGCGTGGACAATTCAGGAATGTATGGATGGAGGTAAGTAATGAAACTGTGAAGTTATATAGAGATGATAGTGGTAATATGGTATTCAATAATTATCTGCTGCAAGAAATTTCTACTATTGAACAAAGCAAACCAAGCACTTCTGCAGATCAAATAGATACATCTTTGATGAAGCTTCTTGAAAAATTGTGTGAAAGAGAAAGGGAACCTATTAAAGATTGTAAAAGCATAAATTTGCACAAAATATGTGACAAATTTGTGCTAAATAAGCAAACAAAATTGATAGACAAAATATCAAAGTTCCAGTTGCTTTATTTAGTGAACTGAGAAAATATGAAGAGATTGTTGAAACAAAATATGTAAAAATAAATGAAACCAAATCTAAATCTTTTAAAACAGAACCGAAATCCAAGTTTAAGCAACCTTGTAAGATATGTGAAAGCAAAGGAAATAAAAATAGATATCACCCAGTAGATTTGTGTTGGTTCAATGTCAAGGAAAATAAAAGCGCTGAACCAAATAAAAGAATCAACTCAGTATTAGAAATTGATACAACAGAAGATCCAAAAAACTAAATATTCCGCCACTAATTGAAATTAATGTAGTACTAAATGGAAAGACTGAATGCAGGGGCATTTATGATCCAGGCTCGAATGTCACACTTATAAATTCTAAGAAAGTGAAAATTAAACATTTGATGAAAGATAACCATAGGAGTACAATAAAAACAATTAGTGGAAGGGGTAAGACTGATGGTTTGATAAAATTGAATGCAAAAATACTTGATATAGAAGATAGAATCAATGGATTTGTATATAGCAATAATGATTTCAATTATGATATGATCCTGGGACTAGATGCTATAAAGAGATTTGGATTGACTTATGACTCAAATTTAGACATCCATTTACAAAATCAGATAAAATCGGATATAAATAATGAAAATGTATCGGAAAATTACAAAATTACTAATAAAAATAATATTAATAACAAGAAAGAAAACGAAAATGAAATTAAGGCAAAAGATGCTTTTGCTAAAATCCAAGTAAATTTCAATGAAGGCATTAATGTAAATGATTTTTATATTGATATTGAGCACTTGAATACTGATCAAAGAAATAAAATAAATTGTTTGTTAGATAATTATAAACATATTTTTGCCAAAGATAAGTATGATGTTGGTAAAGTACAAAACTATGAAGCGTTTATAGATCTACAAGTAGAAAAATACTGTTACAAGAGACCTTATAGATATTCGTTAGAAGATAAAATGGAAATTGAAAAGCAAGTGGCTCAATTATTGAAACATAATTTAATTGAGGAATCCTACAGTACATTTGCAGCACCAGTCACATTGGCTTATAAAAGAGATGAAGGGAAGAAAAGTAGATTATGTATTGATTTTAGAGATTTGAACAAACTAATAGTACCTCAAGCACAACCATTCCCTTTGATTGAAGATCTAATGGCCAAGACCGTTGACTGTAAATATTTCACAACGCTGGATATAAACTCAGCTTTATGGTCTATACCCTTGAGAATTCAAGATAGGCAAAGGACGGGGTTTGTGACACAAGAAGGTCATTATCAATGGACATGTCTTCCATTTGGATTAAAATCATCTCCAGCAACATTTCAAAGAATTTTGGTGAACATAATTAGAAAGTACAACCTCTCAAATTTTGTTGTAAACTACATAGATGATATCATGATTTTCTCAAAAACATTCGAAGAACATTTGTATCAATTGAGACAATTGTTGGATGCTATATCGAAGGAAGGATTCCGATTAAAACTAACAACTAACAGTCAGATATTTGGGTCATTTTATCACGGAGAATACAGAATACAATTTGAAGTCTATAATGGACTTCCCTTTACCTCAAAATAAGAAAAACATAAGACAATTCTTAGGTGAAGTGAATTTTTATGGAAAATACATTCCTAACGTCTCAATTTTGCTCGATCCCTTGCACAACTTGCTGAGGAAAGATGTAAAATTCAGTTGGTCAACTGATTGTGAGATAGCCTTCAGTAAAGTAAAACAATACTTGTGTTTGAAACCAATTTTAGCCTTCTACAATCAAAAAGCTCAAACCTTTATATACACCGACGCAAGTATTAAAGGTATTGGAGCTATTTTAAAACAAACACAAAACGATGGTACACAAAAACCAGTAGCTTATTGAAAAAAAAAAATTGAATGATACGCAAAAAAAGAAGAAAGCTATTTTTTTAGAATGTTTGGCCATTAAAGAATGCTTAAAATTCTGGCAACATTGGCTAATTGGAATCGAATTCATTGTATAAATTAAAAATTCAAATTAAGTTTTTTATAAAAAAAACATTTTATTGAATTCGGAGCTGGATTAGAACTAACTTAAGAATAATTGTACAAGAATATTTATAGCTAAGCTGTTGCCGTTGCTGTTGACGTTGCTGCCGCCGCGGTCATTGTCGCTGCTGCTGACTGGTGTCTTATTACACTATAGTGCTGACGATATGCTGTTTCGGCGCGCGTGTCGGAAAATGCAATCGTTGGCCATAATCGATATTGCCTAAGTGCATTGATCTTACTGCTGACGATATGTTCTTACGGTTGTTGTTAATATGTGCTGACATAGCACACGTGTCGAAATTGCATGCATTGAGGCCGTGATATAATTGGGCCGGTGCAATGCCCTTTTGTGGGTTCGATCGGTTGTTAACTCTTCCCCCCTTAAATGCGGACGTCCTCGGTCGCAACATAGAAAACTTGTTGGGTAATTTCGCCCTTTTCCGCTTTGTCTGTTGTGACTTGGTTACTAGTGACGAAGATCTTCTTCTTCAGCATGTATCCGACTGCTACCATAAGTATTAGTAGAGTGCCGGACAGAGTCAGATTGATTGCTGTTCTTATGTTGTTGCTGCTTTTTAGAGTTTATAATTTCTTCGTGTTGTTGATGTTTATTTCTCTTAGCATCTGTAATGAGAGGACTTCGTCGACCTTGTTTGTTTCCGTCATAATTTGGAATAACGGTGGGGTGGCTTCTGCATAAGACATCACCTTTGCTTCATATACGTCGTCTTCGATGCGTACCGTGGAGTTTTCGAATTGTACCAGGAATGTACCGTGTAGTTCTATTTCTTCTTCGTCGATTTTGATCATTCCTTCGAAGTCGTTGAGCAGTATTGTACCGACGAATAGTTCTTCGTGGTCGGGCACGTGTTGATTGTTGATGATACGGCAGTTTGGAGTTTGGCTTTTCAGTAATGGCATTGTACAAGTATCGTTGCTTAAATCGACTAGCTTATTCCTATTACAAATTGTTTTTTCATTATGTGACTCACATGAGTCTCTTATAGCATAAATGGATTTCTCGCATTTTACAATGTTTTCAAATTTTATTTCGGTAATATGATTTTTTCGTTTTATTGGTTTTATTAACATAGTAGTACAGACTTCGTTTAAAATTAAAGGTATATTGATTATATAGAGTATATTCTTTCCATTACTTGCAATTTTTACTTGACTGAACTCTAACAATTCTTCTGCATTTAAAAACATGATTTTTTCTTTCTCTAGTATTTGCTCTATTATTTTGACTTCGGATTCTGATAGTATTATTGAATTTATTGTATTTGTCTTTGCCCAATCTATGGCATGTATTAGGTTAGTTAGATCATCTTTAAAAATTTGGAGTTTGTATTTGAAAAGCATGATCTTTTCTTCTTAAATATTTGAGCTATCTTTTACTAATTTCATTATTTTATTTGAGGTCTGGGTTATTTCATTAATCCTGTCTTGTAATACCCTATTAATAACTACCTGCTTATTGTTATTTTCTAGTTGTTCGTTTATCTTAGTAATTATGACCTCATGGTCACTGTGGTCCGGTGTACCGGCCAACCATTTCCATGCTGTTCCTAATGCATTTATTGCTCTTGTTACTCTTACTGAGGGTTTGAGTCTACGTAAATCATTTCGAACATTATTTAATTCGTATTTGAGCAGTGGAAACATTTGGTGTGAGGTGTTTATATTATCTAGTGTTTCTTCGAAGGTTCCGAAGATTTTTTCATATTCTGAAATATCGAATACATGGATAATTTTAAAAGTTCCGTTCTGCATTGCCGATGTTCCTGTTTTTATCGGAATTAGCTGAGAATGGGAGTAGTCGAGAATTGTGGGATAGTGGTGCGAAAATCCTGTAAATTAATTTCGAATATTATTTTTGTGAACGACCTTTCCTGAGACTGTTGTAATAGTTGAATTCCTGTTTTCGGCTACTGTTTCTTTTTTGTATTTAGGTGTCAGTTTCGAACCTAGTCGCTTGTTAATTTTGACATAAATTTCTTCCCCTTGTTCGTAGTTTCTTGTTTCTCTTCTTTCCCTATTATGGTATTTTAAGTCGGAATTTTGTTTACTTTGCAGTTTGTTGGATATGATTTTCCTTCTGTTCTTCTTCTGTTTTTTCTGGGTTATCCTGAACTGTTGTGGCGAAAAAAATGTCTATTGGTTTTCTTTTAGTTACTGAATGGTAGGAAGCGTTATACTCTTGGACTGCTTTGAAAAGCATATCCGTAAAGCTCATGTCTCTATTGTCTTTTCTGATGCAGGTCATTATTTCTGATAGAGTAGAATGAAATCTTTCTATCTGACCATTACTTGTTGAGCTGTACGGGGGTGTTGTATAAACTTGGATTCCTAATTGGTCTTCTAGCAAGAATTTTATTGATGCTGAATTTAAAGCTCTTTCATTGTCGATTACAACAGTTTTGGGCATACCGAATGCGATTAAGATTTCTCTTAATGGAATTTTGATATCTTCTGCGGCCCTTGAATTTAAAACGTTGACCTGAACATATTTGGAAAATTTGTCAATACTGGTTAAGATAGTTTTGTTTTCTGTTATGTAAATGTCTACGTGAATGATTTCGCCTGGAAATTTGGGGATTGGTGTTGCTTGAATCTCAGAATTTAGAGGGTGTCTATCGTATTTTGACTCTTTACATGTTAGGCATGTTCTTGTAATTTCTTTGACCTTCTTGTGTAACTGCGGGAAGAAAAATTTTTCCAGAATTTGAGTTTTATTTTCTGATGCGTTCCTGTGTGCGCGTCTATGTTCTTGGGTTATTATCTTGTTTTGTTGTTTACAATGTCTTCTACCTTTTTTTGCGTATATCTAACTTTATAGGTGGAAAAATTGACTGGGTAGATTTCTTGTATTCTTCCCATGATATGTTCTGGGGTAAACAAACCGTTAACTAGTCTTGGGTCGAGTCGTTTCTTGAGAATGTCAATTAATTCGTCTTCGGTATAATGCGGTTGGGTAATAGTGTGTCTATGGTACGTAGGGAATGGGAGTTCGAATTCATAATCGGCCTTTTCTCCGATTAATATGAATAGTTGGTTCTTGAAAACATTAATGGGTGTTTCTATTGTTGGGATTAGGTTATCTGATGAACTTTCGTCACTCATAACTGTGGCTTCGGTACTATTGACTTCATTTATTGGGTTTCTCGATAATGCGTCTGCTACTACGTTAGTGGTTCCTGGTTTATATTTCAACTCATAATTGAACTCTTCTAAGTAACCTTTCCAACGTTTTAATTTTCCGTTGTGATTTTTATTACTTAAAGCGAATGTTATTGGTTGATGGTCTGTGAATATAACAACCTTGGCAGTTACATACAGGTAAATTCGAAGGTTTTGCAAAGCCCAAACTATGGCTAGCATTTCCTTTTCATTTGTTGCATAGTTCTCCTCTGTCTTTGACAGTGTTCTAGATATGAAGGTTATGGGTCTACCTTCCTGTTCAAGGACTGCTCCGATTCGCGTAGTTTGAAGCGTCGGTTGTTAGATGGAATTCTTTAGAGAAGTTAGGGTATTTTAGAATTACGTCGTTAGAACAAAGTGTTTGTTTTATTTTATTGAAAGCTTCTATTGCTGTATTATCCAATTTTATCCTTACTTTTTCTGAGGTGGGTAGTAAGGGGCTTAGCTAGTTTCGCATAATCCCTGATAAACTTGCGGTAATAGCCGGAGAGGCCTAAGAACGATCGAAGTTCTTTGAGTGTTTCAGGGATAGGGAATTTGGATATTGCCTGAACCTTTTCTGGATTGGTTTTAATGCCACTGTCTGTAATAGTGAATCCTAGGAAATTGACTTCTTTCTTGAAAAATTCGCATTTGTCCATTTGAACTTTCATATTAGCTTTTAGTAACGTCGTAAAGACTTTCTTCAGGTGATGAGCATGCTCGTTTTCAGTCTTGCTGAAGACAATGATGTCATCAATGTAGACATAGCAGATTTTTCCAACGTGATCCCTTAGAATATCGTCTAAGGTTCTTTGGAATATTGAAGGGGAATTCTTAAGACCAAAGGGTAGTCTGGTGAATTCGTACTTCCCTCCGTTGACTGAGAATGCTGTTTTTTCCATATCAGTTTCCTTCAAAGGAATCTGATGAAAACCACTTTTGAGATCGAGGACCGTGAAGAATTTGTTGTCCCCTAAGTGGGCTAGTATGTCGCCTATCTCTGGCATAGGATACCGGTCAGATATTGTGACCAGATTGAGCTTACGGTAATCGATTACTAATCTGTATTTCTTTTTTCCTGAGGCATCAGATTTCTTGGGCACGATCCATACCGGAGCGTTATATGGTGATCTAGAGGGTCTAATTATTCCGTCGTCTAACATTTCTGTGATCTGTTTTTCGACTTCGTGTTTGAGCGCAATGGGATATGGATAATGCTTGCTGTATACGGGATTGTCTGTATTAGTTCGGATTTCTCCTACAACCTTGGTCATATAAGTTAGTTTTTGTTCTGGGTCTGCAAATAGAGGTTTCGATTCCTGAACTAGTATATCTATTATTCTTTTCTGGCTATCGGACATGTGGTCTGTTCGGACTTTTATATTATTAACTGCTTGTGCAGGTAATTGCATGATTCGGAATTTGCTATTGCCATTTAATATTAAGACATCGTTCTTGACATCGATAACGACGTTGAGTTTTTTCATCGTATCATTGCCTAGAATACCATGGAATGTTTTTAAAGTGGGCAACATGAAAAATCTTATTGGGGTATTGATATTAAAGAGGTTCAAGAATATGTGGTGGGTTATAGCTATTTTTCCTCCGATGGAATTTGCAAAAAATGCTTCTTTATTTTTGGGGTTTGATACTAGAGAGGATTGTATGTAATTCTGATTGGAACCTGTGTCAATGAGGAAATTTAGTATTTTGCCGTCCCTCGTTTTACAACGAAAATACGGTAACGAGGAACGATTTAGACTAAAAAATTAACATCGGACATATCAGCTAATTCTACCTGAGTCTCATTGCTAAGTTGTGTGTCATTTTCGGCCGTGTTTTGCTCCTCTGTAGCAGCATAGTAGGCTTGTTCGTTCATGCAATGTTCGTATGCTTCGGCATACGCTTCGGAAGCGTATGCGTTTGCATATGCATTAGCGTAATTGTCTGCTTCGTCGTCGTTAGTCTGTGTTTGTGTTTCCCCAGTGTTAATATGAAATTGTCGCTGAAATTTGCTTGGGATTTCTGCCCTAGAAGATAAGGGTCTTTTTTCAGCAACCTGGGTATTATTTGGCCTATTCATGTAATTAACGTATTTGGTCCTAATTGATGGATCGACTTCCATTGGTTGTGGAGCCGGTTGCGGTTTTGGGGCTGTTGGTCTAGGAGGTACGTTAAAGAAATGATGCGGTTGTTGGAACGTTGGTCTCGGATTGAAACCTTGAGGGTTGAAACTAGGTTTTGGTAGGTAATACAAATTAGGATTGAAGTTGGTCTTATTCAAAACTTGCGGAGTGTTATAACGGACTGACATTTGAGGGGCCTTGAATGGCTGATTGCTCCTTGGAGGTAGCGAAGGAGTTTTTATGGGGTTAACAGAATTTCTGATCGACTGATTCTCGATCAATCTGCATAAATGGAGAGCATGCTTAAGGTCAGTTGGCTCTTTGATTGCTAGTAATCTGGGTAGGTCGCCATTGAGACCTCTGATGAATGTGTCTAAGGCTTTATCTCTATAGATCTTTGTTATGGCTCTTACTGTCTCTGCAGATGAGTCATGATTGTTTACTTGATTTAAAATGAAATTTGAAATGAGATGATAGTAGACTGCCTGATAAAACTCATCTATTGTTTGTCCCTTTTGACTGAGAGTATAGAGTTGGTACTCTAGGGTTTTTAGATCTCTGCGGTCAGCAAAATGATCTGTTAGACATTGGGAAATAGCTTTCCAGTTTAATGGAGTATTGTACGCCTCTAGTACGGCATCGGCTTCGCCAACTACCTTACTTCTTACTACCATTAGGATACCATAATGTTTTGGAGTTCTCTGTGAGGAAGAGTATGCATCGAATATTCTATCTACGCTTTTGCGCCATGAAGTGAATTCTGCTCTATTCCCGGAAAAGTCTTTTAATACTCTTACTACATCGGGCAATTTGTCTAACTCGTTGATTCGACCCATATGTTCAGGGAGAATTGTTTGTTCTTGTTCTATCGGACCAGGTATACTTGTGTTCAGTAAATCATTACCTTTCTCGGACAATATTTTCCTAAGGCATTTTTCTATTGTAACCTCGATTGGTTCGGTTAACAAAACCTGTCTCGGTGTTGTGTTAGGTGTGTTTTCGGGTGAAGGCATATTTATTTTGGCAAATGCGTTGCTTAGCTCGTCAATGGTGACGGATAAGTTTGCGGATTCTTTATCGAATTTAAAAATGGTTATGTCGTAATTTCTTATTCTATATGAGTTTCTTACTTTCTATTTGATTCTTTTCTCTTTTTTATCTGTTATCTTTAAATTTCTTGGTTTGTTTCTTTGTTTGTTTTTCTTTCAAAATTTCTTATAGTCTACGCTATCAGTATAATCAACATCGTTGACTCCCGCGATGATTGTCCGGATTCGTCCTCGTTCCTCAGATTCCAGTATTAGTGGAGGTTCCGCTACTAGAGATCCTGCGACGCACACTTAATACGCGGTACCCTACGGGCGGACACTTATAGGGTGCAATAATGTTCTGGAGATCACTTGCGTCGCGAACGCGTTTAAGCTTCGGATTAGGCACTTAGACTGTTTGCTGCAATGTCCCCTTTTGGACCACGACCGTTCGTGCGTTCGAACGTTCTTTCGCTAAGGATTACTGTCTCGCGAACGCGTTGAGATTACGGATTAGGTACTCGGTTTGTTCACTTCAATGTCCTCGGACGTTACTAGCGTCTGTGTGAGTTGCGGATTAGGCCTCACTTTCGAAAATCGCGGATTAGGCTTTAACGTTATTAGTCACGGGTCCCTGCTCGGGCGCCAATTAAAAATTCAAATTAAGTTTTTTATAAAAAAAACATTTTATTGAATTCGGAGCTGGATTAGAACTAACTTAAGAATAATTGTACAAGAATATTTATAGCTAAGCTGTTGCCGTTGCTGTTGACGTTGCTGCCGCCGCGGTCATTGTCGCTGCTGCTGACTGGTGTCTTATTACACTATAGTGCTGACGATATGCTGATTCGGCGCGCGTGTCGGAAAATGCAATCGTTGGCCATAATCGATATTGCCTAAGTGCATTGATTTTACTGCTGACGATATGTTCTTACGGTTGTTGTTAATATGTGCTGACATAGCACACGTGTCGAAATTGCATGCATTGAGGCCGTGATATAATTGGGCCGGTGCAATGCCCTTTTGTGTGTTCGATCGGTTGTTAACTTATACACAGACCATAAACCATTAGAGAACTTAAACATAAAAAATAGAACAGACGATGAGTTGGGTGACATGACACACTATCTTTCGCAATATAATTTTAAAATCATATATAATCCCGGAAAGGATAATACCGAAGCTGACTGTCTTAGCAGAAACCCTGTCTACGAATGCTATGAAAATAATGACGATAAATTAAAAACAGTGAATATTATAAACATAACAGACATAAAAAATGATCAGAAGAAAAACGAAGGTTTAAAAGATAAGAAACATCTTATTATTGAAAATGATATTTATTATGAACAGAATAGGAAAAAAAAGAAAAAAATCGTTTTAAGCGAAGAATATAGTAAAATACTTATAAAGAAAATTCATAATGAGTTCTGCCATATTGGAATAAGTCAAATAGAAGCGAAAATGAAACCATTTTATACAGCGCCATATTTATCAGCTAATATAAAACTAATCTGCAATAGATGCGAAACTTGTATAAAAAACAAGACTAGATTAAACAAGAAATTCGGATTGTTATCGTATTTAGGGCCCGCAGAAAGACCTTTACAAATAATGTCTTTAGATACAATTGGAGGATTTGGTGGACAACGATCGACAAAAAGATATTTGCATTTATTGGTAGATCATTTTACTAGATTCGCATATATATTATGTTCGAAAAACCAACTCGCCAACGATTTCATAAAACTAATAGAAAAAGTACCAAAAGAAAATTCGATTGATATCTTGCTCGCAGATCAGTATCCGGCCATCAATTCTAAAGAATTTAAAAGTTACCTTACAAAGAGAAATATCGAATTAGTTCTAACCGCAGTAGATGCTCCTTTTTCTAACGGTCTAAACGAGAGATTAAACCAAACCTTGGTAAATAAAATAAGATGTATGTTCAATGAGGATGGTGGGAAAAAAAAGGCTTGGTCGAAAATTGCAGAAGAATGCGTGAAAAAATACAATAGAACAGTGCATACTGTAACAAGATTTTCTCCTACCTATCTGATGAACGGAGAAGTGACTGATTTACTACCTCCGGAGCTAACAAACATAAACGACTATCCTACAAATTTGGAACGGGATCGAAATTTAGCCTTGCTTAGGTCGAAAAAATCACATGATTACAATAAAGCACTATCTGATAAAAATAGAATAAAATATGATTTTCAAAAAGGCGATATAGTCTATATAATCAACGGTAATAAGCTAAACAGGAGAAAAATTGATTAAATAAGAATTGGGCCTTTTGAAATAGAGGAAAAAATATCTGAGTCTATTTATAAAATAAACACTGGTCGTGGAAAAAAAATCTATATCTCTATTCCATGTAACAAAGCTCATTCCCATGGCTGATTAATTTATAAAGTTTAAGCTTAACTTATATTACATAGAAGATTAAGCAACTCAGGGGGGAGATGTAAGCTTTGTGTACATTACTGATCATATGTTTGAGAGGGCTGCATAAATGCATATGTAACTCCACTGATCAGATGTAACTCCACCGATCAAGTGTTGGAGCCAGATATCGATTAGGACAATGAACTAATAACCTATCGAATAAGATCAGCTGTTGAATAACCAGAGATAGTAAAGAAGATATAATATAAAGGTGAAATTAAATGAGAAACAAATTAAATTTTATATCATAAAAATTATTGTAAATTTAATCTATATAATATATATTAATAATTAGCATACATAATTATAATTAAATAATAACGGAAGTCTAAACTGAAGTGAAGAATAGGAGTACGAACATTTAATTGTTGATTCTCTTATTTTAGGTTAGTAACCATGTGTAATTATATTTTATTATTATAAAAAAACTCTTATTTTAGACGAATCAAATTGTGTTATTGCTCCTAGAGAGACCCACCATATTATATATATACTTTATGGGGTCTGCCACGCCTCCTTCTGCCTGTTACATACATTTAACTTAACAAAACCATTATACCCTGATTTCCCATTTTCAATGGGATTATTAAACTATCAACTGACTTTCAAAGGTATCAAAACCAAAAGAATAAATAATAAAAAAAAGAAGGAAATAATAAATAATAAAAAAAAAAATTAATAAAAATAAAAATAAGAATAGGAAATTATGAAGGGCTTAGGCGAGACTAGAACCTGCGGCACCCTAACATTCGTTGCATCTGTCTAGCCATCTACACCACGGCTCACTTAAACGACAGAGTAGCGAAAACGAATGAAATTCGCCATATACGAAAAAAAAACTAAAGCAGTGGCTGAAAATACAAATACAATTCAAAGACAATGCTAACGCAATTCAAAAACAATTGTGATTCTTAGAATATACACGCATAGCAACATAGAAAACGACCCAAGATTTTTTGTGTGTATACATATGTATGTATGTATGTGCACACGCATACGAAAATTGATTTGCATTGCTCAACGTTGCTTGCATTTCCATTGATATTTTAATTGTTTTAAAATTTTTGAAATATATAATGGAATGTAATGAAAGTTTCAGCATATGATCTACATATTCTATTTAACATTTTAGGTTTTTTTAGAAATCATAACTCTTTTACAATTAGCTTTACATGCACAAATATGTATGTACGATTGCAGCCACACGCTGATCTACGCTTGCACACATATACATATATACATACATACATATGTATGTATGTATGTGTGCCCGCAATGCGTCTTGCTGTGTCGTTGCCTTGCTTGCTGCGCCACATGGGTTTTGATGAGAAAACTTTATAGACTAATAATTCTGTTTCTAGATGGACAATCATATTGATATGTTCAGATTAAGATAATGATATTCATATCTATATGCCAAACCAAACTGTATGTCTCTAGTATTTCAAATGCATTTTTTTACACATTTGGGGGTGTGGAGGCGAATTGGGGTCAGGAATCCAAAATCTGACAAAAACCGAAATTGTATGAAATTGGTATCTATATATATGCAGAAGACTTGGAGACTCTAACTCTAAAGATGAATTAGCTAGAATTTTATAACTGGTTCCCGATAATTTTGTTTATCGATAACTTTGCATATATACAAGTTATCGAATTTCTGAAACAAACTCGTACTGCGCGTGCAATATACGAACCTAACACAAAAAGAATGAACTCTCTAGCTCTTGTATCTTCGGAAATCGACGCGTTCATACATACGGACGGACGGACGGACAGACGGACATGGCTATATCAACTTTCTCGTCACCCTGATCAAGAATATATATGTAAGCTTTGTGTACTGATCATATGTTTGAGAGGGCTGCATAAATGCATATGTAACTCCACTGATCAGATGTAACTCCACCGATCAAGTGTTGGAGCCACATATCGATTAAGACAATGAACTAATAACCTATCGAATAAGATCAGCTGTTGAATAACCAGAGATAGTAAAGAAGATATAATATAAAGGTGAAATTAAATGAGAAACAAATTAAATTTTATATCATAAAAATTATTGTAAATTTAATCTATATAATATATATTAATAATTAGCATACATAATTATAATTAAATAATAACGGAAGTCTAAACTGAAGTGAAGAATAGGAGTACGAACATTTAATTGTTGATTCTCTTATTATACCCTGAACCCATTGAAAATGGGAATTCAGGGTATAATGGTTTTGTGAAAATGTATGTAACAGGCAGAAGGAGACGTCGCAGACCCCATAAAGTATATATATTCTTGATCAGCATAAAAAAATAAGTTGATCTAGCCCTGTCCGTCTGTCCGTCCGTCTGTCCGTCCGTCCGTCTGTCCGTCTGTCCGTCTGTATGAACGTCGAGATTTCGGAAACTACAAAAGCTAGAGAGCTGAAATTTCACATGAACACTCGTATGTTAGTTACGCAGTACAAGTTTATATCGTTTAGGCTTTTCTTATTTGTTGTTTTTGCAGATGCGTCAAAGACTACTCTAAGTTTTGTTGTTAGACTACTGTCCCTTAACACTGCCTGATGTGGCAAATAATATTTTCCTTCTTTATTTGTAGGAATCATATGGCCTAAATTTATATATTCATTCATGAAATTCGTATAATCTGTTTTTAATTTTTCATTATTTTGTAGTTTTCTTTCTAAGCTAAGAAACCGAGCTATTGCTTGTGGATTAGATTCTCCTAATTCATTTTATTTTTTGAATGGAATTGTTACAATATATCGTCCCATTTCATCCTTTTTCGTTGTACTCAAAAAATTATTTTCACAAAATTCAGTTTCTTCGTCATTTTCATCTTCTTCGGTTTCTAATTCCCAGAACCGATTTAGATCTTCTATTGCTATACTTGTTGCTACTATTGTTGATTCTCCTCTAGATTTTGTACAACCCGATATAATCCATCTATTTTTACTATTCCATTTTTTAGTACATGTGCGTATAAGTCTGCGCCTATTATCATGTCTACTCGACCTGGCTTATGAAATTGGGGATCAGCTAAACTGTAACTGTGCCATTTAGCTGTATCTACATTTACTTTGTCTACTGGGAGGGCTTTCATTAATTTTGATACTATGATGGCCTCAACCTTTAGCTGCTCTTTTTTTAATTCTGTTGTTTTTATATCTAGCTTCACTTTGTATTTCGACCTACAAGTGTTTTCTGCTGATATTCCACTTATTTCTGTCTCATTTCTGATTCGGGCTAAATTCAACCACTGTGCGGCCTCGTCAGATATAATTGTTTTTTGAGACCCGCTATCTACCAATGCTCTTAATTCAATATATTTCTCCTTGCTTGCAGTGGCTAATAAGGCCTTTTCATTTGGCATTACTGTATTAACCCTGTCTTTATTTATATTTAAATGTAGCATTGTGTGATGATCTCTGTTGCAAAAGCCACAAGTTATATTATTTTTACACCGATATGAGTTTGAGTGTTTTAAACACTTTAGACATAAGTATGTCTTTTTAGCAATGTCTAGCCTTTCACTCGGATTCATTGCTTTAAATTTTGTGCATTGCGTGACACTGTGGCCTACTGCTTTGCATATCGGACAATATTGCACATTGGTAGTGCTTCTGAAGACTTTCTTTTCTTCTTTTTTTGATGCGGACGTTGAGTAATACCTCTGTTCTAAAAAGTCCATTACGTCAGTCAGCAGTTGTATGTCCTTTGTCTTTTTTATTTGGCTTTCATATAATTGAAGAGCCTCTTTACTAAATTTTCTCAGTATTATATGTGCAAACATTTTGTTAACTTCACTTGAGAGTTGAGCTTTATTTTTAATTATGTGTATTGACTCATTGATTGTGTGTATGAAGTTGTTGATACTTTTGGATGAGTCAGTATCTAAATTTGGGAGTTCTAATATTCGGTTAAATTGTTCCGAAAAAATTTTTCTTTTATTTTCGTATCTTTTGGTTAATAACTCCCAAGCTACGGTATAGTTATCTGCGGACCCTGTTAATAGGTGAGCAACCATGCTCTTTGCTTCTCCTCGTAATGAGGTTTTTAAATAGTTAAATTTTATGGCAGAAGTTAGGTCCTGTCTTTGATCGATAAGGTCGTTAAATAGTTGAGCGAATGAGTCCCAATCTTTAGCATCGCCAAAGAATATTGGGACTTGCATTCTCGGTTGTCCAGGGAGATTATCTCCCTTTTCTTGGATAGTGGGTTGAATTGGGGAAGTTTTCTTTGCGTCTAATGCGCTGATGGTATTTTGAATGTCGAACTCTAGTTCGATTACCCCTTCTTCAAACGTTTTGCTGGCTTCATATTTGGGTTGAAGCTCTTGTATGTGTTTCGAAATTCTATTCCATAAGAATAGAATCTTATTTTTTCGAATTTCGAAAACACCTACATTTGATTTCGCAATATCCTCATTTGTTTCTTTTAAGTATTTTCTTATCTGATCTACTTTGTTTTCAAATTCTGCCTCTTCATGAACTGTCACCGTTCCTATCTGCCTAATTTCTTCTTTTATTTGCTTCCCGCTACTCAAAATTTATGTTTTTATATCTTTTATAGTTTTTACCGCTTTTTCAAACTCCTTATTGTTAAAATATGGGTGGTCTATTACCCCCACTTTTAACAATATTGAGTTATTATTTTCTAACTCATTCTGTATCCTACCTAGCTCTTCTAATATGTCGCTAGGTGGCCTTATCTCATCTGATGAGTCTAGCTTCATCAATCTGGACACTAAGTCCGATTGTTTTTTTAACAGTACTATAATTTTCTCTGACAGCATTTTCTTTTCTTATTTGAACAATAAAGTAAATAAAATTACGACTTATCTTAGCTCCAGTCTTCTCCGAAGGGTGGCTCTGCGTGATCGATTTGAATCCCACTGTCTTCTGAATAGCTCCTGCGTGATTGGAATCCCGATGTCTTCTTTATAGCTCCTGCGTGATTGGAATCCCGTTGTCTTCTGAATCGCTCCTGCGTGATCGAATGGTGCTGTTGTTGTTTGTTTGTTTTTTTTTTGTGTCCGCTTTTTGTTTGTTTTTTTTTTTTTGCGGTTTTTTTGTCCTTTTTGGACTTCTTGACTTTGTCTCTTTGGACTTATGAAAGTTGTCCGTTCCTTTTTTATTTTTGGGATACGGACTTATTCGCACTACAAATTTTGATTATTTTTGAGCACTTTTTTTGGACTTATTAAAGTTGTCCGTTCCCTTATTTTATGGGATATGGACTTAGTTGCACTGCAAATTTATCTTTATTTAAAACTTGAGCACTTTCTTTTTTTTTTATGTCCTTTTTGGACTTATTAATGTTGTCCGTTTCCTTTTTATTTTTGGGATACGGACTTATTTGCACTACAAAATATTTTTGAGCACTTTTTTGTCCTATTTGGACTTTTTAATGTTGTCCGTTCCCTTTTATTTTTGAGACACGAACTTATTTGCACTACAAATTATTTTTGAGCACTTTTTTGTCCTATTTGGACTTATTAATGTTGTCCGTTCCCTTTTATTTTTGAGACACGAACTTATTTGCACTACAAACTTTTCTTTTTTAAAATTTGAGCACTATTTTGTATATATACTCTGTCTCTTACCTCTGGTGGGGGAGAACAGAGCAATATAACAAAATTTTTGTTGTCTTTTGCTGAGGTTTTGTAATACTACAGCACAAAGACGCTGGTTCCTTTCTCTGTGTCTCTTACCACTGGTGGGGGAAAACAACAGAGAACGCCGAAGGACCAAAATGTTAGAGAGTCGAAATGAAACACTCCACATTTACCGAATTCAAAGATTGAACTGTTTATTCCTTAAAATCCTAGTGCTTATATACCTTAAAAATACTTCCAGGCACTGGAAGGCTATAATTAATTCCATGCACACAGATGCACAGATGTTTGTCAAGTGTCCCTTTTCGATCGCTAAGTCGTTCTCACGTCTCGCGTTTTTATTACTTGCTGCGTTGGTCGCTGCAGCTAAGGGATGACATGTTTATTACTTGGCTTCAGATAACGCGCAGGTTATCGACTTTTGCCTATTTTTTAATATGTTTATTTATGAGGCATGTTCATGCTTGAACATAGTAAAGCAAATATTGTTATTTGTAAGGGGACTACAGGGTAGCGAGAGATCGGCGAAGCGGCGGCAGACGATAACATAGAACAGACAGACAAACAGGCAAATGCAACGACCAAACGAACGGGACAAACGGCAAGACGTGGAATTCTAACGGCGATCCCGGTACAGGCTGCATTTTTCGCCGAAAGTGCGCTTAGCAACAGCAAACGACGGAAAGGGAAGAAGAGACAACAGACAGCAACGCAGAGACGAAACGGCAAGCCGGCGACGCAGCGCTAAGAGAACACAGCAGCACTGAATGCAAGCCGGCGACGCGCTAAGCGCTAAGAGAGCGCTAAGCTGCAAAAGAGAGAGAGAGAGAATAGCACGTGCTGACCGAAAATTCCCACGCTATGAGTAGGCACGCGCTAACGCCGGGCCGAGCAGAGAAAAAAGCTCATGCGCAGCCGAATACATGCAAATGCAGGTAGCGGCTGCGCAGCGGGCAGAACAGGCAAGCGCAGCAGCTGCTCTGAAACAAAGGGCGCGTGGGCGCTGCATTTAATCTCTCTCTGACCGCCAAAGTGCACTGACACATTTTACAAAATAAATAAACCCACGCAACTTCTAAGAACGATGCCGCCGCCGCCTGCAGATCGCCGGTAAGTTATCGGGTCTTGACTGTACCAAAATAGTTTTTGCACGCTCTTCTGTTCGCGAGATTTAGCGGGTGACCACCCGATAGCTAGGTAGGGCAATCAAATGAAAAAAATAAAAGTGGATAAAGTGAAAAAAATTGTTCTCGTCTGGTGGTGTCGCAGCACATAGCGGGCGCCACGAGATCAGGCTCCTGGTGTACTACGCCAGGGCCGGATTCTAGTGGTGCCCATCGGCACTATGTTGCGGGCGAGGTGTTCGTGCGTGTTGGTGGCATCGCGGTGGCGCACCGCGGACGCCACGCGACCCGGCTCCGAGCGTTATGCGCCAGAGCTGGGTCCACGTGGTCGCGAGTGGGCGTGCCACTGCTTGCCGGTGGTGTTTAAGTGTTTGTGCGTGTTTGTGGCCTCGCCGTGACATCCCGCGGGCGCCACGCGATTCGGCTCCGAGCCAGAGCTGGGTCACGTGGTCGCGAGTGGGCGTGCCACTGCTTCCCGGTGAAGTTTAAGTGGTACTTGGAGCCTCGCCGTGACACCCTGCGGACGCCACGCACCCCCTGCTCCGAGCGTTATGCGCTAGAGCTGGACTCGCGTGGCCGCCAGTGATCGCGTTCTGAGCGTTATGCGCCAGAACGGGATCCACGCGGCCGTCCGTGGGCGTGCCATGGCTGGGCAGAATCTGTTAGGGAGGGTGTCGTTGTTAGGTAGCGTTTCGGGCATGGCAATGGTCTCCCGCGTGATCCCGCTCCGAGCGTCATGCGCCGGAGTGGGCTCCGCGTGGCAGTACTATTACCGATTGGTAGGCCGGTAAGAACCGCTGAGGTAGTAGTACCCTTCTCATGGACGACGCCACCTGGCTCTCACTTCGCGCGTCATACGCTGGAGTGAGTCGTCATCGCCGACCCATTTCTGATCTATACTTGCCCTAGCTTGCCATCCCTCTCATCCCGCGGTGCCGGCAATTTATAAATATCTTGTAAATGACCCTGGGGAGACTGAGATGTGTACCCCAGCCTTTGTAACTTCTTTGCAAGTGGCGCCCGAGCAGGGACCCGGGATCGATGAGAGTGGTATCTTTCCGGATTAAAACCCGCTATGGAAAGAACCACATAGGCATTAGCATGTAGGTTAGGAAAACAAAATAGTGGCAGACAAGACGTGGACAGAAGTCTCGCGAATCAGCAAAGCTAGGCAGGAGGCAGAGAGCGTAAGAGAGAGGGAAAGCGTGAAAGTGAGAGTGAGATCAGACGAAGTAGCCTTGGCCGAGCTCGGGTGATGTCGACAGCATACGAACCAACGAGGCGAGGCATATAAGGCGAACGCGATCAGGGTACAAAGACATTCGTACACCGGCTCTCGAGGCGTGCACATCGGCGTTACATATCGGCTCTCAAAGCGTGACCAGTTTTAACCACGATCACTGGCATTGATACCTCGGCACCGAACTATCGGCTCTCGACGTGCGAACATCATGGCCAACGCGTATTACCGGCGGGACATCGGGTTTCACATACCAGTCTTCGGCGGGTACACACCGAAGGAACAACAATTCTTGACGGGTACACAAATTGCATCGTTTTATATATCAGCGTGGGATCGTTTCATCGTGTAAATATCGGCGTTGATTTTCATCGTTTTATACCGGCGTTGAACGTTGTATCATTTTTTTTACGCGCGGCTTGGGATATTACATCGTCTTATCGGCGTGGGATCATTGCATCGTTTTATATATCAGCGTGGGATCGTTTCATCGTGTACATATCGGCGTTGACTTTCATCGTTTTATACCGGCGTTGAACATTGTATCATTTTTTTTTTTTTGTACACGCGGCTTAGGATATTACATCGTCTTATCGGCGTGGGATCATTGCATCGTTTTATATATCAGTGTGGGATCGTTTCATCGTTTTACATATCGGCGTGGGACATTACGGTTTTCTTATCGGCGTGGGGCATTACAACGTGTTAGCATATCGTCGTAGGATTTCAGGTAGCAACTGAGAATATCTTAGCGTAACGTCGGGGGACGCTTTAACGCCACAGCGGGGAATATTACTGCGTTCAGGCACATCATCGGTGTAGACTTCAACGCATCGGCAAGTCACTATATCAGAGTATAATGACGGGGAATACGACTTGGGTCAGTTACGGAAGGCGGAATTAGAGGCAATTCTCAAAGAACTGGGCTTGGAACCACACGGAATGGTGGATGAGCTGCGGCGCCGCCTAACGGCATACATCAACAGGGACGATCTCAGCGAGGAAGTGCAACGGCGCCTGGACCAGTGGGCCGAAGCGTATGGTAATCGACCGTCCCCGGATTCACGACCACCCAGCCCCAGCCCGGCCAAGGACGAGAAACTTGGAGAGACAGAACCGGCACGACCGAGTGCATCCACCCATTTGCTGATCCCGCCGCTGGAAAACACACGATCGAGACCAATGGGGCCCACCATAACTGCGCCGGCGGAAGGCTTTGCGGGATCAAGCAGAGGGACCACTAATGCAGCAGGCAGTTCAGCTCAGGAAATGGGGCGTGTTCTTCAATGGTAAAACCGACCCATTACGGTTCATCGAGCAGTTTGAGGAACGAGCCGTGGCATATCAGGTGGATGTCCGTCACTTGCCACGGGCAATGCCCGAATTATTGACAGAGAGGGCCGAGGACTGGTTCAGGGGAAGTGGACTCCAAGGTGCGACGTGAGAAGCCTTCAAAAACGACTTCTTGCAGTTTTTCCTTCCACCTCGGTATTTTAAACGCCTGGGAGACGAGATCCGCGCACGGATGTAGCACGTCGGCGAACCTTTCCAGGATTATCTCATCGCGTTACGGGTAATGATGCAGAGAGCGGGGCTGCCGGAGGGAGAACAGTTAGACAGAGCGTAGGACAACATGTTGCCCGCATACCAGCTCTACATGAAGCGGGACGAGTGTCGGACCATCTCGGAATTGACCCAGTTAGCAGTCACGTACGAGGAGCTACGGGGTCGGGAGGACCACCGAGAGCAGTCCAAGAGACTGTCTCAAGTGGCTAACACGCCGGGGGACACGTAAACCCCTTCCGGAGCACTCCAAGCTCCACCCCACCGCTGGTTGGGGGCCAGGCAGTCAATCGATCGGTAACCGACGGGAACGAGACGCTGGTGGATGCGCGAAGAGCATGCCGACGATGCGGGGAGGTAGGACATTTCCAGCGGGACTGTCACCAGGCTCAAATACTCTTTTGCTGGGACTGTGGCAGAAGAGGGATTAGGACGCGAGACTGTCGGTACTCACAGTCGGGAAACGACCCACGCCTCTGCCCATCCAGGGATACGGCAGAGGCGAGCCGAACAACATCCCCAAAGCGGCAGGTCTGATGTCGGTACAGGCAGGACAAGTTGTTGCGTCGGTGACAGTCGCCGGGCGGCCACTAGCCGGCACCATCGATATAGGCGCAACAAGGAGCTTCATCGGACGAGCCACGGTCGAGAAGCTGGAGCTGACGGATACCTTGGGTAACACCCGGACGCGAGTCGCATTGGCCGATGGGACGTCGCGGGAGATTGACCGGACCGTCGCGGTCGAGATCGGGATGGGAGCACGGGCAGTCACGATTCCTCTGCTGGTCCTACCCACAAAGGTGGACGAATTGAATGGGATGGGATTATTTAGGAGCTATTCAGACCACCGTCCACTGCGGAGACTATTGGGTGGACATAAGGACGGAGGCGCAGGCAACGACACCATCGATCCACCAAGGGGTCATACTCGCTCCTAACGCAGCAGAAGAAAGACCTGTGGTTGAACTAGCACCGACAGCGTTGAGGCAGACGGGGATTCCAGGACCCATAGCTGCACGTTCCGAGCCAATAACCTCTCGGAAGAGACGAACGGTTACGTTCGCGGATGACGACCGAGCGATGAAGACAGCGAGGACGTGATCAACCCCGACCAGTGGCGCTAAATACCAGCGAGGAGAGCAACCGTGATATGGGCTCAGGGGAGGTGGATCCAGCCACAGTCAACCCAAAGGTCGTGGAGTTCCTTACGGAAGAATTCTGCAAATTCTATAATCTCAAGGGGACGACAACGATCACCGAGCACAAGATCACAATGAAGGACGACAGACCCATAAAGCAGAGGTACTACCCAAAGAACCCGGCCATGCAGCAGATCATTAACGATCAGGTGGACGAACTTTTAGCGCAAGGCTGCATCGAGCCCTCTAGAAGTCCACACAGTGCGCCCATCGTGCTGGTGCGGAAGAAGAATAATCAGTGGCGTATGTGCGTGGATTATCGCCAGCTGAACGAGCGTTCCGTCCCGGATGCATACCCGCTCCCAAGAATGACGCACATTTTAGAAAGATTGCGACATGCGAAGTACATCTCGAACTTGGATCTGAAGAACGGCTACTGGCAAATCCCAATGGCCAAGGAGAGCCGAGAGTGTACGGCGTTCACGGTACCCGGGCGGGGCCTTTTCCAGTGGAAGGTGATGCCATTCGGCCAACACTCCGCTCCGGCCACGTTCCAGCTCGCGCTGGATAGCATCATCGGCCCGGAAATGGAGCCCCACGCGTTCGCCTATCTGGATGACATCGTGGTGATAGCCGAGACCCTCGAAGAACACATGCGAGTCTTGCAAGAGGTGTTCCGACGCCTACGAAAGGCCAATCTCAGGTTGAATCCGGATAAGTGCTCGTTCTTCCAAAGGAAGATAACGTATTTAGGACAAAATATTCGCAGTACAGGGCTTGAAGCCGCCCACCACCGTGAAGGAGCTACGTCAGTGCATCGGGCTAGCATCATGGTACAGGCGGTTTGTCCCGAAGTTTGCCGATATCGTGCAACCGATGACCGCGCTGCTGAAGAAGGGCCAGAAGTGGGAGTGGACGGCATCGCAACAAAAAGCGAACTAAAACGCAGACTGACGGAAGCCCCGGTATTGGTGTGTCCGGATTTCACGAAGCGATTCACGCTGCAGACGGATGCTAGCGACCACGGCCTCGGGGCGATACTCACCCAGGAGGAGGATGGTAAAGAGCGGGTGGAGTGCCGAAAAGGAGTGCCTGGCGATCGTGTGGGCCGTGCGTAAGCTGCGGTGTTATCTCGAAGGATATGAGTTCACCGTGGTGACGGACCACCTGGAGCTCAGGTGGCTGAACTCCATAGAGAATCCGTCAGGTAGAATAGCCAGGTGGGCCTTTGAACTCCAGCAGTACCGATTCGACGTGAAATACCGACGGGGAAAACAAAACGTCGTGGCGGACGCTCTATCCAACCCGATGAAGTGCTCAGCTCCGTCCAGGAGATAGACTCCGGTTGCCCATGGTGGACGCGGACGATGGAGCAGGTCAGGAGCAACCCGGAACAGTACCCAGAGTACCTGGTCGCCAATGACCAGCTGTACCGCCAGTCCGGAGGACGACCTCCAGAAGAGGAACACAACCCGTGGAAACTCTGCGTTCCACGGAGTTCGCGAAGCAGAGTGCTCCAAGAGTGCCACGACCAACCAACGGCGGGCCACCTTGGAGTGAGGAAGACTGCTATCAGGGTAGCACAGCGCTACTATTGGCCGGGGTACTTTCGCGATGTGGTCACACACGTACGCCAGTGCCCGACGTGCCAAACCTATAAGGTTAGCCAGCGGCAAGCGGCAGGCAAGATGCTGACTCGCCAAGTCATGCAGCCGTTTCACACGGTGTGCGCTGATTTTGTGGGACCCCTACCGCGCTTCAGGACGGGGCATACAATGCTTCTGGTGCTATTCGACCACTTTAGTAAGTGGGTCGAGCTCGTCCCGTTGCGGAGGGCGACGTCTGCTACTCTGGAGTAAGCTCTGCGTGAGAGGATTATCGGTCGTTTCGGGGCTCCCAGAGTAGTGGTCTTTGACAACGGAACCCAATTTACCAGCCGGGCATTCAGGGATTTCACCCAACGGGCCGGCATACAGCTACAGCACACCGCACCCTATAGCCCAAACCAGAACCCAACGGAGCGCGCGAATCGAACCGTGAAAACAATGATCGCCCAGTACCTAGGCACACAACAAGACGCTTGGGACACACTGTTACCGGAATTCGGCCTGGCCATCAACACCAGCGTCTCAGACACGACGGGATACAGCCCCGCGTTCCTGGTGCAGGGACGGGAGCACAGGTTGCCCGGGGGACTGGTAAATCGACGCCCACTGCCGAGGAAAGGGCAAGGCAGCTCCAGGAGGTCTTTAAAATTGCCCAGGCCAACGCCAGGAACGCAGCAGGGGAACAGAGTCGATACTATAACTTGCGAAGGCGAGACTGGCGCCCCACCTTGGGTTCCTTGGTGCTGGTACGCACTCACTTCCTCAGCAAAGCCGCGGAAGGATTCGCCGCAAAGCTAGGCCCCCGCTACGACGGGCCCTTTAAGAAGGAGCGAGTGGATCACCTGCCGGGGTACAGGCGGCCCTCCGACGTAGGCCTTCTGTAGGAGATCTACGAGACGGTGACAGCGGAAAAGAGACGGCGGAGCGCTCCCGCAGCCGGTGCCCAGAACGCTGACGGCGAATCCAGGACTAGAGAGGACCCCGGACCCTCTCGCGTCAGGGTGTTCAGGGTGACGGAGGCGGGGGACGTCGGCAGGCCTCAGCTAGAGACCCCAGCAGCCCCGACTACGGAACCCCTCTTACCCCAGACAGCGGAAGTCCTCGAATGCCCAGAGGCAAATACCTCCAGTTCGGTGGACCATCAGCGACGACAGCGGCCTAGATGGCGACGAAGAGACAAGCGGTCTGGCAAGCCCAGTTGAGGAAGGCGAAGCTGATGGGACACCGCCACCCCTCTTACCCCAGACTATCCTACCGTATGCAGGTAGTCGGTGGGGTGAAGGGTGCGCCGCCGTAGGCACCGGCCGGCTCGGGCAGAGCTCAGGGGAAGCCCCGAACCACCGGTGGAGGAGCCGGAGACGCAACCTCCCGGACCCCCCGGAGGAACCCAACTAGTACCCGAGGAGTGGGTCGCGGTACCGGAGGGGTGGCACACCCAGGAAACGATGCTACCCCACGACCTGGTGGCGCATGTGACACGTGAGATGGAGAATCGGGGCCAGAGGCGTGTCCACTACGTGCGCAACTTCGGAGGGTACCGCTACCGTACCCGCCAGAACTGCGCGGAACCACCGATCGTACAACGGATGGAAGGAGAGACGACGCCGACCTACCCGTGAAGCGCCGTGGCGGTAAAAAAGGGGGGGGGGGGGGTGTGAGGAATCACATTCCGCCGGCCGGTACAATAATCAATAAACAATAAATAATAATAAATAATAAAGTAAATATTGTTATTTGTAAGGGGAGTACAGGGTAGCGAGAGATCGGCGAAGCGGCGGCAGACGATAACATAGAACAGACAGACAAACAGGCAAATGCAACGACCAAACGAACGGGACAAACGGCAAGCCGTGGAATTCTAACGGCGAACCCGGTACAGGCTGCATTTTTCGCCGAAAGTGCGCTTAGCAACAGCAAACGACGGAAAGGGAAGAAGAGACAACAGACAGCAACGCAGAGACGAAACGGCAAGCCGGCGACGCAGCGCTAAGAGAACACAGCAGCACTGAATGCAAGCCGGCGACGCGCTAAGCGCTAAGAGAGCGCTAAGCTGCAAAAGAGAGAGAGAGAGAATAGCACGTGCTGACCGAAAATTCCCACGCTATGAGTAGGCACGCGCTAACGCCGGGCCGAGCAGAGAAAAAAGCTCATGCGCAGCCGAATACATGCAAATGCAGGTAGCGGCTGCGCAGCGGGCAGAACAGGCAAGCGCAGCAGCCGCTCTGAAACAAAGGGCGCGTGGGCGCTGCATTTAATCTCTCTCTGACCGCCAAAGTGCACTGACACATTTTACAAAATAAATAAACCCACGCAACTTCTAAGAACGATGCCGCCGCCGCCTGCAGATCGCCGGTAAGTTATCGGGTCTTGACTGTACCAAAATAGTTTTTACCCGCTCTTCTGTTCGCGAGATTTAGCGGGTGACCACCCAATAGCTAGGTAGGGCAATCAAATGAAAAAAATAAAAGTGGATAAAGTGAAAAAAATTGTTCTCGTCTGGTGGTGTCGCAGCACATAGCAGGCGCCACGAGATCAGGCTCCTGGTGTACTACGCCAGGGCCGGAAAAGCAGTGTCGAACGTGACAAAAAGTTGACTTTTCTGGAGAATTACCCATATGGATAAATCAGAAAGTATACATAAGAATGTATGCGTGTAACGTTCAAAATGTACATATGTACATGTATATATACATGGCATTGCCAAACAAAATAATAATAGATGGCGCTTATATTAGTTGAAATTCGAAAAATTTTATATTATTAAATATCATTAAAAATAGGCCCAACAAATAGACGTTCCTCGATTAACACGCATCACCTTAATTAACACAGACACTTCATAATTGTAAAAGAAATATATCAATGCCACTCAAAGCTGTAATAGCCATAATAAATAAGTTCACTGCTAAAGCGCCATCTATCAAGTTTAAATTCTTAGACCATGCTAGGCTAGTTTTGGGTATATGTGTGCACACATATAAGAAAACTCTTACCGCAGATGTCGCGTGCTTTTGTTATTTGGGCAAACTTTTTGTTCATTATTTTCTGTTGACATAACGGAATAAAATATAATTGAAACAAAAAAAAGAAACGCACTTATTCACAATTAGTTAAACTAGCAACTGACTTTCAAAGGTGTCAAATACAAAAGAATAAATAATAAAAAAAAAGAAAGAAATAATAAATAATAAAAAAAAAATTAATAAAAATAAAAATAAGAATAGGAAATTATGAAGGGCTTAGGCGAGACTAGAACCTGCGGCACCCTAACATTCGTTGCATCTGTCTAGCCATCTACACCACGGCTCACTTAAACGACAGAGTAGCGAAAACGAATGAAATTCACCATATACGAAAAAAAAACTAAAGCAGTGGCTGAAAATACAAATACAATTCAAAGACAATGCTAACGCAATTCAAAAACAATTGTGATTCTTAGAATATACACGCATAGCAACATAGAAAACGGCCCAAGATTTTTTGTGTGTATACATGTGTATGTATGTATGTGCACACGCATACGAAAATTGATTTGCATTGCTCAACGTTGCTTGCATTTCCATTGAGATTTTAATTGTTTTAAAATTATTGAAATATTTAATGGAATGTAATGAAAGTTTCAGCATATGATCTACATATTCTATTTAACATTTTAGGTTTTTTTAGAAATCATAACTCTTTTACAATTAGCTTTACATGCACAAATATGTATGTACGATTGCAGCCACACGCTGATCTACGCTTGCACACATATACATACATACATACATACATATGTATGTATGTAAGTGTGCTCGCAATGCGTGTTGCTGTGTCGTTGCCTTGCTTGCTGCGCCACATGGGTTTTGATGAGAAAACTTTATAGACTAATAATTCTGTTTCTAGATGGACAATCATATTGATATGTTCAGATTAAGATTATGATATTCATATCTATATGCCAAACCAAACTGTATGTCTTTAGTATTTCAAATGCATTTTTTACACATTTGGGGGTGTGGGGGCGCATTGGGGTCAGGAATCCAAAATCTGACAAAAAACGAAATTGTATTAAATTGGTATCTATATATATGCAGAAGACTTGGAGACTCTAACTCTAAAGATGAATTAGCTAGAATTTTATAACTGGTTCCCGATAATTTCGTTTATTGATAACTTTGCATATATACAAGTTATCGAATTTCTGAAACAAACTCGTACTGCGCGTGCAATATACGAACCTAACACAAAAAGAATGAACTCTCTAGCTTTTGTATCTTCGGAAATCGACGCGTTCATACATACATACGGACGGACGGACGGACGGACGGACAGACGGACATGGCTATATCAAATTTTCTCGTCACCCTGATCAAGAATATATATACTTTATGGGGTCTGCCACGCCTCCTTCTGCCTGTTACATACTTTTAACAAAACTATTATACCCTGATTTCCCATTTTCAATGGACTCAGGGTATAAAAAAAATAAGAAAAATTAATAAATAATATAAAATAAAATAAACACTGTAAAACAAGCACTAACACTATCTTAAGCAAGCCGTTAGGGCAACTTGATTTTTGGCAAACATTAAGTTATTCTAGATAATGGCATAACACTAAAAACAACAAAACGTCAGAAATTCTAAATTTATCTTTGTTTCGTCTGGTGTTCCTCAAGGTAGCCATTTAGGACCATTACTCTTTTCGCTTTTTATAAATGACCTTTCTAGTTGCATCTCTTATTCTACCATATTTTATGTATGCGGATGATGTAAAACTTTGCCTTCCATACTCCAGTGCAAATGGACATCTACAACTTCAAGATGACCTTAATGCATTTCAATCTTGGTGTGTGGTGAACCAGTTGCACCTAAATTGCTCAAAGTGTATGACTATGACTTTCAGTCGCTCTATTCCTCATATTGTTGACTATAAAATTAGTAACATTTCCTTACAACGCATCTTTACAGTCAAAGATCTTGGTGTTCTCTTTGACTGTAAACTTAATTTCAATCTTCATATTTCTACCATCATAAATGAAGCCAGAAGCGTGCTTGGCTTTATTAAACGTTGGTCTAAGGAATTTAAAGATCCTTTTATTACCAAACAATTATTTATTTCGCTTGTACGTCCTATTTTAGAGTGTTAATGTCAGATTTGACATTAACGTATTTGCTCCTCCTCCTCCACACCACGTCTGTTATCAACACGTAATGTTGATAACAGGATCCTGTTAACAACAGAGCCACTTGAGCGGTGGGCGCGCGCAGCCAACTTTCAAGTGCTTCCGGCACTTCTCATTTTTCACTCTTCTTAGACATATACCTTTTTACACCACTGATGTACATACCAAATTTCATATACATATAAATAAAACTGTGAATCTACAATTGAAATATCAACGACGTGCCTTTTTCATCAACCGATCGCCCTACAACCTACACGGAACACACACACCACCCGCATCTCACCCAACAATATCTGGAGCGCCACCTCTACGTAATCATTGGTCCTTCGAGCCGGAGTTATCTGATATAAATCCCACAACACACACCCAGCGATCCGCAAGGCGACCAGATAAGTTTTTTCATATACATACATAAGCCGTTTACTGCAACGTGATCAGGTACCTTCAGTTAGAGTTTGCCTATATCTGTGTCTGTGCAAGTGCAACTTGTGAAGTGTCCGTGCCTGCATATAACTTCCTATATGTACGCTTTCCGTTGCCGAAATTGGCTTATGTCCGTTATCACTGATCTATTCTCCTCATATCGTGACGAGTGAAAAGAGCGAAGTCATTTGTTCATAACTTCTGCCGCACAGGTGAAGCGCGACTCAGGGGCATTGAACTTGCCTTCCACCATCTTTCTTTTCGGGTGTGTGTCAATTCCAAAGCCGCCATATTCTTGGCTCGCATGAATAAGTTGATAATATCTTTGTCGATCACAACTTATCTTCATCTGTCCTCCGTGTGCATTATTCGCACATTCATTTCTACATTTTCATTTATATGTTTACATATATATATAAATCATTTACATGCATGCGTCCAACTTGTGTATTTTTAGTCAATATACTCATTCATACATATACATATATACGTATATACATATATATATATATTTAACGTGCATATATATACTCTTCATATACATATTTATTACAGTGATATACATATTTATTACAGCCTCCTCATAAATAATCAAAAAAAAATATGAATTAATGAATAAAAGGCAAACAAAATAAAATTATTACTTGTTTTACTATTCACATTTATTTTATTTAATTTCAACATTTACATATATTGTTATTTTTATTTTTCGTGTTTACGTATGTATGTACATTTGTCTGCTTCCAAAGAACAAGTGAAAGTTCTGTCGAATCATCAGCTGTTACACTTGCGCAAACTACATACATAAACTACGTACACACAGCCTACAAACATATAAACAATTGCAATCATTTATCGGTCCTGCGTCGGCAACAGCCACCGTTTCTTCCGATCATTGCATTATATTCTTATAATAACAAGAAACACTTAATTAACATACATATATATGCTATTGGAGTGGCTGGCGATCAACAGCTGACTCTCAATAACTCTCGCACACCTCTCTATATGTACCCACCCACAACATTAAATAAATAAAACACAAGCATTCTTTTTATTTTTTCGCACATTTATTTCTTTATTTTGCTGTAATAATATACACTTCACATGACATAATAAATACACATTTTGACTTATTTATCTTACGCATAGTGAAATTTCCATTCGTAACTAGTGCTGGCACTTGGAATCAAACAAGGCAGTCGCCCGCCGCCACTTCTTTCGTGCCGATATTTGCAACATATCGAAACTCACAAATATCGTGATCTGAATATTAGTGATCGCAGTGCTGAACTATCGCACGGCAAGTAGCTGAGAACACAGCGATTTTATTTAATTCGAATAAATAAATTATTCCGCGTTCTTATAATTATTTAGTCTACTCTGATTAAATTAATTATAATTTCATCTGCTAATTTAATCTACTCTGATTAAATTAACTTATTCTCGTTTTTTATTTATTTCGAATAAATAAATTAGTCCTCATTCGTATAATTATTTAATCTATTCTGATTAAATTGATTATAATTTCTTCTGCTAATTTAATCTACTCCGCGTTCTATTAATTATTTAGTCTACTCTTATTAAATTAATTATAATTTCTTCTGCTAATTAAATCTACTCTGATTAAATTAACTTATTCTCGTTTTTTATTTATTTCGAATAGATAAATTATTCCTCGTTCTTATAATTCTTTAATCTATTCTGATTAAATGAATTATAATAATTTCTTCTGATAATTTAATCTACTCTGATTAAATTAATTTACCCTCGTCTTTATTTATTTCGAATAAATAAATTATTCCTCGTTCTTATAATTATTTAGTCTACTCTGATTAAATTAATTATAATTTCTTCTTCTAATTTAATTTACTCTGATTAAATTAATTTACTCGCGATTTTATTTACTTCGAATAAATAAGTTACTCCTCGTCCTTATAATTATCTAATCTATTCTGATTACGTTAATTATAATAATTTCTTCTGCTAATTTAATCTACTCTGATTAAATTAACTTACTCTCGTTTTTATTTATTTCGAATAAATAAATTATTTCTCGATTATAATTATTTGATCTATTCTGATTAGATTAATTATAATAATTTCTTCTGATAATTTAATCTACTCTGATTAAATTAGTTTACCCTCGTCTTTATTTATTTCGAATAAATAAATTATCCCTCGTTCTTATAATTATTTAGTCTACTCTGATTAAATTAATTATAATTTCTTCTTCTAATTTAATCTACTCTGATTAAATTAATTTACTCGCGATTTTTTTTTATTTACTTCGAATAAATAAATTATTCCTCGTTCTTATAATTCTTTAATCTATTCTGATTAAATTAATTATAACAATTTCTTCTGATAATTTAATCTACTCTGATTAAATTAATTTACCCTCGTCTTTATTTATTTCGAATAAATAAATTATTCCTCGTTCTCATAATTATTTAGTCTACTCTGATTAAATTAATTATAATTTCTTCTTCTAATTTAATCTACTCTGATTAAATTAATTTACTCGCGATTTTTATTTACTTCGAATAAATAAATTATTCCTCGTTCTTGTAATTCTTTAATCTATTCTGATTAAACTAATTATAATAATTTCTTCTGCTAATTTAATCTACTCTGATTAAATTAATTTACTCTCGTCTTCATTTATTTCGAATTAATAAATTATTCCTCTCAATTATAGTCAGTTGATCTATTCTGATCAAATTAATTGTTCTGACTGTAGGCTCTTGCACTGGGCTCTAGGCAATAGGAAACCCTCTCTGTCTGAAAACCCGCTGGCAGCCACCTGCTAGTCAATATCCATGTCCGATCGGTCACGTCGTACACAATTGAGTGTATCCTCCTCGCGTTTAGTTAAACGCAGCACTTCAGCTTCTCCTGTTCCCTCGGGGAGATCGCAAACCTCCACCGCGTTCAAGCGCAGTCCGATCGTGACCAGATCCAGTCCGAAGCCTGCAAGCGCGTCAAACATGTCTCTCTCTGATTTTATTTCCGCCGCTGATCGGCTTATCAAATTTGAGGCCCGTCTTGACACACTTGAGGACTCTAGTTCAACCGAGGCGGCCCAGATCCGCACCCTTGAGGTCCGCAAGGATCGGGTTAGAGCCTTATGGGAAGACGCAGAAAGCCAGTATAAAGCATGTTCCAAGGCTTTAAGTCAAGGGGCTGGCAGCAGCGAGGTGGAGTCCATGGAAGCTAAGTGCGACCATTGCTACACTGTCTACGAGCGATGCATAGCCAGATTAGGTACTCAGATCGACGCCCTTTCCGCGTCGTGTGCCCCGCCAGCTCCTACGTTCACACCCATTACCTCTTCTGGAAGCTGTCGCCTTCCGGCCGTAGACACGGAAGTGTTTCACGGTGATTATTTGCGCTGGCCTACGTTCAGAGACGTCTTCACAGCCGTCTATATAAACAATTCGCGCTTAACCCCGGTAGAGAAATTGTTCCATCTGCTTTCGAAGACAACAGGCGATGCAAATAAGGTAGTCGCGGAGTGTCCTCTCACGAACGACGGCTTTGCATCAGCCTGGGGCTCCCTGTGTGCGCGGTACGAAAACAAGCGGCAGTTAGTCAACAGCCAGCTTAAAATTCTGCTCAATGTGTCTAAGGTCAACAAAGAGTCAGGCTCGGCTCTTAGAGAACTAATTGACACCATCCAAAGATGTATCACTGCCATCGAGCATGCTCAAATCTCCACGGAGAATTGGGACTGCATACTCGTCTACCAGTGTACATCAAAATTGCCGGATCACACACGGTCACTTTGGGAGCACTCGCTAACCAACAAGTCCGAGATCCCATCCTGGGCTGAAACCTGCCACTTCCTCACCGAACGCGCTCGCGCGCTCGAGGCGATGGAAGGCGACCGATCATCTCCCAAAGTTTCAGTCAACGACTCCAAATGCACCTCGGCTGTCTCAAAAAGAGTCGCCTCCTTTGAGACCCAAGTACGCCCAAAAACCAAGACGTGTGATTTGTGCGCAAAAGAAAACCATCCCATTCGTCTGTGTCCGAAGTTTTTGCAAATGTCCGTCGGGGCTAGAGACACTTACATAAAACGTAAGCAGCTTTGTCTGAATTGTTTCGCACACGGCCATCAATTGCGAGATTGCGCTAGCATCTACAATTGTTCCAAGTGCAAGGCTCGGCACAACACACTCCTTCATCGGGAAGGCCACGCCGGGAGCAAAGCTCGTTCCACCGCCTCCGAAAGTTCTCAAACGTCCGAGGGGGGCCCCGTTGTGCAATCGTATTGCACAACCAGTCAACATAATGTATTGCTCGGTACGGCTGTCATCAATGTGAGTCACCGAGGAGCCACCCTTCCCGCCCGAGCTCTAATTGACTCGGGGTCCGAAGCAACATTCATTTCTGAAAGGCTATTTGGCTTGCTGCAGCTTCCATTTCAAGCAACGCAGACTCAGGTGTCGGGCCTAGGAGAGTCGGTAACGACCCAGTCGCAGAAGCGGTGCAATTTCCATATTGGCTCTCCGCTGGAACCGACGCTCCGGATCGACGCATCGGCTCTCGTACTCCCTCAGTTGTGTGGCAATTTGCCATCTTATCCCCTCTCTCAACACCTCTTAGATGGGCTTCCTGATCTTCCGTTAGCCGATCCCTTATTCTTTAAGAGCGCTAAAATTGATGTCCTCTTAGGAGCGGATATCCTTCCAGCGGTCGTTAAAGGAGGCTTCCGCCCTAATCTGTGCGGCTCTCTAATGGGGCAAGAGACTATCTTCGGCTGGGTCCTTACTGGCCCAGTCACGCAGAAACTACAAAGGGTTTCAGCATTCACGACCCGAGTCACTTTTTCTGAGGAATTAAAGCCCGATGACCTCCTCTCCAAATCTCGGGAGGTGGAGAGTCTTCCCAAGGTGACCCGGGAGCCAGATTCCGCTGGTGAAGACAACGCCGTCCAAACAACCAAGACGGACAGTTCTGGCTCATGTGTCGTGACACTTCCATTTAAGGAACCCGACCTTGGCAATTTCTACTTGCCGTATCACGCACCGTTGAAGCCCGAGAGCACCACCACCAAGGTGTTCAACGCATCGTCCCCCTCTTCCAATGGGAAAAGCCTGAATGATACTCTTCATCCAGGCCTTCAATCCGATCTTACGATGCAAGTTCTGAACCACAGGCTGCGTGAATATTTGCCAGAGTTCTACGACTCCAGCACAGCAAAGACGCTGAACAATCGCTGGCAGCGACTTAAGGCTCTCCTCCAACAATTTTGCTTCCGTTGGAAAGAAGAGTACCTTAAGGAGCTGCACAAGCGAATCCATTGGCACACCCCACGTCGCGACCTGAAGATCGGGGATGTGCTCGTCATCAAAGATGACTGTGTCGCCATCACTGAATGGCGACTCGCCCACATCCATCTTGTCTATCCTGGAAAGGATAGAATGGCCCGAGTGGTAAACGTCCTCGCCGCTCGGGATAGTATTCGTAGGCCCGTCCAGGTGAATTATGCTACCATCGGACGAGGCCATGTTTGTGATGTCCAACTAGGTGTACGATTTTCATCCTCCAACCATTACGCTCATCTACACCATCGTTCATCTATTACAGTCTCAGCAAGCAGCACCCGCTGCTGTGAAATCTTTCCGGTGCCGCGTCTGCCGAGGAGTCCACGCGCTGCGCAAATGCCAGCGCTTCCTGGGACTCCCGGTAGAGAAGCGTCTGCGGGCAGCACTTATAAACAAGTACTGCCCAAAGTGCTTGGCGCACCAGCACTCCGGGCCAACTTGCCGCAGCCGGCAGGGATGTAAGACGTGTGGGGAAGACCACCACACGCTGCTTCACCTCCCAGGGACGAAGAGGACCCGTCGCCGAGCACGCCAACGCGCCACAAGCTCCCCGGCATCCGGCACTCCCACTCTGTCGACCTTGATGCAGTACAAGGACGTCAGCATCCTGCCCACCGCCATTATCGCGCTTCATACTCCGTCAAAGCAGTTCGATGTCCGAGTCTTGATCGACCCGTGCAGCCCCACTAGCCGGATCAACGCTGAACTGGCACGGACCTTCGGTCTGTCCGTCACTAGCGTTGGTCCGGGACAGGTTTGCACGGCTCTCGTCGCTTCCAAGACATCGGATTTCCGACTGGACTTGATCCTGCAATTGGACCCCCAACTAAATTGCCGGACACCCGTCCGTGCCGTTGAACGCAGATCCCCGTTTCCCGGGATCACTCTGGCCGACGCTCGCTGGGATTCTCCCAGTTCGGTGCTCATCGTGCTGGGGGCGGATGTGTATTCACACATCCTACTTCCGGGTTTCGTTCCCAGCATAGGCGGCCTCCCATTGGCCCAGAACACCGAACTCGGGTGGATTCTGTCGGGCTCTTGCGCGACCGAGGACAGCAGGACGACATTGCAATCATTGCAAGGGGGGGGAGTATGTTAATGTCAGATTTGACATTAACGTATTTGCTCCTCCTCCTCCACACCACGTCTGTTATCAACACGTGTTGATAACAGGATCCTGTTAACAACAGAGCCACTTGAGCGGTGGGCGCGCGCAGCCAACTTTCAAGTGCTTCCGGCACTTCTCATTTTTCACTCTTCTTAGACATATACCTTTTTACACCACTGATGTACATACCAAATTTCATATACATATAAATAAAACTGTGAATCTACAATTGAAATATCAACGACGTGCCTTTTTCATCAACCGATCGCCCTACAACCTACACGGAACACACACACCACCCGCATCTCACCCAACAATATCTGGAGCGCCACCTCTACGTAATCATAGAGTATTGCTCAGTTGTTTGGTCTCCGCAACATAAACTGTATCAAGATCGTATTGAATCAGTCCAAAAACAGTTTCTTCTTTTTGCCCTAAGGGATCTTAACTGGGACAGTAATTTACGATTACCGTCCTACCATAGTAGGCTTCAGCTCATTGATCTTCCATCGTTAATGAATCGCAGAACAATTTTAGGAATTGATTTTTTGCACAAAGTAATTAACGATAATATTGATTCGTCCTTTTTGTTGATGCGTCTTAATTTCTCGGTTCCTTCCCGAACAACTAGACATTATCGTCCGCTTCATTTACCTATATGCACTACGGATTATTCTTTGCATAGTGCGTTTCATGTTCTGTGTGTTAATTTTAATAAATATTATCACGTATTTTCCTAAGAGCTCTCTTTTCCTAAAATTAAATCGTTGCTTTTAGCACACCTTAGGGAAATCACTCGCAATGCACAGGCATAAGCTACATTATGTTGCTATTGTTGCTTGCAGTGATTTCTGAATCCTATTAAATATTCTATATTATAGCTCTACTTTTAATTTATCTTTCAATATTGTTAATATCTTCCTTGTTTCTTTACCTATTTTTATTTTATTTATTTTAATTTTAATTCTAATTTTTATTTTTATTTTTGTTTTATTTTTAATTTTAAGAATTATTAAATTGTAATTATATTAATTATATTTAGTCTCTTATAATCTATATGTAATATTTTCATTTAACACTTTCTTTGCATAGTTTCAATAGTTATCACTGAATTTATTTGGCTGTGAATTGGGGCATAGCTGGCCGGACTGGCAAATAGAACACCCCCATCGGGTTGGTGATTCTATTGTAATAATTGTATTTTTTGTAGGCTATTTTGACTCTCGTTTTGTCAATATTTTTTTTTTAAATAAATAAATAAATATATATTGTCGTTATAATTATAATGAATATTGCCAATTTATTTTCACAACGCCGAGTGTTGGCTCACGCACTACGGCTGGGCGAGCAGTTGTGGCTCAGTGGCACCAGGATTCGCCCAAGCGCTCCAGCTCACGCCAGGATTTGCACTGTCTACTCCGGCGGCTCGCACGGCTGTACAGGCTACTCCTACTACTGGACTCGCTCTTGGCACACCTAGGTTCTTACGCGCACAATTTCTACCTATTCGCACGGCTGCGTGAACTTACATAAATTCTGTGACGAGACTTCTGGGTTGCCGCTTCCAGTCGCGAGGGTTGCTCCTATAGTGTTCGCGTCGCTGTGTGGAGCAATATATGCATGCACGTATGTGCATATACACACACAGCAAATACATGTGTTTATATACACTACATACGTGCATACCTATATTGCTCCTCACAATCTAAATCGGTTCTGGGAATTAGAAGCCGAAGAAGATGAAAATGACGAAGAAACTGAATTTTGTGAAAATAATTTTTTGAGTACAACAAAAAAGGATGAAATGGGACGATATATCGTCCACAAATACATGTGTTTATATACACTGCATACGTGCATACCTATATTGCTCCTCACACTCCCCTCTTCCTTCGGAAAACACGACCTTCGTGTTTTTGAATTGCGCGCCTCTTTTTCCGTTGCCGCTCCAACTTGCGTTGGTCGATGACACGCTGCTCCACAGCGCGTCGATCATCGCTGTTAACGCTCTGTTAACAGCGCCGTGCTGCTCATCAGCTGTTTCCCGCTCGCTGCAATTTTACAATTTACTCTTACGTATTTTTAATTTAAAACTCCACTCCTCCAGCCAGAGTTGATGCCTCCTTGATGACCCTGGACCCGATGGGCCTGCCGCCGCTTCTGCACACGCCGGGCGCCGCTGCAAACACTCGTCGTCGTGATTGCAAGGCCCCGGTGGCTGCGGCGCAGGTGCGCAGGCCAGATGGCCAATTTTCACGATTGGATGCGGTGCTTGACGCCCTCCACCCACAGTATGGCGCAGTCCGGCTGGCACCTCTCGCCTCCAGTTGAGCCGCCTGTTGGGCCACTCCTCTGGCCATGCCTCCCTAGCCACCTCGTGCCACGCTGGCCCCTCCTCTGGCCATGATGCTTGTCGCTGCAGCGCCGGCCGGGCCGGTCGCGTAGGCGCCGATTCTGATAGCCGGCGTTGTGGCAGACGAATCGGCCGCCATTCTTCAAATCCCGCCAGAAGTGGCGACGGTGGTGGTGCCGATGGCTTTACCCGTGGCCATTCTGGCGGTGCTGGCGGCGATGCTGTCGGTGACGCCGATGGCCATACGGGCGGCGATGCTGCCGGTGACTCTGATGGCCATACGGGCGGCGACGCTGCCGGTGCCGCTGATGGCCATACGGGCGGCGACGCTGCCGGTGACGCTGTTGGTGTCGCTGTTGGTGTCGCTCGTGCTGGGCCTGGCTCCTGCTCCTCTATCTCGCTGAGCGTGAAGCCGGCTGGCCATGCCGCGAGTGGTTCGCTCCAGCTCACGGTGTACTGTACCTTTCGCTCCACTCGCCCTTGCCGCAGTTTCTCCTCAAACTGGGCCGTGATGACTTCCGGCTCTGGCTCCTCGATCTCGGCCTCCGGCTCTGGCTCCGCGTCGGAGATGACCACCACGTCCACGCCGCTCTCCTCTCTGTATGGCGTGGGGGGTCGTGGTGGCCGCCACAGTGGCCGTGTGGGCGAATATCGCCCGTTGCGGACATAGTCCGAGACGCGCGACGTGTCCCACCTCTCCTCGTCCGTCTCCTCCAGCGATGTCCTTCGCTCTGAGCTGCTAGAGCTGGCCGGCGACCACGATTCCTCGCCAGACAGCCGGCAGTCCTCGCTGGAAGACGGCTCCAGCTCCAGATACGGCTGATGCCGCCTGAGGGATATGCACGTCGGCCTGCTCTAGCATACCCTCCGCAGTTGCTGAATTCCAGGCAGGCCGACTGCTACGGTATCGCCCAGATACCGCTGCAATGCCTTCCCCTGCTCCGCGCCCCATATCCGCACTCCTACTGCCAGCGCAGCCTATGTCCTTGCAAGCTCTTCCTTGCCTTGCATAGTTGTTGCCTGGGTTACGTGCAGTACGCAAATTGTTGTCTGGGTTATGCATGCATGTTGTTGTTGCCCGTTTTGCATGCTGTTCTATTTGTTGTTGGCCGTTTTACATGCCGTATGTATTTTGTTTTTGTTTTGTTTGCATGCTGTAGCTCTCTCTCTCAGCATATTCGCTCATCTCTCGTGAGCTAACGGCAGTTGTGTCCGGCGCTTGTTCGCCTCTCACGGGCAGCGGCTGATCGCTGGGCTCGCTCGTCTCTCGCGAGGCAGCGGCTGCTCGTTGGGCTCGCTTGTCTCTCGCGAGGCCATTGACCTTCTCTCGTGCTCTTGCGCACGCTTGTCCGTAGTCAGCTCTGTGTGTTTTTGTTGTCGCGTGCGCTTGCTGGGAGCATATCTTGTTGTTGTTTATGTTTATGCGTGCGCGTCCAACTCTTGTCAGCTGAGCGTGTTGTTGTTTCGTACGCTTGTTTGTTGTGTGTGCTGTTGTTACGTACGTAACAGTGCGTGCGCAATTTAAAATTTTGTTGTTGCGCGGCACTTAGCTAACAGTTTTAACTGTTCGCTTCCACTGCAGTGCGCGCGTTATTTAAAAATTTGTTGTTGCGCGACACTTAGTTAACAGTTTTAACTGTTTGCTTCTCATAAAAATTTCATTTTTATACTTTGTTCCCGAAGGGGAAAAAGTATATTGGGTTTGTGCAATGTCCGTCTTGCTGTCCGTCCGTCTGTCCGTCTGTCCGTCTGTCCGTATGAACGCAATATTTTTCGGCGCTATTAGAGCTAGAGACTTGAAATTTTAAACATATACTCATATATTCTCCCGAATTATAAAGTGTGAATATTTTCCCGATCCGCCCACTAGGGCCGTGGCAAATCGGAAAACTCATCCGCCCATAGTCAAGTTATCATACTAGATGATGAGCTAGAGAGCTGCAATTTGAAATGTATACTCGGGGTGACAACCCAAGTTCAAAAAGCTATGGCGGATATATCTACGCCCATTGGGGGCGTGGCAAATCGGGAAATACGTATCTTCTACACCGTTAAAGCTAGAACGCTGAAATTTTGCATGTGAGTTAATGTTATGATTCTAAGAAGATCGATCAAAAAGTTATATGTCCACGCCCATTGGGGGCGTGGCAAATCGGACCTGAATATATAGTGATTTTTCAAATTGTGCTATATTTTGAAATTTTGCATGTATACTCGGGTTGACAACCCAAGACTAATAAGCTATGGTAGATATATCTACGCCCACAGGGGGCGTGACAAACCGCAAAAGTTTATATCTCCCACAGTTTTAGAGCTAGAAGCTTGAAATTTATATGGTTGAGTTACTAATGTTCTCCTCTATCGATGACCCCAAAAATAATTTTTCAGCCTCTTTGGGGGCGTGGCATATCGAAAAATACCCTGTAATTTTCGCATTTTTAGAATGTAAGCAACCAAATTTTGCAGGCATGTTAGCCTCGGCTCTTTCTAAGAACTGGCAAAAAATTATGCGTCTACGCCCACTGGGGGCGTGGCAAATCGGCAAAGAAGTTTGTTGTGGCCAACTGCATAATTCATGCATATAATAGCTTAGTAGCAATTTCTAAGATGGCAAAATGCATTTTAACATAAATATAATAATATTAATGAATTTAAAAATTAAAATTGATAAGTTTTTGATTAATAAATAAAAAGTTTCCAGCGGGATTCGAACCTAGGTCTTTTGAAAACAACATGTAATCGTTAGCTAAACCTAAATAAATTCACAGCTGATCAGCTGGTCAGCTGATCAGCATCTTGTGACAAAACAAAACAATACAATCGCAATTCTTGCAATATGTATACACTTTTGGATGTGTATACACTTACAAACATCTGTGTACACATACATACATATATGCATGCATAAAAAAACTGCTTGCCACACAGCGTGGCAAATCGGAAAAGTTGTTTTAGTTTTTGCTTAAATGCACAATTCAAATGCGTATGTTTATACATTATTATCAATTGGCAGGAAGCATTTTATAATAAATATACAAATATAAAAAAAAGAAAAAATAAATAATTTTTGGAAAAAGGTTTTCTGCGGGATTCGAACCCACGCACTAAGTACAGCTTGCATAGCGCTTACCACTACCACCACCGCCACTGCCCTGACCTGACACTCATTAACTAAAACCAAATAAGGCATTGCTAGAGCGTCTCTGACAAAACTAAAGTAATGATCGAAAAATTCACAATTCAGTCACAATTCTTAGAATATTCTGGCATGCAAACTTTTGTATGCATACATAGAAAATTGTGTGTATACTCGTATATTGTGTACATGTGTAAATCTGTATGTATGTGTAGGAAAAACGTTTGTTGCTTGCCATGTACGTTTTCTAATTGCCGAAATATTTCGTTTATTAAATAAATAAGATGCACCTATGGGAACAAAGTATATCGCAGTTAGTTGCGTTTGTTTTTCTTCGTTTTAGGTGTTTTTAGGTGTTTTAAGAGCAAGAGTTTGTGCATCGAATATGGTTTTGGGCAGCCTCGGCTCTCGCCCTTGCGTGATGAACGCTGCCGTATACCCTGTAGATGCCGACACGCTGCTGTTAACTGCCAGCGTCAACTCTGGTAGTGCCTCATCCCAGCGCCTTTGATCGCTGCCAGCAAACTGGGCATCATCTTCACTGTCCTGTTGGCCCTCTCGGTTGGATTTTCTTGCAAAACAGCCAACAACAAAAGGCACGCAGCATACAAAACGGGCAACAACAACATGCGTAGGCGCGTAACTCAGTGAACAATTTGCATAGTGCATTTAACACAGGCAACAACTATGCAACGCAAGAGAGAGCGTGCAAAGGCATAGACTGCGTTTGCCATAGCTGGGCAGATAAGGATGCGGGACAAGGGGAGGCATCTGGGCGATACCGTATCAGTCGGCCTGCCTGGAAGTCAGCAACTGCGGAGGGTATGCTAGAGCAGGCCGACGTGCATATCCCGTTCGACGTTGACGCCTACGACGCCGGCAGCGAGGCCGGCGTGGATAGGGCGAGCAAGCTTAGAGGCGGGCGACTATACTGGAAAAAAAAAAATGAACAACGAAGGTGCAGCTACAACTCATCAACGTCCTGGGAGGGCACACCCGGCCGATCCGCGACTGCTGGCCCGCGATTCCACTGGAGCGGCATCCGGAGCACGCCCGGTGTACCCAACCAGGACTCGAGCGCGGCGGAGCCGAGTGCGCTTGCCACCGGTGAGACTCCCGTTTCACCCACGGCGGCGCATTCGCCCTCACCTCAGGCGACATCGGTCATATCTGGAGCTGGAGCCGTCTTCCAGCGAGGACTGCCGGCTGTCTGGCGAGGAATCATGGTCGCCGGCCAGCTCTAGCAGCCCAGAGCAATGGACATCGCTGGAGGAGACGGACGAGGAGAGGTGGGACACGTCGCGCGTTTCTGACTATGTCCGCAAAGGGCGATATTCGCCCACACGGCCACTGTGGCGGCCACCACAACCCCCCACGCCATACAGAGAGGAGAGCGGCGTGGACGTGGTGGTCATCTCCAACGCGGAGCCAGAGCCGGAGGCCGAGATCAAGGAGCCAGAGCCGGAAGTTATCATCATTTCGGACTCGGAGGCGGAGGAGGAGCGACCGGAGCCCATCATCACGGCCCAGTTTGAGGAGCAGATGCGGCAAGGGCGAGTGGAGCGAAAGGTACAGTACACCGTGAGCTGGAGCGAACCACTCGCGGCATGGCCAGCCGGCTTCACGCTCAGCGAGATAGAGGAGCAGGAGCCAGGCCCAGCACGAGCGACACCAACAGCGACACCAACAGCGTCACCGGCAGCGTCGCCGCCCGTATGGCCATCAGCGGCACCGGCAGCGTCGCCGCCCGTATGGCCATCAAAGTCACCGGCAGCATCGCCGCCCGTATGGCCATCGGCGTCACCGGCAGCATCGCCGCCCGTATGGCCATCGGCGTCACCGACAGCATCGCCGCCAGCACCGCCAGAATGGCCACGGGTACCGCCATCGCCGCCATCGGCACCACCACCGTCGCCACCTCTGGCGGGATTTGAAGAATGGCGGCCGATTCGTCTGCCACAACGCCGGCTATCAGAATCGGCGCCTACGCGACCGGCCCGGCCGACGCTGCAACGACAGGCATCATGGCCAGAGGAGGGGCCAGCGTGGCACGAGGTGGCTAGGGAGGGATGGCCAGAGGAAGTGGCGCAACAGGCGGCTCAATTGGAGGCGAGAGGTGCCAGCCGGACTGCGCGCATACTGTGGATGGAGGGCGTCAAGCACCGCCTCCGCCGGTCACGCCTGGGATGCCGCGTCTTCACCCAACGAAGGCTATAAGAAGAGTATGGAAAAAGAGAGTAAACCCAAATAGAAATAAATATTAATATAAAATAAATATATATATAACAAACGTATAAATGGGTACTGTTGGACGACAGGGAATGTGGGCGCCTGCCACGCGGCCGGTCGCGGCAACTGGCGTGACGGGTGGAGGAAGGGGCTCTGGCAAATCCTCGTGCATTGGCCAGCGATTCCGCTGGAGCTATGCGAAGACGAGGAGAGTGTTGCCATTGCCATTTCTCAACGTCACGCCGCCGTCGACCGGTTTGCGAACGACGCCGATACTAACTGAAGTCCAACAGCACCACGAGAAAACGAAGTCGTGATTCCATCCGAGAGTCCTGGAGGACACAAAGAGCCCAACCATAGGTGGAAACAACGCTTCCAGCGCCAAGGGACAAGGTGTGCCAATTGGGAGAATTGGCCATCTGACCTGCGCACCTGCGCCGCAGCCACCGGGGCCTGCAATCACGAAGAGGAGTGTTTGCAGCGGCGCCCGGCGTGGGCAGAGGCGGCGGCAGGCCCATCGGGTCCAGGGGCATCAAGGAGGCACCAACTCGGGCTGGAGGAGTGGAATTCATGATTAAAAATACGTAAGAGAAAAATTAAAAACATCTAAGTTACTTACCAGCAACGCGCAGAGTTGCCAGCAGCGAGCGGAAAACAGCTGATGAGCAGCACGGCGCTGTTAACAGAGCGTTAACAGCGATGATCGACACGGTGTGGAGCAGCGTGCCATCGATCAACGCAAGGTGGAGCAACAACGGAAAAGAGGCGCGGAATTAAAAAAAAAACACGAAGGTCGTGTTTTCCGAAGGAAGAGGGGAGTGTGAGGAGCAATATAGGTATGCACGTATGGAGTGTATATGAACACATGTATTTGCTTTGTGTTTATATGCACATACGTGCATGCATATATTGCTCCACACAGCGACGCGAACACTATAGGAGCAACCCTCGCGACTGGAAGGGTCAGAGAGCGGACTATAGTCCGTCTCTCTCGCTCCTATAGTGTCAGCAATTGGCTCGCGTCGCTCGACCGCAGGTCATAGGGCACCGTTAGCCGAGGTACCGCTCCAAGTGACGGACGCTGTCTTTTTGCATAGCAACAGCGGTACTTCGGCCAACGCGAAGCTGCCGCGACATTTGGCGGCCTGCTGGCGTCACCCAGATCACGCGATTGTGCCGTTATGTGGGCACGAGCGGCAGGCAGGCCCCGCTCCAGAGCCGAACAGGGCCTGCGGCGGCCCTATAAAAGGGCACCGGCGGTGTCATAGAGGCGATCAGAAAGTACGCAAGAATCAAGAGTGAGATCGAGAGTGAAGATCAAGAGTGAGATTCAAGTGAAGTGCAAATACAAGTCAACGCGAGTGAAGACATCGAAGGACTACGATATCGACGCAGGACACCGATATCCAGGACTCGAAGCAGACAGGACATCGTGGGAGCATCCAAAGTATCCTGGGAGGATACTGCAGACACCTATAAGGACCCAGAAGTCTCGTCACAAAACTTGTGTAGGTTCACGCAGCCGTGCTAATAGGTAGAAATTGTGCGCATAAGAACCTAGGTGTGCCAAGAGCGAGTCCAGTAGTAGGAGTAGCCTGTACAGCCGAGCGAACCGCCGGAGTAGACAGTGCAAATCCTGGCGTGAGCTGGAGCGCTTGGGCGAATCCTGGTGTTACTGAGCCATAATTGTTGCCCAGCCGGAGTGCGTGAACAAACATAACGCACGACGACTATACAAGTGTGATTGTATCGCCAAATAATAATAAGTATTATAACGAGAATATACCAAGTACAAATCAAATTCACAAAATGTTACTATTCAATATCGCAAGGGCTTCAACAAATAAATTTGTTGAAACGAACGCACAGTCGGCTGAAACTGGCTCGGGTATAACCGAAGGTTCGTTACAACTTGAAGCGTAAGTCTTCTGGTTTGCCGTCCTCATTTGTCCTTGGTGCTAAATAAACTTGTACTGATCAGGATTCCTCCGACCTTTTTGCAGATTTTTTCCAATCTACTTACTCTTCTGATGATCTATTTAGTGATTCGTATCCATATTCACTTCCTGATTATGGTTCTATTTATGCTCCTAATATTACTGCAGACTCTCTAGCTACAGCCATTAAGACGCTGAAGTCATCTTTCTCCCCTGGTGCTGACAATATCCCAAGTTGTATCAATAAACAGTGCAGTGTTTCTCTTCAATCACCATTGCTAAAACTGTTTAATTTATCTTTGGAAACTTCTGTGTTCCCTTCAATATGGAAAGAGTCTTTCATCATTCCTCTATATAAAAAGGTGGAAGATCTGATATTTCCAATTACAGAGGTATTGCGAAATTATCTGCTATTCCGAAGCTATTTGAAAAAATTATAACATCAACCTTGCAATATTTCTGCAAATCGATTATTCAACCATCCCAACATGGTTTTATTCAGAATCGATCAACATCCGCGAATTTACTCGAATTCACTTCACTTGTCAATGATAGTTTTTCTAAAAAAATGCAAATTGATGTTATTTATACTGATTTCAGTAAAGCATTTGACAGAGTTAATCATCAGATACTAACTCTGAAGCTTGAACGTTTAGGATTTTCACCTAAACTTGTGTCCTGGATTTCATCCTATTTGAATGGTAGAACCCAAAGAGTCTTGTTGAGAACAGCTACTTCTAAATTTATCTTTGTTTCGTCTGGTGTTCCTCAAGGTAGCCATTTAGGACCATTACTCTTTTCGCTTTTTATAAATGACCTTCCTAGTTGCATCTCTTATTCTACCATATTTATGTATGCGGATGATGTAAAACTTTGCCTTCCATACTCCAGTGCAAATGGACATCTACAACTACAACATGACCTTAATGCATTTCAATCTTGGTGTGTGGTGAACCAGTTGCACCTAAATTGCTCAAAGTGTATGACTATGACTTTCAGTCGCTCTATTCCTCATATTGTTGACTATAAAATTAGTAACATTTCCTTACAACGCATCTTTACAGTCAAAGATCTTGGTGTTCTCTTTGACTGTAAACTTAATTTCAATCTTCATATTTCTACCATCATAAATGAAGCCAAAAGCGTGCTTGGCTTTATTAAACGTTGGTCTAAGGAATTTAAAGATCCTTTTATTACCAAACAATTATTTATTTCGCTTGTACGTCCTATCTTAGAGTATTGCTCAGTTGTTTGGTCTCCGCAACATAAACTGTATCAAGATCGTATTGAATCAGTCCAAAAACAGTTTCTTCTTTTTGCCCTAAGGGATCTTAACTGGGACAGTAATTTACGATTACGGTCCTACCATAGTAGGCTTCAGCTCATTGATCTTCCATCGTTAATGAATCGCAGAACAATTTTAGGAATTGATTTTTTGCACAAAGTAATTAACGATAATATTGATTCGTCCTTTTTGTTGATGCGTCTTAATTTCTCGGTTCCGTCCCGAACAACTAGACATTATCGTCCGCTTCATTTACCTATATGCACTACGGATTATTCTTTGCATAGTGCGTTTCATGTTCTGTGTGTTAATTTTAATAAATATTATCACGTATTTTCCTAAGAGCTCTCTCTTCCTAAAATTAAATCGTTGCTTTTAGCACACCTTAGGGAAATAACTCGCAATGCACAGGCATAAGCTACATTATGTTGCTATTGTTGCTTGCAGTGATTTCTGAATCCTATTAAATATTCTATATTATAGCTCTTCTTTTAATTTATCTTTCAATATTGTTAATATCTTCCTTGTTTCTTTACCTATTTTTATTTTATTTATTTTAATTTTAATTTTAATTTTTATTTTTATTTTTGTTTTATTTTTAATTTTAAGAATTATTAAATTGTAATTATATTAATTATATTTAGTCTCTTATAATCTATATGTAATATTTTCATTTAACACTTTCTTTGCATAGTTTCAATAGTTATCACTGAATTTATTTGGCTGTGAATTGGGGCATAGCTGGCCGGACTGGCAAATAGAACACCCCCATCGGGTTGGTGATTCTATTGTAATAATTGTATTTTTTGTAGGCTATTTTGACTCTCGTTTTGTCAATATTTTTTAAATAAATAAATAAATAAATATATATTGTCGTTATAATTATAATGAATATTGCCAATTTATTGTCACAACGCCGAGTGTTGGCTCACGCACTACGGCTGGGCGAGCAGTTGTGGCTCAGTGGCACCAGGATTCGCCCAAGCGCTCCAGCTCACGCCAGGATTTGCACTGTCTACTCCGGCGGTTCGCTCGGATGTACAGGCTACTCCTACTACTGGACTCGCTCTTGGCACAAATAGGTTCTTATGCCACAATGCCACGCCCTTTCGCACGGGTGCGTGAACTTTCACAGTTCTGTGACAAGACCCTTTAACGATTTGCAGCTGCCCTGGATCAACGCTCTCGTTGATGGCCACTGCTGCCTCTGTGTCTATGGTCCTTCGTCGCCGTCCGAAGTATCCTCCAAGGATACTTTAGGTGCTCCCACGATGCCGATATCGCAGTCCTTCGATGTCTTGGGTCTTCACTCGCGTTGACTTTGCACTTGCACTTTCAATTGACTTTCACTTGTAGCTCTCACTCTCGATTCTTGATTGCCCTCTATGACGCCGCCGGTGCTCTTTTATAGGGCAGCCGCAGGCCCTGTTCGGCTCTGGAGCGGGGCCTGCCTGCCGCTCGTGCCCATCTAACGGTGCAATCGCATGATCATGGGTGACACCAGAAGCCCGCCAAACGTTGCGGCCGCTTCTCGTTGGCCGAAGTACCGCTGTTGCTATGCAGAGAGAGCGCGTCTATCATCCGGAGCGGTACCTCGGCTAACGGTGACACTATAGGAGCGAAAGAGACGGACTATAGCCCGCTCTCTGACACCTTCCAGTCGCGAGGGTTGCTCCTATAGTGCTCGCGTCGGTGTGTGGTGCAACATATGTATGCACGTATGTGCATATAAACACACAGCAAATACATGTGTATATACGCACTGCATACGTGCATACCTATATTGCTCCTCACAATATATGAATATATGTTCAAAATTTCAAGTCTCTAGCTCTAATAGCGCCGAAAAATATTGCGTTCATACGGACAGACGGACAGCAAGACGGACATTGCACAAGCCTAATATACTCTTTTTCTCTTTGGGAACTGAGTATAAAAATGCCGCGTCCTAGAAGATTTAATCTTTCCCAGGGTCAGGTTACGGGTCCGGTAATTCAATTAGGCATCGGAATATCGCGAGTCAATTATCTGACGAAGAACGAGAAATCGCCCGAGAAGAGCGCCGCGTCAGTATGAAGCAAGGAAGGGCCTTAATTCGTGCTTCTCAAAGACAAGAGCAAAGAGAGGCAACCCGTGAAACGGCAGATGAACAGATGAAATAATCTTCGAAGTGCAAGAAGAAATGGTTAAAGTATTGATTTGAATCGAGCAGCGTTTCGATATGATTACACCATCGACTACGAATTGCATCCTTTAGTTTGCATTGGTCCAATGGACGTTGTTTGCCAGCATTGTGCCGCATTGAAGTTTGCTGGTGAAACGCCCGGTTTGTGCTGCCTTAGTGGTAAAGTGACATTGCCATTAGTGGTCCCGCCACCAGAGCCATTGCGTTCCCTGCTTTATGGCGAAACACTAGAATCAAGACATTTTCTAGCGAACACTCAAAAATACAATGCCTGTTTCCAAATGACTTCATTTGGGGCGGAATTTATTGAAGAACACGGATATAATCCGACATTTAAGGTTGTGTTACGGTGTTATTTTTTTCGTTTTGGTGCTTAAGCTAATGTTTGTTGTTGTGAATCCCACTCGCAACATTTTCAATTTGTTTGTCTATCCATTTGATTTCTTAAAAACCCCAATTGTCAATATGAGTGGCTACAAGACGGCATGTACTTATAGACAGGCAGCTGACTCTGCACTGTTAAATGTTCTGGTCTTACCGGGCGGGACAACGATAAGGTCGTGTTCACTGCCAAAATTGGTTGTGGTGGCTTACGTTGGTCTTGTCCGACTTGCTTGGAAAAACAATTTGATTTTTCCAATATGTATAATGCGGTGAGGGTTCAATTTTATAAATTGAGTAATATTTCTAAGCAATTATCAAGTGACTTGTTAGCTGCTGAAGAAATATTAAACAAATATAATTTTGACAGCCCTCAATCTCAATCTGAGATTCCCACGTTGTTGGTACCGCCTTCTGTACGAACATCGTCCCCCAACTCGCTTGCTCCTCCCTCACCTTGAGTTTCTGATTTGTCCTCATCTCCTAAATCGCTTCGTGTTTCCTCGCCCTGCCCTGTGGCTACGTCCTTATCGGATGATGTTGCTATCGAATCTCTTATCCCTGATTGTTAGAGAGTCGAAATGAAAACACTCCACATTTACAGAATTCAAAAAATGAACTGTTTATTCCTTAAAATCCTAGTGCTTATATACCTTAAAAATACTTCCAGGCACTGGAACACTATAATTAATTCGATGCACACAAGTGCACAGATGTTTGTCAAGTGTCCCTTTTCGATCGCTAAGCCGTTCTCACGTCTCACGTTACATTTTTATTACTTGCTGCGTTGGTCGCTGCAGCTAAGGGATGACATGTTTATTACTTGGCTTCAGATAACGCGCAGGTTATCGACTATTGCCTATTTTTAATATGTTTATTTATGAGGCATGTTCATGCTTGAACATACTGCCAGGGGCCTAAGATTTGTGGCTGAGAAATTTTAATTTTATACTTACGCGCAGGTTATCCGTAATGTTTATTCTTATACATATGTATGTTTTTATTTATCGTGTTCATGTTTGAACATTCTGCCCGGGGGCCTAATTTCTGTGTTTTTGATAACGCGCAGGTTGTCAGATATTTTGTAAATTTAGATTCTAAATTATATAGGACCAGGAAATGCTATAGCTTTTAATCGTTTTTTTTTACATTACATTTTCTTATGGCATATATAACTAATATTATTACAATTATAATGCTTAATATCATTGATGTGTGTCCTGATATATGATGAAAATGGAGCCCGTTTAATTCTAAGAGATTTTCCTACATATGCTGTATTGCTTTTTGTAAATGTTCTATTTCTTTTGTGTGGTTAATTTTTGCTAGATCTAATGGGATCCACACTATTTTAGGGATATCAATAATTTTTCCTACGTATGAGGTTGCAACTTCTTCGTGCCTTTCTGAATGTTAGTTATTATTATGAGACACTATGGTTTTATCTCCTGATCGAGCGGTGCAATCTGATTTCATAGTTAATACACCCTGTTCTGGTAACTCTATGAGTTCTTGTTGTGCTCCCTTACATCGTACGCTTATCCTCCCATTTATGGGGACCTTAAATATCCACTTGTTTTTACCTTCTAGTTCAACCCAATATGTTTTTGAATGGACTACCGTTTTATAAACACAGTTCGATGGTCTGTTTGGTTTAAAAGGTGAAATTTCCCAACTGTTATCATTGGCATTATCCCAAGGCCAGTTACCTTCCCAGATGCGTTTGCTTGTTGCCATTTTTTGCATTTGTTGAGTGTAGCTTCAGCCATTAGGTGATACGAATCTATTTCGAAATTGTACACTAAGTATTCTGTTCTTTGATGTACTATTACCATTTGGTCGTAATTGAGGACTGGTATTGGAACAACTCTATATAGGTGAGATGGATATCTGCTAAAAAACGGGATTTTTGCACTGACTATTATTTTGTTGTCTATAAAGGTTGCCTTTGTTGTTAGTAGCTGATAGATATCTTTTAAGTCTGTACCAGTCCTTTTCCCCGGTAGGACTAAATTTTCGGACAAGCTTTCTTTTATTTTGGTTATCTCTTCCCCAAATTGGTTAGGTTTCAAAATATCTGGACTTAATCTACTGTGATTAATATCAATTAGCATATTTATTATCCCTGTTTGAATCTTGTCACATTCTTCGATCAAGGAATTCAGTTGATTAGTTATCATGAAGAAATTAATTGATTGTTTGTACACATAATATGATTCTTTTAGTATTTCTGTCATGTTGTCTATACGTATATTCATGTCCTTAAAGTGTGTATTAATGTCCTCAACGGATCTTTTGAGTATATTTGCTGTGGAATCTATTATTGATGTTTGTTTCTCCCTCAATTTGTTTATGTTATGTTGGTTCTCTAATAAATTGACCATGCTTTCTTTTATTTGTTCTCTATCGTCAGCATCCATTATTCCAAATAATAAGTGATATAATGAGCCCATGAACTCGAAAGGTGCGCGTTTGGGTCTTGGGTTATCTTTTAGTATGAATAGTTTGTTATTTTCATTTAATTCAGCTATTCGTCTTTTTGTATTGTTGAGGATAATGTTACATTGGTCTTCGAAACTATATAATTTTGTACACATTACTCTCATTTTCCCTTCGAATTCGCTTCCTTTCTTTAGCAATTCAAAATATGACTCTAGATTGTAGAAGATAACTAGATCCCAAGATGAGGTTACTATTTCTACTTCACCCATTGGGTCTAAGTAAATTGCCGAATTATTTCCTAGCTTCGAAATCGTTATCTAGTCGTTTTCAATTATTTTTGCACTTAACATTTGGCAGAGTAATGCTAACATTAGCATAGCCATCAATAAGCTTAGTCTTGATCCTCCCCGCCCCCTAGTGGTTTGTTTCGTGCTTCTTTGTTCTGAGTTTTCCTTTTTTTTTAATTTTCCCAGTCGGCATATTTTGCTGATAGGTCGTGTAACTAACCCCTCTTGTGATTTAATTTTCACGACTCTAACTTTATCATCTTGGCCTTTGTGAACTTCTTCTATTATTCCTAGCGGCCATCTAGCTGGATGAGAATTTTCATCCTTTATTAATACTATTTTCCCTTCTTCTAAGTTTGGCATCTCTTGTTTCCATTTATTTCTTTGTTGGAGTGTGTGTGAATAGTCATTTTTCCATTTATTCCAAAATCTCTTCTCATTTTTTGAATTAATTTCCATCTATCAAGATTTCCTATTTTTTCTTCTCCCATTGATTCTATATCTCCTACTGTGGGTCTACCTATTAAGAAGTGTCCTGTAGTTAATATTTCGATATTATCTATATCATTTCCAGTTGTATATAGAGGTCTTGAGTTTAAGACTGCTTCAATTTGACATAGCAGGGTTGTCATTTCTTCAAAAGTTAAATTGTTGTCTCCTATAATTCTTTTTAAATGATACTTTACTGATTTTACTCCTGCCTCCCAAATTCCGTCAAAGTGAGGGCTTGCTGCTGGAATAAAATGCCACTTTATTTGCTCTTTTTCTAGTGTAGAGCAAATATTTGTATTTTCTTGAATCGATTTCTTAAATTCTTTTTCTAATTTTTTAGCCGCTCCTACAAAATTTGTACCGTTATCTGAATATATATTTTGGCATTTGCCTCTTTTTGACATAAATCTTCTCATTGCAGCTAAAAATGCGTCTGATGTTAAGTCACTTACTGCTTCTAAATGGATAGCTTTTGTTGACAAGCACACAAATAGTGCTATGTACCCTTTATACATTTTTTGTCCACGATTCTTAGAATATTTCATATAATAGGGCCCCGTATAGTCTATTCCTGTATTTAGAAATGGATATGACATTGTAATTCTATTTTTTGGAAGATTTGCCATTATTTGTTGCGTAGGTGTATGATGATATCTTGTGCATGTAACACAATTACGCAAATACTTCTTTAGGTAATTTCTGAGTCCAATTATCTAAAATTTCCTTTGAATATAGTTTCTCATTAAATTGATTCCACCGTGTAAGGTGACAGCGTGAGCATCCTTTATTATTAAATCAACTAAATGACAATTGTCAAGAATAATAGGATGCTTTACGTGAAATCCAATACTAGCATTGTCTAATCTTCCTTCTACACGAAGTATTCCTTTTTCGTCCAAAAATGGATTCAAGCTTATTATTTTACTTTTAATTCCAATTGCTTTTTTACCAATAGCCTTCCTATTTCTGTTCTAAACTGAAGTGCTTGTTGCTGCCTAATGATTATTGTCCTAGCGTTTTTGAACTCCTCCACTGTTATATACTGTGGTGGTTTTTGGGTTGTCTTTTTTGTTATGATTTTAATAAATCGGACGACAAAGGCTACTACTTTTTGTAATTTTTGAATGCAAGAATATCGTTTTATTAATTCACCTATGATGTTATTTTCTCTGTCTTCTAGCATAGTGTTAACCATTATTTTCTCTACCTCTACATCTTCTTTTTCTTTTGGCCAATTGTTTTTTGTTTCGGTTAACCACTTCGGCCCCTTCCACCAAAATTCGCTTTCTACTAATTTATATGTATTTATTCCTCTAGACGCTAGATCTGCCTGATTATCTTCTGATTTAACATGATTCCACTTAATTTCTGACATTTTCCTAATTTCATCCGTTCTTTTTTTGATGAATTTATTTTTATTTAATCCATTCTCAATCCAAGCCAACGTGATGGTAGTATCACTCCATGCATAGATTTGCACGTCGATTTTAATTGACTCTATTATTTTTGAAATGAGTTTTGTGAGTAGATGGGCTGCGCACAGTTCTAGCTTAGGAATAGTTTTCCTGTTTTTCTTTGGATTTACTTTACTTTTGCTTGCCAATATCATAACTGAACTACCTACTTTGGCATATACCACTGCTGCGTATGCTTTTTCGGAAGCATTAGCAAATCCATGAAGCTGTACTTCAACGTCTTTCTGGGTTTTTACCCACCTAGGTATTCTTATGTTCTGTAGATGTATTACATTTTCTTGAAACAATATCCATTCCTTGCTTTCTTCTTCGGATAATTCTTCATCCCATTTTTGATCAGTTAGCCATAGTCTTTGCATGAACAGTTTCCCTATTATGATTACTGGTGATAACCACCCCAAAGGATCATATATTCTTGCTAGTGTCGATAAGATAGTTCTTTTTGTAATTATTTTCATACTGCTGTTGGTGAAATTAAATTTAAATTCATCTTTGATGGGTTCTCACTGATGCCTTAATGTCTTTATCGACTCATTTTCTGCAATACTTAATACTTTATTTTCCTCACTTTTGTCAATTTCTTCAATTATTTCTGACTTATTTGAAATCCACTTTCTTAGATTAAAACCTGCTTTTGCTAGTTCGTTAGAAACTTGTTCTACTATTTCTTTACAGTTTTCTATGGATTCTGCACCTGTCATTAGATCGTCCATATAAAAATCTGTTTTAATTATTTCTTTGATTGCTGCGTTATTACAATTGTTGGCTGTATCTAAAAGAGTTCTCTCTTGTCGCTAGGAAAGGAGCTGATGCAGTACCATAAGTGATGGTTGTAAGTTTAAAGTTTTTAAATTTTTTATTTGGAGAATCTCTCCAAACAATATATTGAAATTTTTGGTTATCTTTGTCAATTTTGACTTGCCTATACATTTTCTCAATGTCTGCTGACACTACATATTCCCAGCGTCGCCATTTTAACATAATGTCAAAAATATCTTTTTGAACCCTTGGTCCAGTCCACATAATATCGTTTAGACTAATTTTATTTGTTGTTTTTGCAGATGCGTCAAAGACTACTCTAAATTTTGTTGTTAGACTACTGTCCCTTAACACTGCCTGATGGCAAATAATATTTTCCTTCTTTATTTGTAGGAATCATATGGCCTAAATTTATATATTCATTCATGAAATTCGTATAATCTGCTTTTAATTTTTCATTATTTTGTAGTTTTCTTTCTAAGCTAAGAAACCGAGCTATTGCTTGTGGCTTCGATTCTAATTCATTTTCTTTTTTGAATGGAATTGTTACGATATATCGTCCCATTTCATCCTTTTTTTGTTGTACTCAAAAAATTATTTTCACAAAATTCAGTTTCTTCGTCATTTTCATCTTCTTCCGTTCTAATTCCCAGAACCGATTTAGATTGTGAGGAGCAATATAGGTATGCACGTATGCAGTGTATATAAACACATGTATTGCTCCACACAGCGACGCGAACACTATAGGAGCAACCCTCGCCGAGGTACCGCTCCAAGTGATGGACGCTGTCTCTTTGCATAGCAACAGCGGTACTTCGGCCAACGCGAAGCTGCCGTGACATTTGGCGGCCTGCTGGCGTCACCCAGATCACACGATTGCACCGTTATGTGGGCACGAGCGGCAGGCAGGCCCCGCTCCAGAGCCGAACAGGGCCTGCCCTCCTGGGAGGATACTTCAGACACCTATAAGGACCCAGAAGTCTCGTCACAGAATTTATGTAAGTTCACGCAGCTGTGCGAATAGGTAGAAATTGTGCGCATAAGAACCTAGGTGTGCCAAGAGCGAGTCCAGTAGTAGGAGTAGCCTGTACAGCCGAGCGAGCCGCCGGAGTAGACAGTGCAAATCCTGGCGTGAGCTGGAGCGCTTGGGCGAATCCTGGTGCTACTGAGCCATAATTACCTGCCCAGCCGGAGTGCGTGAAGAAACATTACGCTCGACGATTATACAAGTGTGTTGTATCGCCAAATAATAATAAGCATTATAACGAGAATATACCAAGTACAAATCAAACTCACAAAGTGTTATTATTCAATATCGCAAGGGCTTCAACAAATAAATTTGTTGAAACGAACGCACAGTCGGCTGAAACTGGCCCGGCTTAGACTCGGGTATAACCGAAGGTTCGTTACAACTGGCGCCCAACGTGGGGCCCTGCGATAAGAGAATAACACAGAGTTTTGAACAATGGTGCGAGCTTGGGTGTACAACCTGAAGAAGGACGATGTGCTGCGATACGGCGACGAGTTCGGAGTGACGCTATCGGGCACACTAGACGTGATGCGGAGACAGTTCGGTGAGTGCGTAGAGACGAATGAGGGAAGAATCCCATATTCTCTCAGGCTCGCCGAACTGGCGCGACTGCATGGACGCCGCCCTTCAAACAGCGAGGACGTGCCAACGGTCATCGTGGGAAACGAGCAATACGAAGAAGATCCAAATGCGGCGTGGCTATCTCTGCCATCCACCAGTGCTGCTGCGCGGCTGCAGCAGACAGAGCAAGGAGCTTGGAGAGCCACGTCTACACCGCAGCCTGAAATAAGGACGCGAGGGCCAAGCAGCTCAGAGCAGGAGTACCCAAAGGTGGCCAAACAGGTGAGGGAGTGGAACTTCCGCTTCGATAGCACCTCAAAGCCTTTGGAGTTCCTGGAGCAAGTGAAGTGGTCGGCAGACACCTATGGCCTGGAGCTGGATCTGATCCCAAGAGCGATGCCAGAGCAGCTGAAAGGCATGGCTTTGAAATGGTACGTGGCCAATAATAGGCACTGGAAGACGTGGGGTACCTTTGTGAGAAGCTTCCAGGAGCTCTTCCTGCCGAGGGACTACCTGGAGGATCTCAAGGACGAGGTCAAGCGTCGGAAGCAGATGGTGGACGAGCCATTCAAGATCTACATGGTGGAGATGCAGACTCTCATGCGGCCGCTGAGGTATGGGCCGGATCATGAGATGAAGTTGATTTACAACAACAACTGCGCGCCTACGCTCGGCCGTATCAGTTTCAAAGTCTGATGGAGCTGATGAGGCTGGCCGACGAGTTCGAGGAACTGGAACGAGACCGAGAGAGGTTGCGTCGGCTACAGCGGCCAGCACGAACACGTCTAATGGCCATGGAGGAGGAAGATGGCCACGAGGAAGAGATACTGCGGAGAGGAGCCATGGAGGAGAGTACTCGTCCTGCACCAAGGACTGGTGCCACAGGACAAAGGACACACATCCCAAATCCAGCCAGAGCGTGCCGGGTGTGTGGCCAAGAAGGACACCGAAGAAGGCGCTGGACTTCTGCTGGCAATGCGGACGCATAGGCGTGCGCACTGTGAACTGCTGTCAGTCGGGAAACGACCAGCGGTACCCGCAGTCCAGGGGAGAGCGGGATCAATGCCAAACAGCCCCAAGACGCTAGTTGGCAGCCTGCGTGACGAAGGCCACCAACTTACGGCGATCGTGGCCATTGGAGACGAACAACAGAAAGCAACGATCGATACTGGAGCCTCGAGCAGCTTTATTAGCGAAAGGCTCGCCAAAAGGCTCCAAGGAGTGGACGTGGTGCGCGCCACAAGGCGGCGCATACGCCTGGCGAACGGCAGCTGCAGTGAGGTGGACCCACAACTGGACCTAAAGATTAGCCTGGGCAGTCGGCAAATGGAAATTCCATTGCTGGTGCTGCCAGGCGTAATCGACGATCTGGTGCTGGGCTGGGATTTCTTGGCCGGCATGGGAACCACCTTGGAATGTGGCGGCTTGGTACTGAATATCGAGCCAAGAAATCCACAGAGGAGTGGACAACGGGAGGCAAAGTTGTCAGTAGCGATTGCCAGTGGAGAAATAGGCCACGAAACGCCACTGGAGGCGACTCAGGTGGACCAGAAGCTGATCCATGCGGATCCGGAAGTGGACGCCTTTCTGAGGCACGAATTGGAGAAATTCCAACACGTGAAAGGCACCACCAAAATCACGGAGCATCGGATCACCATGCAGGACACGCGGCCAATTAAACAGCGCTACTTCCCCAAAAATCCGAAGATGCAGGCGGAGATCAATAAACAGGTGGATGAGCTGATCGTAAAAGGCTGCATAGAGCCTTCTAAGAGCCCACACAGCGCGCCGATAGTTATAGTCAGGAAGAAAAATGCACTAAAAAGCAGCTCCTTCAAAGATGCATACCCTCTGCCTCGAGTGCATCATATTTTGGATCAGCTGCGAGAGGCACGCTATATTACGAGCTTTGATCTGAAAGATGGGCATTGGCAGATACCCATGGAGAAATCCAGTCGACCATTGACAGCGTTCACAGTCCCAGGAAAAGGGCTCTTCCAGTGGAAGGTGATGCCGTTTGGCCTCCACTCGGCACCTGCAACATCCCAGCGAGCCCTGGATCAGGTCATCGGCTCTGACATGATGCCACATGCGTTTGCGTACCTGGACGACATCATCGTAATCGGCAGGACACGTCAGGAGCACATGGATAACCTGCGAGAGGTGTTCCGGCGACTACGGGCGGCCAACTTTAGGATCAACATCGACAAGTGCGATTTTTTCAAGAAGAGCTGAAATATCTGGGTCATAAAGTCACGGAGGATGTCATTCGCACTGACCCAGAGAAAGTAGCCTGCGATTGCCCAGCTGAAGCCACCCACTAATGTCAAGGAGTTGCGTCAATATGTGGGAGTGGCTTCATGGTATCGTCGCTATGTCCCAGACTTCGCTTCCACAGTGTATCCACTCAATGCATTACTCAAAAAGGGCGTCAAATGGGAGTGGACAGAGGAGCATCAAAGGGCGTTCGAGACTGTGAAGGCCAAGTTGACGGAATCACCTGTCTTGGCATGCCATGACTTTTCGAAGCCATTTTGCTTGCAAACGGATGCAAGTAACTACGGACTGGGAGCAATCCTGACGCAAACATCTGAGGAAGGGGAGCGCGTCATTTCGTATGCCAGCCGGACACTTAACAGTGCTGAGAGAAACTACTCAGCCACTGAAAAGGAGTGTCTGGCCATAATCTGGGGCATACGCAAACTCAGGCCATACCTGGAAGGCTATCACTTCATAGTGATCACGGACCATATGGCGCTGAAGTGGCTCAACTCCATCGAGAGCCCTTCAGGAAGGATTGCCAGATGGGCGCTGGAGTTTCAGCAATACGACTTCGAGGTTCGCTACCGGAATGGCAAACAAAATGTCGTAGCTGATGCGCTATCACGGCAGCCGCTGGAGGAGAACGCATGCTGCTTGGCCAAGAGCAGAGAGACGCCAGATGGGACAGCATGTCGCTGGCTACAAAGGCTGCGCCAGGAGATGCGGAAACCTCCGCAGAAGTTCGCAGACTATAGAGAGGAGGCTGGAAACATATACCGGCACATTCCGCACCAAGCCGGCCACGAGAATGTGGCTGCATGGAAGCTGTGTGTGCCAACAGAGAGGCGCAAACAGGTGTTGGAGGAGAACCACGACGCTGTCACCGCTGGCCACCTTGGGAGCAGAAAAACCATTGCTCGGGTGGCAGCGAGGTATTACTGGCCAGGCATGTACCGGGACGTGCGCAACTACGTGCAGCGGTGCGAGGTGTGCCAGCGCTACAAGCCCAGTCAGCTGCAGGCAGCTGGTCAAATGCTGACACAGGTGCCCGAGGAGCCATGGGCAACTGTATGCGCTGATTTCGTAGGTCCGTTACCGAGGTCGAGGCATGGGAATACGATGCTACTTGTATTCATCGATCGATTCTCGAAATGGACGGAGATGGTGCCTTTGAGGAGCGCGAACACGGCGGCGCTGCAAAAGGCGTTCCGCGAGAGAATCTTGGCCAGATTCGGCGCACCAAAGGTACTCATAACGGACAATGGCACCCAATTCACCAATCGAGCCTTCAAGAACTTTTTGAACGAGCTGGGAATGCGGCGTGGTTCTCCTCCAACACCTTTTTGCGCCTCTCTGTTGGCACACACAGCTTCCATGCAGCCACATCCTCGTGGCCGGCTTGGTGCGGAATGTGCCATTATATGTTTCCAGCTTCCTCTCTATAATCTTCAGCGCAGTTTTCCGCATATCCTGGCGCAGCCTTTGTAGCCAGCGACATGCTGTCCCATCTGGCGTCTCTCTGCTCTTGGCCAAGCAGCATGCGTTCTCCTCCAGCGGCTGCCGTGATAGCGCATCAGCTACGACATTTTGTTTGCCATTCCGGTAGCGAACCTCGAAGTCGTATTGCTGAAACTCCAGCGCCCATCTGGCAATCCTTCCTGAAGGGCTCTCGATGGAGTTGAGCCACTTCAGCGCCATATGGTCCGTGATCACTATGAAGTGATAGCCTTCCAGGTATGGCCTGAGTTTGCGTATGCCCCAGATTATGGCCAGACACTCCTTTTCAGTGGCTGAGTAGTTTCTCTCAGCACTGTTAAGTGTCCGGCTGGCATACGAAATGACGCGCTCCCCTTCCTCAGATGTTTGCGTCAGGATTGCTCCCAGTCCGTAGTTACTTGCATCCGTTTGCAAGCAAAATGGCTTCGAAAAGTCATGGCATGCCAAGACAGGTGATTCCGTCAACTTGGCCTTCACAGTCTCGAACGCCCTTTGATGCTCCTCTGTCCACTCCCATTTGACGCCCTTTTTGAGTAATGCATTGAGTGGATACACTGTGGAAGCGAAGTCTGGGACATAGCGACGATACCATGAAGCCACTCCCACATATTGACGCAACTCCTTGACATTAGTGGGTGGCTTCAGCTGGGCAATCGCAGGCTACTTTCTCTGGGTCAGTGCGAATGACATCCTCCGTGACTTTATGACCCAGATATTTCAGCTCTTTCTTGAAAAAATCGCACTTGTCGATGTTGATCCTAAAGTTGGCCGCCCGTAGTCGCCGGAACACCTCTCGCAGGTTATCCATGTGCTCCTGACGTGTCCTGCCGATTACGATGATGTCGTCCAGGTACGCAAACGCATGTGGCATCATGTCAGAGCCGATGACCTGATCCAGGGCTCGCTGGGATGTTGCAGGTGCCGAGTGGAGGCCAAACGGCATCACCTTCCACTGGAAGAGCCCTTTCCTGGGACTGTGAACGCTGTCAATGGTCGACTGGATTTCTCCATGGGTATCTGCCAATGCCCATCTTTCAGATCAAAGCTCGTAATATAGCGTGCCTCTCGCAGCTGATCCAAATATGATGCACTCGAGGCAGAGGGTATGCATCTTTGAAGGAGCTGCTTTTTAGTGCATTTTTCTTCCTGACTATAACTATCGGCGCGCTGTGTGGGCTCTTAGAAGGCTCTATGCAGCCTTTTACGATCAGCTCATCCACCTGTTTATTGATCTCCGCCTGCATCTTCGGATTTTTTGGGGAAGGTAGCGCTGTTTAATTGGCCCGCGTGTCCTGCATGGTGATCCGATGCTCCGTGATTTTGGTGGTGCCTTTCACGTGTTGGAATTTCTCCAATTCGTGCCTCAGAAAGGCGTCCACTTCCGGATCCGCATGGATCAGCTTCTGGTCCACCTGAGTCGCCTCCAGTGGCGTTTCGTGGCCTATTTCTCCACTGGCAATCGCTACTGACAACTTGCCTCCCGTTGTCCACTCCTCTGTGGATTTCTTGGCTCGATATTCAGTACCAAGCCGCCACATTCCAAGGTGGTTCCCATGCCGGCCAAGAAATCCCAGCCCAGCACCAGATCGTCGATTACGCCTGGCAGCACCAGCAATGGAATTTCCCATTTGCCGACTGCCCAGGCTAATCTTTAGGTCCAGTTGTGGGTACCACCTCACTGCAGCTGCCGTTCGCCAGGAGTATGCGCCGCCTGTGGCGCGCACCACGTCCACTCCTTGGAGCCTTTTGGCGAGCCTTTCGCTAATAAAGTGCTCGAGGCTCAGTATCGATCGTGGCTTTCTGTTGTTCGTCTCCAATGGCCACGATCGCCGTAACTTGGTGGCCTTCGTCACGCAGGCTGCCAACTAGCGTCTTGGGGCTGTTTGGCATTGATCCCGCTCTCCCCTGGACTGCGGGTACCGCTGGTCGTTTCCCGACTGACAGCAGTTCACAGTGCGCACGCCTATGCGTCCGCATTGCCAGCAGAAGTCCAGCGCCTTCTTCGGTGTCCTTCTTGGCCACAACACCCGGCACGCTCTGGCTTGATTTGGGATGTGTGTCCTTTGTCCTGTGGCACCAGTCCTTGGTGCAGGAACGAGTACTCTCCTCCATGGCTCCTCTCCGCAGTATCTCTTCCTCGTGGCCCATCTTCCTCCTCCATGGCCATTAGACGCGTCCGTGCTGGCCGCTGTAGCCGACGCAACCTCTCTCGGTCTCGTTCCAGTTCCTCGAACTCGTCGGCCAGCCTCATCAGCTCCATCAAACTTTGAAACTGATACGGCCGAGCGTAGGCGCAGATCAGGGATGCTGTTGTTGTAAATCAACTTCATCTCATGATCTGGCCCATACCTCAGCGGCCGCATGAGAGTCTGCATCTCCACCATGTAAATCTTAAATGGCTCGTCCACCATCTGTCTTCGACGTTTAACCTCGTCCTTGAGATCCTCCAGGTAGTCCCTCGGCAGGAAGAACTCCTGGAAGCTTCTCACAAAGGTACCCCACGTCTTCCAGTGCCTATTATTGGCCACGTACCATTTTAAAGCCATGCCTTTCAGCAGCTCTGGCATCGCTCTTGGGATCAGATCCAGATCCAGGCCATAGGTGTCTGCCGACCACTCCACCTGCTCCAGGAACTCCAAAGGCTTTGAGGTGCCATCGAAGCGGAAGTTCCACCCCCTCACTTGTTTGGCCACCTTTGGGTATTCCTGCTCTGAGCTGCTTGGCCCTCGCGTCCTTATTTCAGGCTGCGGTGTAGACGTGGCTCTCCATGCTCCTTGCTCTGTCTGCTGCAGCCGCGCAGCAGCACTGGTGGATGGCAGAGATAGCCGCGCCGCATTTGGATCTTCCTCGTATTGCTCGTTTCCCACGATGGCCGTTGGCACGTCCTCGCTGTTCAAAGGGCGGAGTCCATGCAGTCGAGCCAGCTCGGCGAGCCTGAGAGAATATGGGATTCTTCCTTCATTCGTCTCTACCCACTCACCGAACTATCTCCGCATCACGTCTAGTGTGCCCGATAGCGTCACTCCGAATTCGTCGCCGTATCACAGCACCTCGTCCTTCTTCAGGTTGTACACCCAAGCTCGCACCATTGTTCACAACTCTGTGTTATTCTCTTATCGCAGGGCCCCACGTTGGGCGCCAGTTGTAACGAACCTTCGGTTATACCGCGCCTAAGCCGGGCCAGTTTCAGCCGACTGTGAGTTCGTTTCAACAAATTTATTTGTTGAAGCCCTTGCGATATTGGAATAATAACACTTAAATGAGTTTCTATTTGAACGTCGTATATTCTCGTTATAATAATTCGTGATACAATACACTTGTATAATCGTCGAGTGTTTTCTGATTGTTCCCGCACTCCGGCTGGGCGAGAAATTATTGCTCAGTAGCACCAGGATTCGCCAAGCGCTCCAGCTCACGCCAGGATTGGCACTGTCTACTCCGGTGGTTCGCTCGGATGTACAGGCTACTCCTACTGCTGGACTCGCTCTTGGCACTCCTAGGTTCTTATGCTCACAATTTTCACCTCTTCGCACGGCTGCGTGAACTTACACAAATTCGGTGACGAGACTTCTGACCAGAATACAATTTGCAGCTGTCTTATATCAACTCGGTAGTTGATGGCCACTACTGCTTCTGTATGTCTGGGATCCTTCTTAGGCGTCTGAAGTATCCTCCCAGGATACTTTGGATGCTCCCACGATGTCCTGTCTGCTTCGAGTCCTGAATATCGGTGTCCTGCGTCGATATCGTAGTCCTTCGATGTCTTGTGTCTTCACTCGCGTTGACTTGTACTTGCACTTTCACTTGAATCTCACTCTCGATCTTCACTCTCGATCTTCACTCTTGATTCTTGATTGCCTCTTATGACGCCGTCGGTGCCCTTTTATAGGGCCGCCGCAGGCCCTGTTCGGCTCTGGAGCGGGGCCTGCCTGCCGCTCGTGCCCATCTAACGGCACAATCGCGTGATCTGGGTGCCGCCAGCAGGCCGCCAAATGTCGCGGCAGCTTCGTGTGTGGAGCAATATATGCATGCACATATGCGTATATAAACACATAGCAAATACATGGGTTTATATACACTGCATACGTGCATACCTATATTGCTCCTCACACTCCCCTCTTCCTTCGGAAAACACGACCTTCGTGTTTTTTTTGAATGGCGAGCGTCTTTTTCCGTTGCTGCTCCAACTTGCGTTGATCGATGACACGCTGCTCCACAGCGCGTCGATCATCGCTGTTAACGCTCTGTTAACAGCGCCGTGCTGCTCATCAGCTGGTTTCTGCTCGCTGCTGGGAACTCTGTGCGTTGCTGGTAAGTAACTTTGGCGTTTTAAATTTTCTCCTCTCAATTTTAATTTAGAACTCCACTCCTCCAGCCCGAGTTGGTGCCTTTTTGATGCCCCTGGTCCCGATGGGCCTGCCGCCGCCTCTGCCCACGCCGGGCACCGCTGCAAACACTTCTCGCAGTGTTTGCCGGCCCCGGTGGTCGCGGCGCAGGTGCGCAGGCCAGATGGCCAATTTTCGCAATTGGGAACCCTTGTCCCTCGGCGCTGGAGGCGTAGTTGCCACCTGTTGATGAGTTCCTCGTGTCCCCCAGGACTCCCGGATGGGGCCCCGTCCTCGCTTTCTCGTGGTGCTGTTGGACTTCAGGTATTATCGGCGTCGTTCGCAAACCGGTCGACGGCGGCGCAACGGTGAGAAATGGCAATGGCAACACTCTCCTCGTTCGTACATAGCTCCAGCGGAATCGCTGGCCAATGCACGAGGATTCGCCAGAGCCCTTTTCTCCACTCGTCTTCCAGTTGCCGCGACCGGCCGCGTGGCAGGCGCCCACATTTCCCGTCGTCCAACAGCACCCATTTATAAGTTTGTTGTTTTCTTTTTTTTTTTTTTTTGAGTTTATTCATTGTCTTATACACTCTTCTTCTTATAGTCTTCGCTCTGTGCTGCTAGAGCTGGCCGGCGACCACGATTCCTCGCTGGAAGACGGCTCCAGGTCCAGATACGCCTGATGCCGCCTGAGGTGAGGGCGAATGCGCCGCCGTGGGTGAAATCGGGAAATAATATTTGTTATGCACATCAACACTTTCATACCCTTTCCACAAATAATCATGAAAACGCTAACATTTTGCATGAGCATGGCAAAGCCGTTTAAGAATTCGGTATACTCTTCGCTCAGAAGGGAATGGGATCGCGACTCGCGAGTCGAGAAGAAATTTCAATTTTTGTGAGCTGCTTGCTGTTTGTGCCAGCATACATATATTTTTGTGAGAAGAGAGCAGAGAGTAAAAAGCATGGGGCAGAAAGAGAAAGAGAGCAAGGGAAAGAGCGGCACATGTCAAGCCTTTTTGGAATATCGACCGTCACCGTCGAACGCTCGAAGCGGAATGATTTTGCCATCAGCAATTTTTCTCCCGACCCTAAAAGTAAAAACCCGAGCAAATACGAAGTTGATGGGGTTCTAATGTCAAAAAATAAGTGTGCACAAGAACTTGTTCCAGTTGTCCAGTTTATGTGTTGTATGGTTAGTGATCATATGATGTCCATTAATCGATTATTTTGGTTCGAAATGCGATTTAATTGTATCAAAAAAGGATTTCGATTAATCGAAACGTTAATATGAAAACAACGCATTTAACATACTAGAGGCTTGAAATTTAGCAAACAGATACATTTAGATGCTATTAATATATTCTAAAAGTTTCATAATGAGCCTTCTTACTTGTTATACCGTGAACCCATTGAAAATGGGGGTTCAGTGTAAATGCTTTTGTGCAAATGTATGTAACAGGCAGAAGGGGACGCCGCAGACCCCATAAAGTATATATATTCTTGATCAGCATATAAAAATAAGTTGATCTAGCCCTGTCCATATGTCCGTCCATCTGTCCGTCCGTCTGTCCGTCCGTCCGTGTTTACGTCGCGATTTCGGAAACTACAAAAGCTAGAGAGCTGAAATTTCACATGAATACTCGTATGTTAGTTTGTTTTTTTTTTTTCGATAAATCATTCTAAATTATCGATGAAAATCGAAAATTCGCTTACATTTTTGAGGTTTCGTGAGTGTAACTTCTACACCGTTTTATCTAGAGTCTTCAAATTTTGAATTGTCTGTTACGGTGTTATTTTTTCGTTTTTGTGATTTAGCTGCTGTTTGTTGTTGTAAATCGCTCTCGTAACATTATCAATTTGTTTGTTTATCCCCTTAATTTCTTAAAAACCCCAATTGCCAATATTAGTTGCTGCAAGAAGACACACTTTTCGACAGGCAGTTGACTCTGCACAGGTCCAATTTATAGATTGCTAGCTATGTGAGAACATTATGCATGTTAAATGCGCTGGTCTTACCGGGCGGGTCATGTCCACTGCCAAAATTGGTTGTGGTGGTTTACGTTGGTCTTCTCCGTCTTGCGTGGAAAAACAATTTTCCAAGATGTATGATGCGTTGAGTGCTCAATTTTATAGATTAAGTAAGAATTCTAAACAATTATCAAGCGACTTGGTAACTGCCGAAGAAGTATTAAACAAATATAATTTTGACAGCTCTCAATCTCGATCTGAGATTCCCTCGTTGTTGGTACCTCCTCCTGTACTAACATCGTCCCCCAACTCGCTAGCTCCTCCCTCACCTTGTGTTTCTGTTTTATCTTCGTCTCCTAAATCACTTCGTATTCCCTCGCCCTGCCCTGTAGCTACGTCCTTATCGGTTGATGCTGTTATCGAATCTCTTGTCCCTGTTCAAAAATTGGGTTCTCCTCCAATTGTTATTTAAATAGAGAATACCAAAACGTCAACTAATTCTTCTAATACTGTCCCAACTTTATGTATTGTCGCTCCTCGAAAGCAAGTTTTTTAATCTAGGCTTTTGTCGAATACAACATGTGAAGCAATATCTGCATTTATTTCATCTAAAATTTCTGCCAATGTCTCCATCATGAAGTTTAATTTTTCGACTCCTCGTGAAATTTCTTCGTTTAAGATAAATGTATCGGTTGAATATTTTTGAACTATATGTGACACTAAATTTTGGCCACCACATATAGTTGTGCATGAATTTAAACAGAAGATTCGTAACAGATCAGCACCTGTCTCGCTTAATACTCCTTTGGTGCAATCTTTATCGAAAATTGTTCCAAAAAACTAAAAAATAATTAATATTCTCCTCAGGTGTCGCTGATATATCAAAATATACTGGGCATAAATTCTAAGCTTAATACCGTATTTATGAATAGTTTCAGTTGTGCATATGATATCATTGTTTTAACTGAAACGTGGATAACTCAGAGTGTTCATAATAGTGAAATTATGTCTAGTAATTTCACTATTTAAAGACTTGATCGCTTGAATCGTAGAGGAGGTGAAGTTTTAATCGCTGTTAAATCGCTTAAATCGTAAAGGAGGTGGAGGTGCTGTTAAATCCAGTATCCTCTCTGAACAGTTTTCATTTTTCTTTCTTCATGATGTGGAGATTATAGGTGTTAAAATTACTCTCCCATCGTGTTCATTATTTATAACATGCTCATATATCCCAACTTCTTCTGATATACAAGTTTATGCCCAACACATAACATGTATCAAAGAAATTTATGGACATGCCAATGATAATGATTTGTTTCTTGTGTTAGGTGACTTTAATATTCCAAAGACTTCTTGGTCCTTTTCTTGTAATGTAAATTACCTTATTCCGACAATTGATCACTATATTTTTGATGAATTGTTTAACCTTTCTATGTTTCAAATGAACTCTATTTCCAATCATTTGAATCGGTCGCTTGATCTTGTGTTCATAAATGATGATTCCATTATAAATGTATTGAGATCAACCCCTTTTTGTTTACCTGAGGATAGTTATCATCCAACTTTAGAGATTTCATTGTCTATTAATAATCCCTCAACTGTATCACAATTACCTTCAAATCGAAGACGTTGCTATCGTAAATGTTTTGCTAAACGAAATGATTAGTTCAGCTGACTGGTCCCATTTATATTAGTCGGTTGATGTTAATGTGGCATCATCACCTTTTTACTCTACTTAGACACTATTTTTGATGTATGTGTTCCACTCAGTAGTATTTCGCCTGTTTCGAATAAGCCGCCCTGGTTTTCTAATTTAAGAAATATTAAATCAAAGTATTTTAAAAAATTGTAAAGTCTTGTTCGGCTGTTGACTGGCGAAATATTCTATAGCCAAGTCAAATTTTAATCTCTGTTAATTCTCGTTGTTATGAGACTTATCTTATTCGTGTTAAGCGCCAGTTTACGAGTGATCCGAAGCAATTTTACACTTTTGTAAATCTTCTGGTTTGCCAACCTCCTTTTTCTTCGGTATGGAAAAATCTTGTGAAGATCAGGTCTCTTCTGATCTATTTGCAAAATTCTTCCAATGAAGTTATTCTTCCGTTGACAGCTTCAAAAACTCATACCCATTTTCCTTCTCTGACACTTTTTCAATTGATGTTCCAAGGGTGTATGTAGATTCATTGGCTGCAGCCTTTCGGAAATTGAAATCATCCTTTTCTCCAGGGGCAGATAAGATTCCAAGTTGTGTGGTTAAAGAGTGTAGTGCTGCTCTTCTGTCACCATTACTAAAATTGTTCAATTTGTCTTTGGAGACCTCGGTTTTTCCTTCAAGTTGAAAAGAGTCTTTCATAATTCCGCTATATAAAACAAGTAAGAACGTTGCAGTTAGGCGCAACTAACAGCGATATACTTTGTTCCCATTGGTGCATCTTTTTTATTTAATAAACATTTAATTAACGAAATATTTCGGCAATTAGCAAACGTACATGGCAAGCAACAAACGTTTTCCCTACACATACATACAGATTTACACATGTACACACTATACGAGTATACACAATTTTCTATGTATACATACAAAAGTTTGCATGCCAGAATATTCTAAGAATTGTGACTGAATTGGGAATTTTTCGATCGTTACTTTAGTTTTGTCAGAGACGCTCTAGCAATGCCTTATTTGGTTTTAGTTAACACAGATCATATTAGGTCAGTGGCGCTTATGGTAAGCGCTATGCAAGCTATACTTGGGTGCGTGGGTTCGAATCCCGCAAAAAACTTTTTTTTTTTTTCAAAAATTATTATTTTTTAATTTTTTTTTTATTTGTATATTTATTATAAAATGCTTGCTGCCAATTGATAATAATTTATAAACATACGCATATGAATTGTGCATTTAAGCTAAAACCAAAACAACTTTTCCGATTTGCCACGCTGCTTGCTTGGTAAGCAGTTTTTCTATGCATGCATATATGTATGAATGTATGTACACAGATGTTTGTATTTGTGTATACACATCCAAGTGTGTATACATATTGTAAGAAGTGCGATTGTATTGTTTTGTTTTGTCACAAGCTGCTGATCAGCTGGTCAGCTGATCAGCTGTGAATTTATTTAGGTTTAGCTAACGATTACATGTTGTTTTCAAAAGACCTAGGTTCGAATCCCGTTGGAAACTTTTTATTTATTAATCGAAAACTTATAAATTTTATTTTTTAAATTCATTAATATTATTATATTTATGTTAAAATGCTTTCTGCCATCATAGCAATTGCTACTAAGCTATTATATGCATGAATTATGCAGTTGGCCACAACAAACTTCTTTGCCGATTTGCCACGCCCCCAGTGGGCGTAGACGCATAATTTTTTGCCAGTTCTTAGAAAGGGCCGAGGCTAACATGACTGCAAAATTTGGTTGCTTACATTCCAAAAATGCGAAAATTACAGGGTATTTTTCGATATGCCACGCCCCCAAAAAGGCTGAAAAATTATTTTTGGGGCATCGATAGAGGAGAACATTAGTAACTCAACCATCCAATTTTCAAGCTTCTAGCTCTAAAACTGTAGGAGATATAAACTTTTGCGGTTTGCCACGCCCCTTAGGGGCGTAGATATATCTACCATAGCTTATTAGTCTTGGGTTGTCAACCCGAGTATACATGCAAAATTTCAAGTCTCTAGTGTCAATAGTGTTCAAAATATAGCACAATTTGAAAAATCACTATATATTCAGGTCCGATTTGCCACGCCCCCAATGGGCGTAGACATATAACTTTTTGATAGATCTTCTTAGAATCATAACATTAACTCACATGCAAAATTTCAGCGTTCTAGCTTTAACGGTGTAGAAGATACGTATTTCCCGATTTGCCACGCCCCCAATGGGCGTAGATATATCCGCCATAGCTTTTTGAACTTGGGTTGTCACCCCGAGTATACATTTCAAATTGCAACTCTCTAGCTCATCATCTAGTATGATAACTTGACTATGGGCGGAAGAGTTTTCCGATTTGCCACGCCCCTAGTGGGCGGATCGGGAAAATTTTAACACTTTATAATTCGGGGACATATATGAGTATATGTTTAAAATTTCAAGTCTCTAGCTCTAATAGCGCCGAAAAATATTCCGAAGTTATTTGAAACAAGTAAGAAGGCTCTAGTCGAGACGGCTCGCCTACGAGATACCCTGAACCCTGCAAAAAATTGATACTTCTTTACGCGCGCGCTCTACTAATTGCGCAGTTGCTGCCGTGGCTTGGGGTGGGTTGGGCTGAACTTTGAATGGTCATTATGCTACTCCTCAGGTTGTTCCCAGAGCACCGTTCGCTCCAAGATATGGGACGCAGGTGTCAATGCCAGCCCTGAAGATGGAGTCTAATCGATCAGGGCAGACACAGAGGTCAACGATCTCTTCTCCAGGAAGCTTTAAAAGGGTTCCTAGCGACAACGCCAATCCGTTTCGAAAAGCTCAAAGGCTTTATCACATAGAGGGTTCAAATGACGAAGAAACCGTGGGAGAAGACGCTTACGCCAAAATGAACATGTCTCATGCGTCAAACGGTCAGGCAGACCAGCCTATCTTGGTCGAACACTCATCACAAGAGGATGAGTCGAATCAGACCGAAGAAGGCTTGGAACAGTTGAACGAGGGGCAAAGAAATTTTATGACAAATGCCTCTCTAGCGTACCATATATAGAATATTGTACGCAAGACGGGGCAGAGCTTCAGTTCTTAATAGACACTGGATAGACAAAATAGCCTCCGGTTGTACTGATTTGGTGAAGCCGTTCATAGTACAATCCGCTGCAGGCAGCATTAAAATAAGTCAACAACTAACATGGCCATTCTTTGAACCAATTGGAAATTACACTCCACTTACCTTTTACGTACTTCCCGGACTCGAATCATTTGACGGCATTATTGGAGACGATAGCTTGAGGGCACCAAATGCGGTAATAGATAGGCGAGGAAATCTTATCACGATAGAACCAAGAGTAGAAATTCTTTTGCTCGCCAAAAAATCAAAATCTGTAAACACGTTGTTTGATGATACGCACTCGGAGGAGGTGCGAAAAACGCTTGACTCGTTACTTGACGAGTTTGCAGACGCTTTCCAACCTCTCGTCCCAGGCCAAATCGTTAAAACGGCAGTGAGAGCTGAAATTCGTACCACTACGCAAAAACCTGTTTATTCGAAAATATACCCCTACCCAGCTCATATGAGAGAAGAAGTTGAACGGCAGGTTGCTGAGTTAGAAAAAGAGGGTGTAATCAGACCATCGAAAAGCCCTTACAATTCACCAATTTGGGTGGTACCCAAGAAGCCCAAACCAAATGGTGCGAAACAGTACCGCATGGTGATCGATTTTAAACGTCTTAATACAATAACAATACCAGATACTTACCCCATACCAGACATTACTACGACCTTAGCCAGTCTCGCCAAGCAAAATACTTTACAACACTTGACCTGACTTCAGGATTCCATCAAGTGTTGATGAAAGAAACTGACGTGCCAAAAACAGCTTTCTCAACTTTGAATGGCAAATACGAATTCAGCAGACTGCCTTTCGGTCTGCGGAACGCCCCCGCTATATTTCAGAGCATGTTCGGCGATGTGCTCAGACCATTCATTGGAAAGATATGTTACGTATACGTGGATGACATAATCATTTTCAGTGATAGCTATGAAAATCATTGGAAACATCTGCGGCAGGTCTTTGAAACGCTTCGCGAAGTAAACCTGAAAGTTAATCTTGAGAAGACTCGTTCTTATCTACTAAGGTTGAATTTTTAGGCTACATCGTTTCCGCCGATGGCATAAGACCGGACGTGAAAAAGTAGAGATTATTAGGAAGCTTGCGCCACCTTCAAACGTCAAGGAGCTAAAGAGTTTCCTTGGTATGACCTCTTACTAGAGGAAGTTCATTCAAGACTACGCGAAAATCGCGAAACCTCTTACTAACCTAACCTAACCAGACCGATTGCTTACATCTCCAGGTCTTTGAATAGGACAGAGGAGGGCAATACAGTAAACGAGAAAGAAATGTTATCAATTATCTGGGCTTTAGATAATTTACGCTCGTACCTTTACGGCGCTGGTTCCATCAAGATCTTTACGGATCACCAACCTCTTACCTACGCCTTAGGGAATCGTAATTACAATGCTAAGTTGAAAAGGTGGAAGGTGCGAATAGAGGAGTACAACTGCGAGTTGTTTTATAAACCCGGAAAGGCAAATGTAGTCGCAGATGCGCTCTCTCGTTTACATCCTCGGGTTAATATTCTCGACACAAACTCGCTTGCTGAACCAGATCAACACCAATAGTTTACGAACCAAGACAAGACATATTTGTAGCAAATAAGCAAATTAAGAGTAAGGATAGGAGACGTTTTAATAAAGAAACAGTTGAGCAAAACAAGGTAAAATATTTCACAAGTCACATGTGAGGAACTAAATTTCTCGGAAATCCACACATGTCAAGATTAAGTCCAAAATTTCTCCTAATACGCCATAGCCAAGCCAAAGACTTAGTGTCTCTAACCAACTCATCATCACCCATCATTTAATTCATAAAATACTGAAATGTTTGCTCCACATACCACAAGAATTGTTTAATTTAAGTACATTATTGTATCAACAACACACTTTCCCATACCAACACAACATATAACCTAGACTAAACAAATATTGTATAATTTAAGATATTATTGTACTACTAACACATTTTCTATCGTTAGAGCGATACTACTCCCATCTCTATATCTAGCGTCAGCAGGGGCACTCCACATCTTTAAATACGACGGCCCCCTCGTCGCATTAAGGCAGGGTAGTGGTTGGAGAGTGGACGGATACTTCAATCTGATCGACTTAGTAAAGTTGGACGAGATTGAGGCGGTCATCGAGGGAACTCGAAAAGAGGACCAGGAGTTGAACGGAGGACAGACCTGCGTCTTGACCCTATACCATCTAGAGCATGCAGAACGCATGCTCTCTAAATTGGCGAGAACGCGAAGAACCCGTTCAATTGATTGGCTGGGATCGGCGTGGAAATGGATTGCGAGTTCACCAGACGCTTTGGACTGGAGCGCAATTCTTAACATACGGGATAACCTTGTACAAAATAACAATCAACAGTACAAGATCAACGATAGGCTGTTCGCTGGACAAGCTAAATGACATTATAGAAAGAGTCAACACCATCAGCGGCAACGAACAGGCCGTCATAACCACCTTACATAAGGCAATTCTGCTGGAAAAGCAGGTGGGCGAATTGAGCAGAGCTTGCCAATTCGCAAAAGCTGGCTTAGTAAACAGAAACTTGCTGGACTAGGAGGAGATACGAACGTTGCTCAAAGATATGGACTCGCTACCCTACCAAAGCGCAGTAGAAGCAACAGAGTTCGCAAAGCCCATCATAGTGACAAATGGCACGACACTTCTATATGTAGTAGCGCTGCCAAAGGTCATTTGCAAAGAATACCAGATGTTGCTCATCCGACCAACAATCGCTTCAGGGAAACAGATAGATTCCAATCATGGGAAACTACTGTTGGCCTAAGATGAAACTTTCGCCATTACCAAAAATTGCCTGACTATAGGCAACACAGCATCCCAAGGATACTGAAAGGGGGCAATGCCAAATGTCACTACATCGCATCCAACAAGCGAGTTGTTGAGTTGCTGGAGGACGGAACCTTGTACCTCACTAACTATAATGGGACGGTCACTGCCGAAGGTCACGACTACCAGCTCGAGGGATCCTTTTTGATACAGTTTTCGAATGAAACTGTAGAACTCGACAATAGGACCTACCGAAGCCACTCCCGCACATATCTAGTGGCAATCCCTTCGGTCATTACTAATTTGACCAGCATGGGATACAACTTGAACTTGGAACTCATTCACAATCTTAGTAAGCTCAATCTGGACTTGTTGAAAATTATGCGCAGAAGACTTGCAGCCTCAATAACAACGGAAATCGCCGCATTCATATTAGTAATAGCAGCTATCTTCCTGGTATGGAAGAGAATAACACGCAATCAGCCATCTTCAATCAATACCTATGCAGAAGCCACCCCAGACGTACAGGTGGAAGCCACTGCGTCGATCGTCGAACAAAAAACTATCTGATCTGCGGGACGCAGATACTTAAGGGGGGAGGAGTTAACACCAGCCAACGCCAAACTGCTCCCCTTCCCCATGCCCGTCGCCTCCGCCACTCTACTCACATGACCACTTCACTTAAGAGCGGCCAAATATCAACATGCGCACCAACAACAATAGAGCCACTCTCTGCCTCCCAATTTCGCATCTAGCTGCTGCAACATAGTTGCAGTTATGCTGACACTTACAAAGTGCCAGAATGCAGAGTCGTCACCGGAAACCGATCCGCGGCCTCAGCAACGGTCATGCGAAACCGCTGACGTTGCTGCCCCCGCCGCCAACGGAGACACCACGCCATAGCGGGTTCAACAATTAGCTTTACATGCACAAATATGTACGATCGCAGCCACACGCTGATCTACGCTTGTACACATATACATACATACATAGATATGTATGTATGTACGCCTGCAATGCGTCTTGCTGTCTCGCTGCCTTGCTTGCTGCGCCACATGGGTTTTGATGAGAAAACTTTATAGACTAATAATTCTTTTTTAAATGGACAATCGTATTGATATGTTCAGATTAAGATTATGATATTCATATCTATATGCCAAACCAAACTGTATGTCTCTAGGATTTGAAATGCATTTTTTACACATTTGGGGGTGTGGGGGCGAATTGGGGACCGGAATCCAAATCTGACAAAAACCGAAATTGTATTAAATTAGTATCTATATATATATGCAGAAGACTTGGAGACTCTAACTCTAAAGATGAATTAGCTAGAATTTTATAACTGGTTCCCGATAAATTCCTTTATCGATAACTTTGCAAATATACAAGTTATCGAATTTCTGAAACAAATTCGTACTGCGCGCGCAATATACGGCCTAACACAAAAAGAATGAACTCTCTAGCTTTTGTATCTTCGGAAATCGACGCGTTCAAACATACGGACAGACAGACAAACAGACGGACACACGGACAGACGGACATGGCTATATCAACTTTTCTCGTCACCCTGATCAAGAATATATATACTTTATGGGGTCTGCCACGCCTCTTTCTGCCTGTTACATACTTTTAACAAAACCATTATACCCTGATTTCCCATTTTCAATGGGTTCAGGGTATAAAAATGATAACATTGTCCTTACATCACTTTTGTAAATCAATTATTCATCCATTGCAGCATGGGTTTTTTTCAAAATCGATCAACCGCTACGAATTTATTAGAATTCACTTCCCTAGTCAATGACAGTTTTTCAAATAGAATGTGTAAAGAAGCTCTATGAGTTCGGGTGAAGCTCCAATCAAATAAATATAGGTGGCCGGAGATGGCCGGGTAATGTCGATACCTGGACCTGGATAGCTACTGGGCTCTGCCCAGACTCCACAACTGCGTATACCGTGCGATGTGGAATCTCGGACGTCACCGTGAGCTATCGGCGGGACGTGGTATGGATGAAGTCGCGATATGAGTACATACAGGGTATCACCGCGTATTGCCGGCGGGTCGTGGCGTGGGCGAATTCGTCCGGATTATACAGAGTTCTGCCCTGATCCGACAACTGCGTATACCGCGCGATGTCGAATACAGAGTATCACCGCGTATAAAATACAGAGCGCTGCCCTGCTCCGACAACTGCGTATACCGCTCGATGTCGAATACAGAGTATCACTGCGTATTACCGGCGAGTCGTGGCGTCGGCGGGTTCGTGATCCGGATTATACAGAGTTCTGCCCTGATCCGACAACTGCGTATACCGCGCGATGTCGAATACAGAGTATCACTGCGTATAAAATACAGAGCGCTGCCCTGCTCCGACAACTGCGTATACCGCTCGATGTCGAATACAGGGTATCACTGCGTATTGCCGGCGAGCCGCGATGCTGGAGTCCACAGTCTAACCTTTCTTTATTTCACACCAAAACTCTTCTTGATTTCACTTATAAAATTCTTTATTATTTCACTGGTATATTTCGTTATTATTTCACTTATGTAATCTCTACTTCACGTGTATTTCTATGCCTAACTCGCGCCCCAGCTATGCTACCTCGTCGTGTCTACTGTCCGCGTATCTACTGTTCGTCGATATTCACCAGTCGGTTCCGTTTGTGATTCCTTCCGAAGTTATTCCTTGCATGTCTGATGCCCGCCGAGGCCGCAGCCCGAGTGATCTGCATGCTGCGTGCCTGTATGTTACGCTGGTGCATCTCCTCACTGCGTGGGCGGCTGCGCGCTGACGCCGCTCTCTCACACCTTCGTTCTGCGCGTGTCTGTATGCTAAGCTGCGTGCATGAGCTCTCACCTCTGCCCGGCCGAGCGTCAGCGCGTGCCTACGCTATGTAGCGTGAGAACTTTCGGCTCGACACAAGCTATATGTTCCTGTTCGGGTGGCTATGCTCTCCTAATGCTGCACTGCTCGTGTTATCGTGGCCGCCGCTTAGCTTTGGGCGCGGTTATGCTCTCTTAATGTTGCGCGCTCTTGATATCGTGGCCGCCGCTTAGCTTTGAGCGCTGCTATGCTCTCTTAATGTTGCGCTCTCTGGCTATCGTGGCCGCCGCTTAGCTTTGAGCGCTGCTATGCTCTCTTAATGTTGCACTCTCCGGCTATCGCCGTTGCTATGCTGTCCGTTAGGTCTGTGTTGTCGTCGATGCTGTTGCTAGGTGCATTATTTGGCGAATAATGCAGCCTGTACCGTGATCGCCGTTAGAATTATCTGTCTTGTCTTTTGTCCCGTTCGTTTGGTTGTTGCGTTTGTCTGCTTGTCCGTCCGTTGCTGCGTTATGATATGTCGCCGTTCGCCGATCTCTCGCTACCCTGTCTTATAATTATGTACATCTGTATGAGGTTGTATGCTTATAACCTATTTATTAACTTATAGACTAATAATACGAAATTAATGACTATCTTAAACTACCAACTAATATATACAAAAAAATTGTGAGTCTTCACACCCCCCCCCCCCCCTTTGTTACGACCGGGAGACTTCACGGGTGGTTGGCGCCCTCCTTTCCTGAGTGATCAGTTGGATCGTGGGCAACCCTCCCTTGCTGCGCTGGATACGATACTGCCGGTTGCCGAACTGGCGTATGTAGCGTGTCCGCCCCGATGCCGGGATTTCCAGCTCCCTTCTAACATGGGTGACCACCTCAAGGGGCAGCCATTCCTCGCTGGTGTGCCAGCCCTCGGGTGGAGAAACCCAGCGCCCGATCGGTGGCGTCACTCCCTCAGTGTCCTCGACCTGTGACGTTCCTGGCTCCGGGGTGCTCCTCGTCGAGGATGGTGCGTGGGGTTGTGACTCTTCACTTGCCTGCTCCGTCTCGTGGCGTCGTCGCTGTCGGCCATGTGCCCCCTCTCCCCAGCGGCTGCTGGCATCCGGAAGGATGGTCTGGGGTAGGTGAGGTGGGTTCTCCTCCTGGTCTTCTCCTGTCTCAGCTTCAGTTTCCGGTGTCCCGGTCGCTTCTCCGCTTCGGCTGTCGTCGGATATGGTGTACTCGGGGTGACACCGACGAAGGGGGGTGGGGTGCAGGAACTGGAGGGGCTACTCTCTTCGGTAAGGTCATTTTCCGGCGATAAGGAGTTTTCGGCGTTGGTGGTGCTCATCGAAGGGTCCGGCTCGATATCCACTACTCGGCATACCCTCTCCACCACCGGGGTTGGGGCTCCAGTGGCCAACGTACTGTATAACCCCTCCAGGCGAGGATCGTCCGGTCGACAGTACCCGGGGAATTCATCTCCCCGCTCTTCCCCAGTCAGCCGGATACCGCTACCTGGAGCGAACGGTGCGGCTCTCGCCCGCTGCGCTCCCGCCCGGGCCCGTTGCCTCTCTTTTGGACTGGGTAGTGCCGCTGGTGGTAGCTCACCCATCGCCGCGTGATGTGGGTGGCCAACCGTCGTCTCCTGTTCTCCGCCGTCCTGCGGGCCTCCTCGGCCTGTCGTGGACTCATGGCGGCGCGTTCCTCCTCCTGGGAGAGTAGCTCCGCCCAGCGATCTCCGTCCCGGTGGCGCCTTCGGCGTGGCTGCGAGGGGTCGGTAGAGTGTTCCCCCGTCTGATCCATTCTGCTGCAGTTGGTAAGGAAAGATTAATTATCGATGGTTCTTATTCTGTCCGGTTCTGCCGTCCCCTATTCCTTTGGCGCGAGCTAAACCCTGTACTTAGCTTAATACAATATTCTGTTATTACTAAAATTACAACTACCCTTCTCCCCGGTGGCCCTCCTCATCTGGGATTGGATCGTGGTACTCCTTCAGGTCTGCTATGTTGGCTGTCCGCCGTTGACGTCCTCCAACCCGCTGTAGTCGCACGATATTGGATGTCAATATCTTTATTACCTCGAACGGCCCATCATACCGTGGGCCTAGCTTGGCAGCGAATCCATCAGCGGCCTTACTGAGGAAATGGGTGCGCACTAAGACCTGGGTGCCCAAGGCGGGTCGCCCCTCTCGTCTCCGCAAATTGTAATGGCGGCTTTGCTCCGCTGTCGCATTCCTGGCGTTGTCTTGGGCTATCCGGAACAAGTCCCTCAGCTGCCGTGCCTTCTCCTCCGCGTTCGATGCCTGTTTGCCCGTCCCCGGCGTGACTTCCTCGTAGAGTGCCCCGGGTAATCTGGGTTCTCGGCCCTGTACCAAGAACGCTGGACTGAATCCGGTTGTATCCGATACGCTCGTGTTGATGGCCAGGCTGAACTCCGGTAATAAGGCGTCCCAGACATCTTGCCGGGTGCCTAGATATTTGGCAATCATTGTTTTTACCGTCCTGTTGGTCCGTTCCGTTGGGTTTTGGTTTGGACTGTACGGCGCCGTATGTTGGAACTGGATTCCGGCCTGCTGGGTGAAATCCTTGAACGCCCGACTGGTAAACTGGGTCCCGTTATCGCATACTAGGATTCTCAGAGCCCCGAAACGACTGAGGATCCTTTCCCGCAATGCTTGCTCCAAGGTGGCGGAAGTCGCTCTTCGCAGTGGGACCAGTTCGACCCATTTGCTGAAGTGGTCGAGTATCACCAGCAGCATCGTATGTCCCGATTTTGACCGTGGCACTGGTCCCACGAAGTCGGCGCAGATGGTATGGAATTCCTCCACCTGACGGGTTAACATCTTGCCCGCCGCCTGCCTTTGGCTCACTTTATAAGTCTGGCAGGTGGAGCAATGACGCACGTGCTTGGCCACGTCTCGAATGTATCCCGGCCAGTAGTATCGCTGTGCTATCCGTGTTGCGGTCTTCCGGATCCCAAGGTGGCCCGCTGTCGGCTGGTCATGGCACTCGTGCAGAACCCTAGCCCTGGCACCCCTCGGGACGCAAAGTTTCCAGGGTGTATATTCTTCGTCCGGAGGTCATCCACCCGCCTGCCGGTACAGTTGGTCGTTGGCGATCAGGTAGTCCGGGTGTTGATCCGGGTTGCTCCTGACCCGTTCCATCGTCCGAGTCCACCAATGGCAGTGGGAAGCTTCCTCCTTGGCGGAGCTGAGCACGGCTTCAGGCTGCCGGGACAGAGCGTCTGCCACCACATTCTGTTTCCCTCGGCGATACTGCACATCGAAGCGATACTGTTGGAGCTCCAAGGCCCACCTGGCTATCCTACCTGATGGATTTTCGATTGAGTTTAACCATTTAAGCGCCAGGTGGTCCGTCACCACGGTGAACTCGTATCCTTCGAGGTAACACCGCAGCTTACGCACCGCCCACACTATTGCCAAGCATTCCCTTTCGGTAGTCGTGTAGTTACTCTCTGGCTTAGTCAGTCGTCAACTGGCATACGCCACCACACGCTCCTTGCCCTCCTCCTACTGGGTGAGTACCGCCCCCAGACCATGGTCACTTGCATCCGTCTGTAACGTGAATCCCTTTGTAAAATCCGGGCATGCCAATACCGGCGCTTCCGTCAATCGGCGTTTCAGCTCCTCGAACGCTCTCTGTTGTGGGGCCGTCCATTCCCATCTCTGGCCTTTCTTCAGGAGTGCGGTCATTGGCTGCACGATATCGGCGAAGTTCGGAACAAACCGCCGATACCATGACGCTAACCCGATGCACTGTCGCAGCTCCTTCACGGTCGTGGGTGGTTTCAGATTCTGCACCGCAACTATCTTATCTGGATCGGTGTGAATCCCCTGATCACTAATCATATGCCCCAAGTAAGTGATCTTTCTTTGGAAGAACGAGCATTTGTCGGGGTTCAGCCTGAGGTTCGCCTTTCGTAGGCGGCGAAACACCTCTTTCAAGATTCGCATATGCTCCTCGAGGGTCTCACCTATCACCACAATGGCGTCCAGGTAGGCGAACGCGTGAGGTTCCATTTCTGGCCCGATGATACTATCGCGCGTTGGAACGTGGCCGCCACCTCCACCTTCCACTGGAACAGACCTCGCCCGGGTACCGTGAATGCCGTACATTCCCGACTCTCCTTGGCCATCGGGATCTGCCAGTAGCCGTTCTTTAGATCCAGTGTCGATATGTACTTCGCGCGCCGCAACCTCTCCAATATGTGCGGCATTCTCGGAAGAGGATACGCGTCCGGGATGGAACGTTTGTTTAGTTGGCGGTAATCCACGCACATTCGCCACTGGTTATTCTTTTTCCGCAACAGCACTAGTGGTGCGCTGTGTGGACTTCTGGAAGGCTCGATACAGCCTTGAGCTAAGAGTTCGTCCACCTGGTCATTAATAATCCGCTGCATGGCCGGGTTCTTTGGGTAGTACCTCTGCTTTATGGGTCTGTCGTCCTTCATCGTGATCTTGTGCTCGGTGATCGTTGTTGTACCCTTAAGATCATAGAATTTGCAGCGTTCCCCTGTAAGAAACTCTACGACTTTGGGATTGTCCGTGGCCTGGTCCCCCTCTTCTGAGCCTGTATCAGGTTTGCTCCTCTCGCTAATATCTAACGCCTCTGGTTGGGGCTGATCCTTGCTCCGTCCTTGCTTCTTCGCCTCCGGTGTCTCCGTTGCTGGGTCGTCGTCTGCGAACGTGACCGTTCGTCTTTTCCGCGAAGTTATTGGCCCTGAACGTGCGGTCGTAGGTCCTAGAGTCTCCGCCCGATTCTGCGCCGCAGGTGCTGGGATGACCTCAGATCTCTCTTCCGCTGGATTGGAAGGAAGTATGACTCCTCGGTGAATCGATGGTGTCGTCGCCTGCGCCTCCGTCCTTATGTCCACCCAATAATCCCCGCAGTGGACAGTGGTCTGGATAGCCCCTAAATAATCCATCCCCAAGATCAACTCGTCCACCATTGTGGGTAAGACTAGGAAGGGAATGGTAACGGTCCGTGCCCCCATCTTGATCTCAACAGCGACGGTCCGGTCGACCTCTCGCGAAGTTCCATCGGCCAATGCGATCCGCGTCCGGGTGCCATTCGAGGTGTCCGTCAACTTCAGCTTCTCGACTGTGTTCCGTCCGATGAAGCTCCTTGTTGCGCCTGTGTCGATGGTACCGGCCAGTGGCCATCCGGCGACCATCACCGACGCAACAACTCGTCCTGCCTGTATAGACATCAGGCTTTTCGCTTCGGGGATGTTGTGGGGTTCGCCTCTGCCGTATCCCTGGGTGGGCGGAGGCGTGTGTCGTTTCCCGACTGTGGGTACCAACAACAGTCTCGCGTCCTAATCCCTCTTCGGCCGCAGTCCCAGCAAAATAATACCTGAGCCTTGTGACAATCCCGTTGGAAATGTCCTAACTCTCCACATCGCCGGCATGCTCTTCGTACATCCACCAGTGTGTCGTCCCCGTTGGTTACCGACCGGTTTATTGCTTGATTTCCAGCCAACGGTTGGCTGGAGCTTGGAGTGCCTCTGAATGGGTTCACATGTCCTCCAGACGTGTTAGCCGTCTGAGATACCCTCTTGGTCGGCTCTCGTTGGACCTCCCGACCCCGTAGTTCCTCGTACGTGACTGCTAACCGGGTCAGTCCACACTCCGAGATCGTCCCACACTCGTCCCGCTTCATATAGAGCTGATAGGCAGGCAACATGTTGTCATACGCTCTGTCCAACTGCTCTCCTTCCGGAGGCCCTGCCCTTTGCATCATTACCCGCAACGCGATAAGGTAATCCTGAAATGGTTCGCCGACGCGTTGCATCCGTGCGCGGATCTCGTCTCCCAAGCGCTTAAAGTAGCGAGGCGGAAGGAAAAACTGTAAAAAGTCGTGTTTAAAGACCTCCCACGTCGCGCATTGCAGTCCGCTTCCCCTGAGCCAGTCCTCGGCCCTCTCAATCAATAATTCGGGCATTGCCCTCGGCAAGTGACTGACGTCCACCTGATATGCCACGGCTCGTTCCTCCAATTGTTCGATAAACCTCAGGAGGTCGGTTTTACCGTTGAAGAACACGCCCCATTTCCTGAGCTGAACGGTCTGTCGAACTAAGGGTCCTTCTGCCCGACTTGCTCCTGCATATCCTTCCGCTGGTGCAGCTATAGGAGGCACTATCGGTCTCCACCGCGCGCTTTCTGGTGGGGGAACCAGCAACTGGGTGGATCCACTAGGTCGTGCCGGCTCCGTATCCCCAAGTCTCTCATCCTTGGTCGGATTGGGACTGGGTGGTCGTGAGTCCGGGGATGGTCGATTACCATATGCTTCGGCCCACTGGTCCAAGCGCCGCTGTACCTCCTCGCTGTGGTCGTCTCTATTGATATATGCCGTTAGTCGGCGCCGCAGTTCATCCACCACGCCGTGTGGTTCCAACCCCAATTCGCTGAGAATTGCCTCCAATTCCGCCTTCCTCCGGTAGCTGATCCAGGTCGTATTCCCTGTCATCATGTGTTGATGTGATGACCTACCGATATGTTACGAGGTGACTGCACGTAGTGATATCCCGCGCTGTCGCGTTGAAGTGTCCCACGACGTTAAAATACTCTTCACCGGTACGTTGCAATATCCCACGATGCTATGATTGCGCGTTAAGTTATCCTCTGCTGTTGATTCGAAATCCACGATGAAATATCACAAAACGATGAAATGCCCCGGGCCAGTATACAAAACGATGAAATATCTCACGCCGATATGTAAAAAAAAACGACGAAATATCCCACGCCGATATGTAGAACGATGAAATACCCCGTCGGTATACGAAACGATGAAATATCCCACGCGGATGTGTAAAATGATTTAATGTCCCTCGCCGGTATACAAAACGATGAAATATCCACGCCGATATGTAAAAAAACGATGAAATACCCCACGCCGATATGTAGAACGATGAAATGCCCCGCCGGTACACGAAACGATGAAATATTCCACGCTGATGTGTAAAATGATTAAATGTCCCTCGCCGGTATACAAAACGATGAAATATCCCAAGCCGATATGTCAAAAACGATGAAATACCCCACGCCGATATGTAGAACGATGAAATGCCCCGCCGGTATACGAAACGATGAAATATCCCACGCTGATGTGTAAAATGATTAAATGTCCCTCGTCGGTATACAAAACGATGAAATATCTCACGCCGATATGTAAAAAACGATGAAATACCCCACGCCGATATATAAAAACGATGAAATATCCCAGAACGACGAAATGCCCGCCGGTATACGAAAAGATGAAATAACCCACGCTGATGTGTAAAATGACTAAATGTCCCTCGCCGGTATACAAAACGATGAAATAACCCACGCTGATGTGTAAAATGACTAAATGTCCCTCGCCGGTATACAAAACGATGAAAAACTCACGCCGATATGTAAAACGATAAAATGTCCCACGACGGTAGATAAAAACGATGAAATATCCTTTGGAATATCCTGCGATGAACGAAGAGTCTCCAGTGCTGTTTCTTTGATGTGCGCCCCCTTAGAGTTGGTGAACAAGTGCCCTTCCGTCACGCCGAACTCGCTTTATATTGCCGGCTTCTTCGGCACTTCGTCACTATTTCCCGAACACAGTCCCACTGGGCTTCGGCTAACCCGTTAGATGCGTTCTCTCTCTACACTGCTTCTCTTTTCAGCCGTTTCTTCGTAATTCTCGCGCTTGCTGAGAATTCTGCGGCCACGTGCTTTCCTCCAACTTCGGCCGGCGCGTGGGTTTTTTTTTTTTTTTTCCCCTTTTTTTTTTCCTTTCCCTACTACTCTGGTGGGCTACGGTTTCTGCTACTGCCTGACTTGACTCTTTCCCTAACGGGTCTTTAATCCAAGAAAAGAATCTAGTCTCCTAAATCCCGAGTCCCTGCTCGGGCGCCACTTGTAAAGAAGCTCTATTGGCCGGGGTATAAATCTCGGTCTTGCCAGGTCCTTTCACAAGATAATTTGTAAAATTCGGGACTACGGAATGAGAGGCGTTTCTAGGCACAGAACTTCCCGTACGAAAATAAGGTAGGGTATGCACTGCGTTTTACCGACGGGATATGAGTTCGGGTGAAGCTCCAATCAAATAAATATAGGTGGCCGGAGATGGCCGGGTAATGTCGATACCGTGACCTGGATAGCTACTGGGCTCTGCCCAGACTCCACAACTGCGTATACCGCGCGATGTGGAATCTCGGACGTCACCGTGAGCTATCGGCGGGCCGTGGTATGGATGAAGTCGCGATATGAGTACATACAGGGTATCACCGCGTATTGCCGGCGGGTCGTGGCGTGGGCGAATTCGTCCCGATTATACAGAGTTCTGCCCTGATCCGACAACTGCGTATACCGCGCGATGTCGAATACAGAGTATCACCGCATATAAAATACAGAGCGCTGCCCTGCTCCGACAACTGTGTATACCGCTCGATGTCGAATACAGAGTATCACTGCGTATTGCCGGCGAGCCGCGATGCTGGAGTCCACAGTCTAACCTTTCTTTATTTCACAGCAAAACTCTTCTTGATTTCACTTATAAAATTCTTTATTATTTCACTGGTATATTTCGTTATTATTTAACTTATGTCAGTATCACTTCAACCTCTCAAGAGATAAGACGTGCTGCATCAAATCAAAACCCCGCTACGCAAACGCAAAGCTTATCAGCAAACGCGCGACAAAAAAAAAAAAAAAAAAAATCAACCGCAAAAGCAAACAGAAACAAAAACAAACACATAGCATAAACAGTTACACCGGGCAACAGCCCAAAAACAACAACCATGAACGAACCACCTGATAGAAGCAAAACCTACAAAACACAACTAAATGACCCAAAATACATTGTATTAAAACGAAACGACAACGAATCATTTGAAAAAGTGTCACCGTTTACCATAAAAAAAACCATAGACTATACATGCGGAGGAGAAGTAGAAACATGTAAAAAAACAAGAGACGGATCCCTGCTCATCAAAACTAAAAACAAACTGCAAGCACTGAAACTAATTGCGCTAAAAAAAATGAACAATCTCGATATCACTGCAACAGAACACAAGACTTTAAACACAACCAAAGGCGTAATTTATTGCAATGAACTACGAAACATACCCGAAAGCGAAATACTGGATGAATTAAAATCACAGAACATAATCGAAGTGCGAAAAATTCTAAAAAAACAGACAAACAACACAAACCACGAACAAACCTCACTTGTTGAAACTGGTCTCATAACAATTACATTTTCAACTCACAAACTACCCGAATTAATAAAAATTGGCTACGAAACCGTCCGTGTACGACCCTATATCCCACTCCCGCTGCGGTGCAAAAATTGTCTCCGCTTTGGACACCCTACCGCTATCTGCAAGAGCCCCGAAACATGCAAAAACTGCTCAGAAGCAAAACACACAAATGAAGGGGATCTCTGCAAAAATACCCAAAACTGCCTAAACTGCAAAAATAACCCTCAAATTGACCACCAACATAGCCCACTCGACCGTAAATGCCCCACCTTCCTCAAACAACAAGAACTAACTGCAATAAGAACCACCGAGAAAGTTGATCACAAAACAGCTCTAGATATATATCACAACAAACACAATCAACAGTTGAGAAACAGCTATGCTAAAACACTTGCACAATCAACGCCAAGTACATCAACACAAACACAAAACCCAACCAAAACACAATGGGCATATACACAAGCCACCACTATGCAGCAAGCAGCCAGCACTCCATCTACGATGTCCCCCATGGAGAAAGTACTCGGAGATCTAAAAAAAAGGCGGCAACCGAACCCCACTGCAACTGAAGATATGGAAACAGACGGAAACCTTCCCCACACGGGAAACAAGTCATACCTATCACGGCCAACTGAAGATCTAAAACTAAGAATATTTACCAAAGATAAATCTAACCCACTAGCAACTAACTTTAAGCCCTCTAAACCAAAAACAAAATCAAAGCCCACAAACAAAAACCCACATAAAAACAATAGTGACAGCGAATCCATCTAAAACAAAAACAAGTAAATAGAAACAAACTTTATACCTAACTCAGACTCTATACTCTAACCTTTAGCTTAAAAGAAACCCAAATACTCAAACCCGAAATCACAAAAATATAGAAATGCTTAAAATAATACAATGGAATATGAAAGGATACAGAAACAACTACAACGAACTGCTAATTATAATAAAAAAATACTCACCACACATAGTATGTCTCCAAGAAACCCACTTTTACAACACATTTATCCCCACTCCTGTCCCAGCAAACTTTAAAATTTACACCAATACAGCCTCCAACCGATTTGGCGGTGTAGCCATATTGGTTCACAAGTCTATAGAACATAAAACACTAACACAACCTACACACATAGAAACGCTGGAAATCGATATTATGTCTAATAGGAAAATTAACATTATTTCTGTATATATCCCTCCCACCAAAACATTTTCACCCAATGACTTAACCGACCACTTTATACCACGCACTAACAACACCAACCAAATTATCCTAGGGGATTTCAACAGCAAACACCACAGCTGGGGATCAGCCCAAGATAACCGGAGAGGACGTATCTTATCAAAGTTCCTCCAAAACGCGAATCTCACTATATTGAATGACGGATCACCAACACACTTCTCTACTCACAACACCTTCACACATATTGACATCTCAGTATGTTCCCCTCAATTAACTCCCTTCACTAATTGGAAAATAATCAACGACCTTCATGGCAGCGATCATTTTCCAATTTTATTATCCTTGTTCCCACAGCCCCAATCAGACAACTTCTCCCGTCCCCTCTTCAAAATAAAAGAAGCCAACTGGACATTATTCACCAAACTAACTAATTATCTAAATGAACGTATACCTATAACCTCTAACATCAATAAAGAAGCTGCAATAATTAATAAAATAATCCTACAATCCGCTCACCATAGTATACCCCAAACAACCCCTCAAAACCACAACAAAAACACCCCCTGGTGGAATAAAACATTGACAAGACTTAGGGCCAACAAATTTATAACTTGGCGAAATTTCCAACGCAATAGCACCACCGACAATCTTCTCAACTACAAAAGAGCTAACGCTCTCTTCCGGAGAGAGCTTAAAATATCCAAAGCTAAAGCTACCACAGACTTCACATCCAAAATAGAACCCAACACCCCCTCCGACAAAATCTGGACCAACATCCGACGGCTCTGCGGGCTTAACCCAACCAAAGCCATACATTGCATTACAGATACAACCAACAACTTCCTATCAACAGACACAAACCACATAGCCCTCTTGTTTGCCCAACACTGGTCCGACTGCTCCAATGACCAAAATTTTAGCAATAGCTTCATTACCAGTAAATATGCCGACAACTCTATCAATTACACAACCAGTCCTAGAGCACAAACAATAGAATCTGACATCTCACTAATTGAACTACTAGCAGCGTTACACACCCTCAAAGGTACAACTACCGGCCTAAGCAGAATCTCCTATCCTATGATAAAAAACACCTCCCACGCCCTAAAAGCCAGAATTACAAACCTCTTCAATACTATATTCAACAACACCATCCCACAATCCTACAAAACCAGCCTTGTCATTCCTATAATAAAACCCAAATCCAACAAAACACTCATAACCAGCTATAGACCCATCTCCCTTAACTGCTGCATTTCCAAAACCTTAGATAAAATAATAGCCAAGCGCCTTTGGTGGTTGGTATCGAAAAACAACTACATCCATCCCAACCAAACTGGCTTCAAATACGGCAAATCCGTTACAGACGGTCTGCTCTTTGCAGACCACCTGATAACGAAGTCATTAAGAAGCAAGAAGCACGCCTCTATCATTGCCCTTGACTTCTCAAGGGCCTTCGACAGAGTCGGCGTCCACCCAATAATAGACCAAGTAAACACCTGGAGAGTCGGTCCTAAAATAATACAGTTTATACGGAATTTCATGGCAAACCGGAAAATTATAGTTAAAATAAAAAACGTCAAAAGTAATCCCTACCCTCTCCAAAACGGCATCCCCCAGGGATCGCCAATATCCGTCATCCTCTTCCTAATCGCCTACAACAGACTCTCCCACATAATCAGCGTACAAAAAGAAATCGACTTCGCCGCCTACGCCGACGACTTTTACCTTATCATCCCTCTCAGCAAACAAAAAAATCAATCCTACAACCTCGACCATCTTTTTTCCAACATACGTGAGTGGTGTTCATATTCAGGAGCATCACTATCAATAGAAAAGTGTCAACACCTTCATGTTTGCCGCAAGCAAAACTGCATCTGCAACATATCATGTAACAACACCGCTATCCCCTCAGTCACCAACATAAAGATCTTAGGACTCACCATCAACAACAAATATAAATGGGACGCACACATCAAACAAATTCTGCCAGCCTTAAACAACAAACTTAACATCATTAAATGCCTAGCAAGCTCTAAGCTAAACTGCAATACATATACTATATTAAATGTAACAAAATCTACAGTAATTCCGAAAATTGACTACGCACTTCTCATCTACGGGTATGCTCCCAAATCAACCCTCAATAAACTCAAAACCTTATTTAATGCCGCAGTCCGCATATCACTTGGGGCACTACGGTCAACACCTATCGCTAACCTACTTTTCGAAGCAAACATACCTACAATAGAGCAAAAAAGAGACCTGATCACAGCCAAAGCCTACAAAACACTACTAATAGCTCAAACTCACCGCTCCACAGATACGCTAAACAGAAGGACAAGAAAAAAAGAAACAAATTGACGTCAACAATAGAAAAAACCATTGCATTAAGTAAAGAACACAACGTCCCCTACCTTCCCCCCCCAAGCAAAACCACCACACCCCAATGGCTATTCCCCCCCTCTGTCATCAATACCACCCTACATAGACGGAGCAAGTCCAACACACCACCAAGCACATTTAGACAACAATTTCTTGAACTCAAAGAGAAATTCAACAACCATAAATTCATATACACAGACGGGTCCCTACAAAACAACACAGCCACTTTTGCGATAACGACCGAAAATGAAATCCTGAAAAAATCCATCCTCCCCCATTATTCATCCATCCTATCAGCTGAAACCATAGCCATTCTCGAAGCAACAAACCTGATCAAAAACAGACCTGGAAAGTATATAATCTGCTCCGATTCCCTCGCATCTATAAAATCCATCCGCAATATTAACAACAATAGCTTTTACCCCACAACTATTAGAACCCTGCTTACCCAATCTGACTCAAAAATAAAACTCCTCTGGATACCTAGCCACTGCGGCATTAAAGGGAACGAGTTAGCCGACAGTGCAGCCAAAGACACATTCTATATGACCCTTCACTATACCCCTAACTTTAACACTACAGACATAAACAAACACCTCAAAAACGAACTAGCAAAAAAACAAAAGCTGGACATAGAGCTCTGCAACCGATGGTACCAGAGATTAAATATAAACCTTTCCAACGCGTCAAACTACCTAAAAAATATAGACCAAAAAAGCATCACACGCAGCGACCAAATAAAATTTCTAAGGCTAAGACTAGGCCACACAAGATTAACACAACAGTACTATAGCAACCCTGACAACACCCTACCTTGCCCCAACTGTCACACAACCACAAACATTAATATAAAACACATTCTCTGCGACTGCCCTGCAACCTCTAACCTGCATACTCAAATCTTCCAAAACACCTGCCCCTTATCAATCCTCGCAAACCCAACCGAAATTAACATCCCTAAGATAATTGAATTTCTTAAAAAATCTAAAACATTCCCCCTCATTTGAAAAGATTCAATAAAAACAAAATGAAATGAAAATATATAAATAATGCTATTATAAGTAAAACAAAATCTGTACATACTAATCAAAAAATAATATATAAACACAATATACTACACCATCCAGCCGAAGGCCCCTGCTGCCAGTGCTTAGTCTTAAGTTAGAGTTAATTTTACACTAACTGTAACTTCTTAATAAAAAAAAAAATAAAATAAAAACTTATGTAATTCTCTACTTCACGTGTATTTCTATGCCTAACTCGCGCCCCAGCTATGCTACCTCGTCGTGTCTACTGTCCGCGTGTCTACTGTCCGTCGATATTCACCAGTCGGTTCCGTTTGTGATTCCTTCCGAAGTTATTCCTTGCATGTCTGATGCCCCCCGAGCCCGCAGCCCGAGTGATCTGCATGCTGCGTGCCTGTATGTTACGCTGGCGCATCTCCTCACTGCGTGGGCGGCTGCGCGCTGACGCCGCTCTCTCACACCTTCGTTCTGCGCGTGTCTGTATGCTAAGCTGCGTGCATTAGCTGCGCATGAGCTCTCACCTCTGCCCGGCCGAGCGTCAGCGCGTGCCTACGCTATGTAGCGTGAGAACTTTCGGCTCGGCACAAGCTATGTGTTCCTGTTCGGGTGGCTATGCTCTCCTAATGCTGCACTGCTCGTGTTATCGTGGCCGCCGCTTAGCTTTGGGCGCGGTTATGCTCTCTTAATGTTGCGCGCTCTTGATATCGTGGCCGCCGCTTAGCTTTGAGCGCTGCTATGCTCTCTTAATGTTGCGCTCTCTGGCTATCGTGGCCGCCGCTTAGCTTTGAGCGCTGCTATGCTCTCTTAATGTTGCACTCTCCGGCTATCGCCGTTGCTATGCTGTCCGTTAAGTCTGTGTTGTCGTCGATGCTGTTGCTAGGTGCATTATTTGGCGAATAATGCAGCCTGTACCGTGATCGCCGTTAGAATTATCTGTCTTGTCTTTTGTCCCGTTCGTTTGGTTGTTGCGTTTGTCTGCTTGTCCGTCCGTTGCTGCGTTATGATATGTCGCCGTTCGCCGATCTCTCGCTACCCTGTCTTATAATTATGTACATCTGTATGAGGTTGTATGCTTATAACCTATTTATTAACTTATAGACTAATAATACGAAATTAATGACTATCTTAAACTACCAACTAATATATACAAAAAAATTGTGAGTCTTCACAAATGCAAACTGATGTTATTTATACTGACTTCAGTAAAGCGTTTGACTCAGTTCACCATCATTTGTTAATTTTAAAGCTGGATCGCTTAGGATTTTCCCCTAAACTTTTATCGTGGATTTCATCCTACTTAAAGGGTAGAACCACTGACCATACAACACATAGACTGGACAACTGGAACAAGCTAATGTGCACACTTATTTTTTGACATTAGAACCCCATCAACTTCGTATTTGCTCGGGTTTTTACTTTTAGGGTCGGGAGAAAAAATTGCTGATGGCAAAATCATTCCGCTTCGAGCGTTCGACGGTGACGGTCGATATTCCAAAAAGGCCTGACATGTGCCGCTCTTTCCCTTGCTCTCTTTCTCTTTCTGCCCCATGCTTTTTACTCTCTGCTCTCCTCTCACAAAAATATATGTATGCTGGCACAAACAGCAAGCAGTTCACAAAAATTGAAATTTCTTCTCGACGCGACCCCATTGGTTCCCTTCTGAGCGAAGAGTATACCGAATTCTTAAACGGCTTTGCCATGCTCATGCAAAATGTTAGCGTTTTCATGATTATTTGTGGAAAGGGTATGAAAGTGTTGATGTGCATAACGAATATTATTTCCCGATGACACACACACATTTACACTTACTCGCTATATGTGTAGGCATTTATGTGCCTTTGTGCGATATTCTTGCTGCCTGTAGCACTATTAGAACCCCAGCAGTTGATGTTCGTTCGGTTGGGTAGCTGATGTGAGCTTGCACACACATCTAAACTAGCTACCTATATGTGTAAGCATTTATGTGCTTGTGTGCGATATTCTTGCTGCCTGTAGCACAATTAGAACCCCAGCAGTTGATGTTCGTTCGGTTGGGTAACTGATGTGAGCTTGCATACGCACACACATACACATTTACACTTCCTTGCTATTGTGAACAGAAGTGCCGTATGATCGCTGCCCGTATAACTATCGCAATGATTCCATGTTGCTTCCCGAAAAAGGGATGAAGTGACAAAAGTAATGTCAATTACAGATCCGTATCCAGCCCTACTGAAGGTGTACTCTTGGCCGCGACTTCAATTCATGGCCGTTAGAATGGGGTAGCCACACAACTAATACCAGAGGCCGTATCCTTCTGGAGATCTTCGCCACATTAGATGTTGCACTGCTCAATACTGGCCACATTGACTTAGTTACGGACGAGGAGATATTAGTAGCTCTCAGAGGTCTTAGACTTAACTCAGCCCCAGCGCCACACGGGGTCCCAAATCGTGGGCTAAAGCTATCCCCCGCCTTGAAACCCAATCGCGTTCGCGGAATTATACAACGAATGTATAATTCATGAGACGTTCCCCGCAATCTGGAAAATCCAGAACTTGGTATTGCTACCTAAGGCTGGCAAACCACCGGATGAGCCATCTTCATATAGACCAATCTGTCTCTTAGACACCATGGGAAAGGTGTTCGAGAAATTGATTTGCTCTAGGATGGAGAGTGCTATTGCTAGCGCCGGAGGCCTTTCACCTAACCAATTTGGTTTCCGGAAGGCCACCAGATGGAAGCACGGGACGAAGCACTACTGCATCATTGCGACTCTTGATGTGAAGAATGCCTTCAACACAGCTAGTTGGGGTATGATACTGGATGCGATGTCACAATATAATATTACTAAATATCTAAAAGAGATAGTGAGGACCTACTTCAGAGGAAGAACACTAATATACAATACGAGTGAGGGTCCCCAAACTCATATAGTGTCAGCTGGAGTCCCCCAAGGTTCAGTGCTGGGGCCTCTCCTATGGAATATTATGTACAACGGAACTACCAGCAGGTGCGCACACCATTGGCTTTGCTGATGATGTAGCAGTCGTCACCATAGGAAAGGAGCTTAAAGATACTGAGGATATGTGCAGCGCAAGTATCAATCGCATACGAAGCTGGTTGTCTGGAGCTGGACTAGAGCTAGCGGCGCACAAAACGGAAGTCGTCCTAGTCAGCAGTCGCAAGAGAGTGGAAACTGCCAATATAAAGATCGGCAGCGTTACCATCGCATCTAAGAGGGCGATAAAGTATCTTGGCGTCATGATAGACACGAGATTAACTTTCCGCGAGCACTTAATATGTGCATAAAAAAGCAGTTGATTCTTGTAGAGCTCTCTCAAGAATTATGCTCAACACGCGGGGACCAAGGCAACAACGACGTCTCCTCCTAACGAGCGTCATTAGGTCCGTCATCCTCTATGCTGCACCAATATGGTCAAGTGCGATGGCAACGCCGACCTATAGCCGAGGCATTTGTGCCATCTACAGACTGAGCGCAATCAGAGTCAGCTGCGCCTTTAGGACAGTCTCCGATGACGCGGCACTTGTTATTGCCGGTATGGTGCCACTGGAGGAATTGGTCGCCGAAGCCGTGGAGCGGAACACGCACGAGCCTATACGGCGCGACGCTGTCAGGGCGGACAGCATTGCGCGATGGCAAAGACGATGGAATACCTCAATAAAAGGGCGCTGGACGTACACGCTCATCCCTGAGCTTGCACCATGGATAAACCGCAAGCACGGTGAGCTTAATTTTTATCTTACACAGATTCTCTCGGGACATGGATGCTTTCGGAGCTACTTGAAGCGCTTTGGCCACGAGGACACGGACGAATGCTCCTGGTGCGGATGAGGACTGGTGGAAGACGCCAAACACGTCTTATTCGAGTGCGGACGCTTCCAAGAGAAGAGGCGTTGTCTGGAGGAGGCTGTGGGCCGCTCCATTAGAGCGGACAATATAGTCAACGCCATGCTGGAATAGGAGGCAGCTTGGAATCTTACAAGCACCTTCGCGGCCACAATTATGACAATTATAATATTCGTTAGCTCCGCAGAGTTGAGCGGATAAGGAGTCGGGGTGTCCCAGCCTAAGATAGTGCAAAGCGCTTGCGAAGCAATGCTTTACGGCCGTCCCGCAAGCATCTTGCGCTATCTTTAGTCGCCTCACCTAAGAAATCTAATATTATATATACTTTTTTTGTTGTTAATAAACGAAAACAAAAAAAAAAAAAAAACTTCCTTGCTATATGTGTAGCCATTTATGTGCCTGTGTGCGATACACTTGCTGCATGTAGCAATTCTAATTTCCCAGCGATTGCTGTGTAAGCCTACACACACACATACATAAGTGTACGTCTGTGATGTGATAATCACAATCGCCGAGTATCACTTGTATTGGCATTTGAATGAATGCTCTGCCTGGGGCATTTGCATGTTTCGTGCATGGGTTCGAATATTGGGCGTGTGCCTACCTCAACTTTGAATTAAGTAAACGATTTTGGGTAATTTTAGTAAAATAAAACTGAAAATGATTCGTGAATAAGAAATTTAAAATAAATTAAACATAAAACATAATACATGCATTCATTCAAATGCCTATACAAGTGATACTCGGCGATTGTGATTATCACATCACAGACGTACACATATGTATGCGTGTGTGTAGACTCACATCAGCTACCACACAGCAATCGCTGGGAAATTAGAATTGCTACATGCAGCAAGCGTATCGCACACAGGCACATAAATGCCTACACATATAGCAAGGAAGTGTAAATGTGTATGTGTGTGCGTATGCAAGCTCACATCAGCTACCCAACCGAACGAACATCAACTGCTGGGGTTCTAATTGTGCTACAGGCAGCAAGAATATTGCACACAAGCACATAAATGCTTACACATATAGCGAGGAAGTGTAAATGTGTGTGTGTATAGGGATATAATATTCGTTATGCACATCAACACTTTCATACCCTTTCCACAAATAATCATAAAAACGCTAACATTTTGCATGAGCATGGCAAAGCCGTTTAAGAATTCGGTATACTCTTCGCTCAGAAGGGAACCAATGGGGTCGCGTCGAGAAGAAATTTCAATTTTTGTGAGCTGCTTGCTGTTTGTGCCAGCATACATATATTTTTGTGAGAAGAGAGCAGAGAGTAAAAAGCATGGGGCAGAAAGAGAAAGAGAGCAAGGGAAAGAGCGGCACATGTCAGGCCTTTTTGGAAAATCGACCGTCACCGTCGACCGCTCGAAGCGGAATGATTTTGCCATCAGCAATTTTTCTCCCAACCCTAAAAGTAAAAGCCCGAGCAAGTACGAAGTTGATGGGGTTCTAATGTCAAAAAATAAGTGTGCACATTAACTTGTTCCAGTTGTCCAGTCTATGTGTTGTATGGTTAGTGATACGGACCGGAAATCGTCGCGTTCATACAACACATAGACTGGAACACTAGAACAAACTTTTTTCACGAACCAGATTTTGATTTCGCGTCCTAATAATCTTCGTATTTGCTCGGCTCTGTCATTTGCTGCTCGGGCAGCGAAAATATCGTAGTTGATATTCAGTTCGCTGCCAGCACTCGAACGAAATGATTCTATTCTCATATGAAGCATCACTGTGTGCTATTCTTTCTTTATTCACTCTCTCACTCACTCTCTCTATGCCTCTCATATATATATGTATGCAGACTACCATGGAATATTATGTACGACGGAACTACCAGCAGGTGCGCACACCATTGGCTTTGCTGATGATGTAGCAGTCGTCACCATAGGAAAGGAGCTTAAAGATACTGAGGATATGTGCAGCGCAAGTATCAATCGCATACGAAGCTGGTTGTCTGGAGCTAGACTAGAGCTAGCGGCGCACAAAACGGAAGTCGTCCTAGTCAGCAGTCGCAAGAGAGTGGAAACTGCCAATATAAAGATCGGCAGCGTTACCATCGCATCTAAGAGGGCGATAAAGTATCTTGGCGTCATGATAGACACGAGATTAACTTTCCGCGAGCACTTAGAATATGTGCATAAAAAAGCAGCTGATTCTTGTAGAGCTCTCTCAAGAATTATGCTCAACACGCGGGGACCAAGGCAACAACGACGCCTCCTCCTAACGAGCGTCATTAGGTCTGTCATCCTCTATGCTGCTCCAATATGGTCAAGTGCGATGGCAACGCCGAGCTATAGCCGAGGCATTTGTGCCATCTACAGACTGAGCGCAATCAGAGTCAGCTGCGCCTTTAGGACAGTCTCCGATGACGCGGCACTTGTTATTGCCGGTATGGTGCCACTGGAGGAATTGGTCGCCGAAGCCGTGGAGCGGAACACGCACGAGCCTATACGGTGCGACGCTGTCAGGGCGGACAGCATTGCGCGATGGCAAAGACGATGGAATACCTCAATAAAAGGGCGCTGGACGCACACGCTCATCCCTGAGCTTGCACCATGGATAAACCGCAAGCACGGTGAGCTTAATTTTTATCTTACACAGATTCTCTCGGGACATGGATGCTTTCGGAGCTACTTGAAGCGCTTTGGCCACGAGGACACGGACGAATGCTCCTGGTGCGGATGAGGACTGGTGGAAGACGCCAAACCCGTCTTATTCGAGTGCGGACGCTTCCAAGAGGAGAGGCGTTGTCTGGAGGAGGCTGTGGGCCGCTCCATTAGAGCGGACAATATAGTCAACGCCATGCTGGAATCGGAGGCAGCTTGGAATCTTACAAGCACCTTCGCGGCCACAATTATGACAATTATAATATTCGTTAGCTCCGCAGAGTTGAGCGGATAAGGAGTCGGGGTGTCCCAGCCTAAGATAGTGCAAAGCGCTTGCGAAGCAATGCTTTACGGCCGTCCCGCAAGCATCTTGCGCTATCTTTAGTCGCCTCACCTAAGAAATCTAATATTATATATACTTTTTTTTTTTGTTAATAAACGAATACAAAAAAAAAAAAAAAACTTCCTTGCTATATGTGTAGCCATTTATGTGCCTGTGTGCGATACACTTGCTGCATGTAGCAATTCTAATTTCCCAGCGATTGCTGTGTAAGCCTACACACACACATACATAAGTGTACGTCTGTGATGTGATAATCACAATCGCCGAGTATCACTTGTATTGACATTTGAATGAATGCTCTGCCTGGGGCATTTGCATGTTTCGTGCATGGGTTCGAATATTGGGCGTGTGCCTACCTCAACTTTGAATTAAGTAAACGATTTTGGGTAATTTTAGTAAAATAAAACTGAAAATGATTCGTGAATAAGAAATTTAAAATAAATAAAACATAAAACATAATACATGCATTCATTCAAATGCCTATACAAGTGATACTCGGCGATTGTGATTATCACATCACAGACGTACACATATGTATGCGTGTGTGTAGACTCACATCAGCTACCACACAGCAATCGCTGGGAAATTAGAATTGCTACATGCAGCAAGCGTATCGCACACAGGCACATAAATGCCTACACATATAGCAAGGAAGTGTAAATGTGTATGTGTGTGCGTATGCAAGCTCACATCAGCTACCCAACCGAACGAACATCAACTGCTGGGGTTCTAATTGTGCTACAGGCAGCAAGAATATTGCACACAAGCACATAAATGCTTACACATATAGCGAGGAAGTGTAAATGTGTGTGTGTATAGGGATATAATATTCGTTATGCACATCAACACTTTCATACCCTTTCCACAAATAATCATAAAAACGCTAACATTTTGCATGAGCATGGCAAAGCCGTTTAAGAATTCGGTATACTCTTCGCTCAGAAGGGAACCAATGGGGTCGCGTCGAGAAGAAATTTCAATTTTTGTGAGCTGCTTGCTGTTTGTGCCAGCATACATATATTTTTGTGAGAAGAGAGCAGAGAGTAAAAAGCATGGGGCAGAAAGAGAAAGAGAGCAAGGGAAAGAGCGGCACATGTCAGGCCTTTTTGGAAAATCGACCGTCACCGTCGACCGCTCGAAGCGGAATGATTTTGCCATCACCAATTTTTCTCCCAACCCTAAAAGTAAAAGCCCGAGCAAGTACGAAGTTGATGGGGTTCTAATGTCAAAAAATAAGTGTGCACATTAACTTGTTCCAGTTGTCCAGTCTATGTGTTGTATGGTTAGTGATACGGACCGGAAATCGTCGCGTTCATACAACACATAGACTGGAACACTAGAACAAACTTTTTTCACGAACCAGATTTTGATTTCGCGTCCTAATAATCTTCGTATTTGCTCGGCTCTGTCATTTGCTGCTCGGGCAGCGAAAATATCGTAGTTGATATTCAGTTCGCTGCCAGCACTCGAACGAAATGATTCTATTCTCATATGAAGCATCACTGTGTGCTATTCTTTCTTTATTCACTCTCTCACTCACTCTCTCTATGCCTCTCATATATATATGTATGCAGACTACCATGGAATATTATGTACGACGGAACTACCAGCAGGTGCGCACACCATTGGCTTTGCTGATGATGTAGCAGTCGTCACCATAGGAAAGGAGCTTAAAGATACTGAGGATATGTGCAGCGCAAGTATCAATCGCATACGAAGCTGGTTGTCTGGAGCTAGACTAGAGCTAGCGGCGCACAAAACGGAAGTCGTCCTAGTCAGCAGTCGCAAGAGAGTGGAAACTGCCAATATAAAGATCGGCAGCGTTACCATCGCATCTAAGAGGGCGATAAAGTATCTTGGCGTCATGATAGACACGAGATTAACTTTCCGCGAGCACTTAGAATATGTGCATAAAAAAGCAGCTGATTCTTGTAGAGCTCTCTCAAGAATTATGCTCAACACGCGGGGACCAAGGCAACAACGACGCCTCCTCCTAACGAGCGTCATTAGGTCTGTCATCCTCTATGCTGCTCCAATATGGTCAAGTGCGATGGCAACGCCGAGCTATAGCCGAGGCATTTGTGCCATCTACAGACTGAGCGCAATCAGAGTCAGCTGCGCCTTTAGGACAGTCTCCGATGACGCGGCACTTGTTATTGCCGGTATGGTGCCACTGGAGGAATTGGTCGCCGAAGCCGTGGAGCGGAACACGCACGAGCCTATACGGTGCGACGCTGTCAGGGCGGACAGCATTGCGCGATGGCAAAGACGATGGAATACCTCAATAAAAGGGCGCTGGACGCACACGCTCATCCCTGAGCTTGCACCATGGATAAACCGCAAGCACGGTGAGCTTAATTTTTATCTTACACAGATTCTCTCGGGACATGGATGCTTTCGGAGCTACTTGAAGCGCTTTGGCCACGAGGACACGGACGAATGCTCCTGGTGCGGATGAGGACTGGTGGAAGACGCCAAACACGTCTTATTCGAGTGCGGACGCTTCCAAGAGGAGAGGCGTTGTCTGGAGGAGGCTGTGGGCCGCTCCATTAGAGCGGACAATATAGTCAACGCCATGCTGGAATCGGAGGCAGCTTGGAATCTTACAAGCACCTTCGCGGCCACAATTATGACAATTATAATATTCGTTAGCTCCGCAGAGTTGAGCGGATAAGGAGTCGGGGTGTCCCAGCCTAAGATAGTGCAAAGCGCTTGCGAAGCAATGCTTTACGGCCGTCCCGCAAGCATCTTGCGCTATCTTTAGTCGCCTCACCTAAGAAATCTAATATTATATATACTTTTTTTTTTGTTAATAAACGAATACAAAAAAAAAAAAAAAACTTCCTTGCTATATGTGTAGCCATTTATGTGCCTGTGTGCGATACACTTGCTGCATGTAGCAATTCTAATTTCCCAGCGATTGCTGTGTAAGCCTACACACACACATACATAAGTGTACGTCTGTGATGTGATAATCACAATCGCCGAGTATCACTTGTATTGACATTTGAATGAATGCTCTGCCTGGGGCATTTGCATGTTTCGTGCATGGGTTCGAATATTGGGCGTGTGCCTACCTCAACTTTGAATTAAGTAAACGATTTTGGGTAATTTTAGTAAAATAAAACTGAAAATGATTCGTGAATAAGAAATTTAAAATAAATAAAACATAAAACATAATACATGCATTCATTCAAATGCCTATACAAGTGATACTCGGCGATTGTGATTATCACATCACAGACGTACACATATGTATGCGTGTGTGTAGACTCACATCAGCTACCACACAGCAATCGCTGGGAAATTAGAATTGCTACATGCAGCAAGCGTATCGCACACAGGCACATAAATGCCTACACATATAGCAAGGAAGTGTAAATGTGTATGTGTGTGCGTATGCAAGCTCACATCAGCTACCCAACCGAACGAACATCAACTGCTGGGGTTCTAATTGTGCTACAGGCAGCAAGAATATTGCACACAAGCACATAAATGCTTACACATATAGCGAGGAAGTTTTTTGTATTCGTTTATTAACAAAAATTTATACTATATAATACTAGATAATTTAGATGAGGCGACTAAAGATAGCGCAAGATGCTTGCGGTACGGCCGTAAAGCATTGCTTCGCAAGCGCATTGCACTATCTTAGGCTGGGACACCTCGACTTCTTATCCGCTCAACTCGGCGGAGCTCCGTCATAATTGTCGCCGCGAAGGTGCTTGTAAGATTCCAAGCTGCCTCCGATTCCAGCATGGCATTGACTATATTGTCCGCTCTAATAGAGCGGCCCACAGCCTCTTCCAGACAACGCCTCTCCTCTTGGAAGCGTCCGCACTCGAATAAGACGTGTTTGGCATCTTCCACCAGTCCTCGTCCACACCAGGAGCATTCGTCCGTGTCCTCGTGGCCAAAGCGCTTCAAGTAGCTCCGGAAGCATCCATGTCCCGAGAGAATCTGCGTAAGATAAAAATTAACCTTACCGTGCTTGCGGTTTATCCATGGTGCAAGCTCAGGGATGAGCGTGTGCGTCCAGCGCCCTTTTGTTGAGGTATCCCATCGTCTTTGCCATCGCGCAATGCTGTCCGCCCTGATAACGTCGCGCTGTATAGGGTCGTGCGTGTTCCGCTCCACGGCTTCGGCGACCAATTCCTCCAGTGGCACCATACCGGCAATAACAAGTGCCGCGTCATCGGAGACTGTCCTAAAGGCGCAGCTGACTCTGATTGCGCTCAGTCTGTAAGTGGCACAAATGCCTCGGCTATAGCTCGGCGTTGCCATCGCACTTGACCATATTGGTGCAGCATAGAGGATGACGGACCTAATGACGCTCGTTAGGAGGAGGCGTCGTTGTTGCCTTGGTCCCCGCGTGTTGAGCATAATTCTTGAGAGAGCTCTACAAGAATCAGCTGCTTTTTTATGCACATATTCTAAGTGCTCGCGGAAAGTTAATCTCGTGTCTATCATGACGACAAGATACTTTATCGCCCTCTTAGATGCGATGGTAACGCTGCCGATCTTTATGTTGGCAGTTTCCACTCTCTTGCGACTGCTGACTAGGACGACTTCCGTTTTGTGCGCCGCTAGCTCTAGTCCAGCTCCAGACAACCAGCTTCGTATGCGATTGATACTTGCGCTGCACATATCCTCAGTATTTTTAAGCTCCTTTCCTATGGTGACGACTGCTACATCATCAGCAAAGCCAATGGTGTGCGCGCCTGCTGGTAGTTCCAAGCGCAGTGCGCCGTCGTACATCATATTCCATAGGAGAGGCCCCAGCACTGAACCTTGGGGGACTCCAGCTGACACTATATGAGTTTGGGGACCCTCACTCGTATTGTATGTTAGTGTTCTTCCTCTGAAGTAGCTCCTCACTATCTCTTTTAGATATTTAGGGATATTATATTGTGACATCGCATCCAGTATCATACCCCAACTAGCTGTGTTGAAGGCATTCTTCACATCAAGAGTCGCAATGATGCAGTAGCGCTTCGTCCCGTGCTTCCATCTGGTGCCTTGGATGGCGGCAGCTGCCAGGCCGACAACTTTATCAAGCGCATCTGCTGTTGAACGGGCCTTCCGGAAATCAAATTGGTCAGGTGAAAGGCCTCCGGCTCTATCAATGGCACTCTCCAGCCTAGAGCAAATCAGTTTCTCAAACACCTTTCCCATGGTGTCTAAGAGACAGATTGGTCTATATGAAGATGGATCATCCGGTGGTTTGCCAGCCTTGGGTAGCAATACCAAGTTCTGAATTTTCCATATTGCGGGGAACGTCTCCTGAATTATACATTCGTTGTATAATTCCGCGAACGCGCTTGGGTGCAAGGCGAGGGCTAGCCTTAGCGCACGATTTGGGATCCCGTCTGGCCCTGGAGCTGAGTTAAGTCTAAGACCTCTGAGAACTACTAATATCTCCTCGTCCGTAACTAAGTCAATCTGAGTGCTCGTTGAGCCCTGCTCGGCAGACATGGTCTCAGGAGCATGAATGGAGCTTAGTCTTTCTGGAAAGAGTGTTTCCACAATCGATTTAAGCTCCAAACGATCCATAGGCTGCACCTGATTACCTGCGTATAGTCTTTTAACCACTATCTTATATGCCCTGCCCCAAGGGTCATATTCGGCTGAGTCGCACAATTCTAAGAAGCACTCTCTTTTGCTTGCCCGAATGGCCTTCTTCAACTGTCTTCTAGCCGCCTGGTATGCTATTTGCATTTCTACATATGTGGTCCTACCACGGGCGCGTTGGTAGCTTCTTCTCGCCTGGATGCATTTGCGTCGAATGTCACCTATTTGTGCATTCCACCAATACATAGGCGTTTGTTGTCGCATGAACCGCTTGCGGCGTAGCATGCTACTACTGCAGGCACTCTGAATTTGGGCTACCATTTGGCATGCTCTGGCCTCAGCATTGCCAGATGTGCCCAGCGACTGAATGGCCACTGAAAAGGCCAAGGGATTGAAAGTATCCAGCTGATACGATTCTCTCCACAAGTTTGGCGTCCTGGCAAGTGGCTCCCCTATTGTGAACAGAAGTGCCGTATGATCGCTGCCCGTATAACTATCGCAATGACTCCATGATGCTTCCCGAAAAAGGGATGAAGTGACAAAAGTAATGTCAATTACTGATCCGTATCCAGCCCTACTGAAGGTGTACTCTTGGCCAGTATTGAGCAGTGCAACATCTAATGTCGCGAAGATCTCCAGAAGGATACGGCCTCTGGTATTAGTTGTGTGGCTACCCCATTCTAACGCCCATGAATTGAAGTCGCCTGCTATAATGGCCTTCCGACCCCTAGCATCCACGGCAAGCTCATCGAGCGTCGCTGAGAAATCGCTGAGCTGCATGCTGGGGGCCAGGTAGCAACTGTATAGCCATAAGTTACCGTATCGGCCGCGTACGAATCCATTGAATGGCTTAACATCTGAAAGCACATTCGTTGAACCGCCACATGCCCATAGCGCTGCTTTGCCAGTACTGCCTGTTGCCCACGTTCTGGGACAGCTGGTCTTACAGTGATGAGGTTCACTGAGAAAGGCTACATCTATAAATTTTTCTCTTACAGTCTGCTCTAGTAGATCTTGCGCAGCTATACAATGATTTAAGTTAAGTTGAAGAAACCTTAACATTTCATTTTACGCGCAGCTTCACGGTAGGATGGGCACTTGAAGCTGCCTGCTGAATGATCCGTCTGCTTTTCGCCTTTACGGACGCAGAGGCTACATTTGGGTGGCTTGGTGCATGCTTTTGCACTATGACCCGTCTCGCCACACCTGAAACAGGCGGCACCCTTCAGATCACAGTCGCTAGCGCAGTTAGCGGCTATATGACCGTAATCGAGGCACTTGAAGCAGCGTTTAGGCTGGTCCACGGCTCGGATACGGCATACAACCCATCCTATCCTAATTTTGGACAACTCGAGCAGAGTTTTGGCTTTCCCAACTGGGAGAGCAACTGTAGCTCTTTGCTGTCCCCCGTAAGCTGACCGAAGCGATTTAATGACCGTAATGGGGAGTGAGCTATCTTTCAACTCCACCCTAATTGCCTCTATTATCTCCTCTTTGCTCGCTAGTTCATCAAGATCACGAATCTCAATGTGTGCCGTTTCGGTAAGTGTTTTAACTACCGCTCTGTCGCCCAATGCCTTGCCTACAGCCTCGTGAAGAGCATCTGCACTATGCTCCGGCTTCCTGCTTATTTGCAACAGGAGGTCCCCCTTAGCTGTCTTTCTGATCCCTTGAACATCGCCACTCAGATGTTTAAATTACGCGAAGCATGTCCGCATAGCTGCACCCGCCTACGCCAGAGATCGCAATTGCGTCAGTTCTGGGCCGCTTTTGTATGGGCTTGCGACCCTTGACGACCGTCCAGCTACTCTTGCTAGTCTGTGGATCTGCTTGATTTGCATTCCTAACTGCCGCACCTATTGCTATTTGTTCTACCGTTACGCTTCTGTTGGGCCTCGACTTTTTTGAAGGAGTTTTCCTCACTTCGGCGGCTACTTCCCTTGGCCGTTTGGGCGTATTGCTACTCTTTTGAGCACTAATGCTCGCTTTGTGGACTTTCTCCATTGCTTTCTTGGGCGGCGTGGTCTGCACCTCGCAGTTTTTAACTGTGCGGTCACAGAACTTTTCGGCCGCCTTGTGAAGATTGACCAGTTTGGTCAACTCCTCTCTCATTAGGGCATTTATATGCCGCTGACCACCAAATAAAGCAGACAAGCCCTATAAGGTAACTCCTATTTGAGCTAACGCTTCCTTTAAGGACTTCGGTGCCTGGCAAACAGCCACTGGGGACTGACTTGGTGCTACCGGCTGCGGCAACGCCCTCAATTGTTGCTGCGGTGACCGCTGCAGCGAAGAGCGGCGCGCGAAAGCTTGCAGCTCATCCTCCATCATGGCCTCCATACCTGCTCCGACTACCGTGGCGTGTAGCCTGTAGTGGGCAATGGCTACTAAAATTTGAATTTAGTGACCCCACTAATTTAAAACACAGCTTAGCTTCGAGACACTAGGAGCCCGGAAGTATGCACTACTTTAGACTGCGTCTAAAAGTATGCAGTACTTTAGCTACTGTAACTTCGCCTCAGAAGCTAGGTTGTTGTCTTTGCTAAGACCAAACTACTCAAAATGGTTAGGTTACTCAAAATGGTTAGAATGTCCGCTGCGATTTCCAGCACTACTAACAGCTGTGCACCTGATTGTTATTATTTGTGCAAGTGTGACAATTGTGACACACAAGCACAAGTAAAAACGCTTTCCCGCCCTGTGTCGAGGAAAAAAGAGATGGAAGGCCAAAAAGACGCTACCGCCCCCCCTCTCTTGCACCACACTCGGCGAAGCGGATACTTCGCGATGCCGCCACAAAGCGTTCAACACGTTTTAAGTGTTTTTCTCGCAGTCTTTGGAACAGCTGGGTAAGTATAATCCGCAGCATACACGTTGTCTTTAATTATTTCCCCTTTTACAGCGAAAACAAAATATAGAATACTGGACCGCGAAAACACCGACCGTACTCCGCGACAACGCCAACTCTCTATATAGCGAGGAAGTGTAAATGTGTGTGTGTATGGTCATAGGGATATAATATTCGTTATACACATCAACACTTTCATACCCTTTCCACAAATAATCATAAAAACGCTAACATTTTGCATGAGCATGGCAAAGCCGTTTAAGAATTCGGTATACTCTTCGCTCAGAAGGGAACCAATGGGGTCGCGTCGAGAAGAAATTTCAATTTTTGTGAGCTGCTTGCTGTTTGTGCCAGCATACATATATTTTTGTGAGAAGAGAGCAGAGAGTAAAAAGCATGGGGCAGAAAGAGAAAGAGAGCAAGGGAAAGAGCGGCACATGTCAGGCCTTTTTGGAAAATCGACCGTCACCGTCGACCGCTCGAAGCGGAATGATTTTGCCATCAGCAATTTTTCTCCCAACCCTAAAAGTAAAAGCCCGAGCAAGTACGAAGTTGATGGGGTTCTAATGTCAAAAAATAAGTGTGCACATTAACTTGTTCCAGTTGTCCAGTCTATGTGTTGTATGGTTAGTGATACGGACCGGAAATCGTCGCGTTCATACAACACATAGACTGGAACACTAGAACAAACTTTAAGAGTTCGACATACTCTTACTCAGAAGGAAAGATGGGATCGTTGCGGATCGCAACTCGCGGACAAATTTCAATTTTTGTGCGCTGCTGGCTTGTGTCTGCATACATATATATATGAGAGGCATAGAGAGAGTGAGTGAGAGAGTGAATAAAGAAAGAATAGCACACAGTGATGCTTCATATGAGAATAGAATCATTTCGTTCGAGTGCTGGCAGCGAACTGAATATCAACTACGATATTTTCGCTGCCCGAGCAGCAAATGACAGAGCCGAGCAAATACGAAGATTATTAGGACGCGAAATCAAAATCTGGTTCGTGAAAAAAATTTGTTCTAGTTGTCCAGTCTATGTGTTGTATGGTTAGTGTACATACGGACAGACGGACATGGCTATATCAACTTTTCTCGTCACCCTGATCAAGAATATATTTACTTTATGCGGTCTGTCACGTCTCCTTCTGCCTGCTACATACATTTAACAAAACCATTATAATCAGGGTTTCCCATTTTCAATGGGCTCAGGGTATAAAAAGATTTACACTTCAATTTTCACAAATGAGTACAATTCTTAGATTTCTAGCACTCATATTATAAAGATTAAAGCTTGGCCGAAAAATATGTATTTATAAAAATTACATCAAATGATTAAATGAACAGAACGGTATATGGGTATCAGTACTAGAGCAGTTTCAGTTAGAGAATTCTAACTTTGTAAATTATATCAGAAAACATTTTGTGTATGTATATACAAACATAACATTTTATTTTTCACATATAGGAATTGACCAATTTGTTTAGACGTACATTTGATTGATTTCTAAAACGCTCTGATTTACATTCAAATAAGTTATGACCTTTAGAGTTCACATAATAAGGGGGTATCTTTTTTTTTCTTAATACAATTTTATTTCCCAAAGTAAACTGCATAAAATCGATAATTCGATTGTTTTCAGAAGTTTTCAAATCTTGCAGAGGACTTGCTTTAACTTGTGTATATCCATTCTTTGCTTTTTGACGTTCAACAATGTGCAATTTAGTTTCATTCGCTATATCGTTATATGACTTTTGACGCATAAGCCCAATAAAAAATGCTTTTACAATGTGCTGAAGATTTGTTGAACCTTCAATTTTTGCATATAAGTCCTTTATTCCTATTACTTTGCAAATAGTTTGAATTGCTCTGTGACATACTAAGCCATACCCTTCTGGTTTTTTAAAGACAAACATTTTGGTTTTTCCAAATGCAGTATAAAAATCATGATTAATAGTTCTGTTATCATATAGATCAATACTAATAAGTTTCTGGCCTGCACGGTTTTTTGATTTCCGCAGGGCAGTCCGAACTTCAGGAGCTTTAGCTGTTGCGAACCCAGCTAATCCATTTCTATTTCCTGTAACAGATAAAACCGAGTATCGTCTTTTTCTTCCCATATTACCTTTCATTATAAATACTATCTTATTCTCCAATACACGCGTATCGAATAAATGAAAATTCTCTTCTCCAACAGCATCAGGGGGCCCAATGCAACGACCTGGCATTTTTGTTCCCGACCAACCCCGATCTATTGGATTTAATTTCATGAGTTTGAAATTGCTCATTGAGTCACGCAAACTAATGATGCCTTTTTCTCTCTCTATGTTTTCGGATTGTTTTTGTTGATGTGTAAGTTCGTTTCCTCGTACGATTGGTGAATTAAGACCCGGCCAAATAAAATTCTTTTTCCCGAACCCAATTGTTTGGCCTCTGTTCAAATCCTTTGCAACTTTTTTTCCTGTTCCCTTTCCACGGCCTCTCTTTTTGCCAGCGTTGCTTACTGCTGTCACCCCACGCCAGATATCTTCGGCAGGTACTGAAAAAAATAAAATAAATTGAAATATAATGACAGTAAAAACTTGTCCGGAATTTTAGACATGGAGATATACGGTATACCGTAAAAATATACTGTAGCATATCAAATATGTAGCTCTACAGAATGTTATGTAAATAATGTACATACATACATACATATGTCTATCAAACTCATTACCCATTTTGCGTAATAAACTATGTATGTATGTATGATACAAATGAGGAGTGAGTGATACAAATGAGGAAGCTATTGTCTTGCTTAGAACATTTTTATTTTAATTGTACATGTAGACTTCGTAGCACGTGTACTTACATTTATTAAAAAAGCTGATGCTACGTACAGAAACAAAAGTAGATGCAGTGCTCGATGCACTTCTATAATTCCCCAGAAGCATCGTAGATGCTCTCCAATTGGCTATTATAAATTGCATAGATAATAATTTGGCCATTTTATAACATATATTATTTAGACTGGCAACAATTATGTTTATTATGTATTAGACTTGGGTAGTAGTGCTGGCAAACTATCGATAGCACTATCGATATATCGAATTTTCACATTTTTGCGCCACAATCGATATTTTTTATCCACTATCGATAGGGATCGAAAATAACGCTCGCAGTTTGACACATCACTCGTTTTGGCGATTTGGTTATACCACTAACCATACAACACATAGACTGGACAACTAGAACAAACTTTTTTCACGAACCAGATTTTGATTTGGCGTCCTAATCATCTTCGTACTTGCTCGGCTCTGTCATTTGCTGCTCGGGCAGCGAAAATATCGTAGTTGATTTTCAGTTCGCTGCCAGCGCTCGAACGAAATGATTCTATTCTCATATGAAGCATCACTGTGTGCTATTCTTTCTTTATTCACTCTCTATATGTATGCAGGCACAAGCCAGCAGCGTAAAAAAATTTAAATTTGCTCAAACTCATATAGTGTCAGCTGGAGTCCCCCAAGGTTCAGTGCTGGGGCCTCTCCTATGGAATATTATGTACAACGGAACTACCAGCAGGTGCGCACACCATTGGCTTTGCTGATGATGTAGCAGTCGTCACCATAGGAAAGGAGCTTAAAGATACTGAGGATATGTGCAGCGCAAGTATCAATCGCATACGAAGCTGGTTGTCTGGAGCTGGACTAGAGCTAGCGGCGCACAAAACGGAAGTCGTCCTAGTCAGCAGTCGCAAGAGAGTGGAAACTGCCAATATAAAGATCGGCAGCGTTACCATCGCATCTAAGAGGGCGATAAAGTATCTTGGCGTCATGATAGACACGAGATTAACTTTCCGCGAGCACTTAGAATATGTGCATAAAAAAGCAGCTGATTCTTGTAGAGCTCTCTCAAGAATTATGCTCAACACGCGGGGACCAAGGCAACAACGACGCCTCCTCCTAACGAGCGTCATTAGGTCTGTCATCCTCTATGCTGCTCCAATATGGTCAAGTGCCGTATTTTTAAGCTCCTTTCCTATGGTGACGACTGCTACATCATCAGCAAAGCCAATGGTGTGCGCGCCTGCTGGTAGTTCCAAGCGCAGTGCGCCGTCGTACATCATATTCCATAGGAGAGGCCCCAGCACTGAACCTTGGGGGACTCCAGCTGACACTATATGAGTTTGGGGACCCTCACTCGTATTGTATGTTAGTGTTCTTCCTCTGAAGTAGCTCCTCACTATCTCTTTTAGATATTTAGGGATATTATATTGTGACATCGCATCCAGTATCATACCCCAACTAGCTGTGTTGAAGGCATTCTTCACATCAAGAGTCGCAATGATGCAGTAGCGCTTCGTCCCGTGCTTCCATCTGGTGCCTTGGATGGCGGCAGCTGCCAGGCCGACAACTTTATCAAGCGCATCTGCTGTTGAACGGGCCTTCCGGAAATCAAATTGGTCAGGTGAAAGGCCTCCGGCTCTATCAATGGCACTCTCCAGCCTAGAGCAAATCAGTTTCTCAAACACCTTTCCCATGGTGTCTAAGAGACAGATTGGTCTATATGAAGATGGATCATCCGGTGGTTTGCCAGCCTTGGGTAGCAATACCAAGTTCTGAATTTTCCATATTGCGGGGAACGTCTCCTGAATTATACATTCGTTGTATAATTCCGCGAACGCGCTTGGGTGCAAGGCGAGGGCTAGCCTTAGCGCACGATTTGGGATCCCGTCTGGCCCTGGAGCTGAGTTAAGTCTAAGACCTCTGAGAACTACTAATATCTCCTCGTCCGTAACTAAGTCAATCTGAGTGCTCGTTGAGCCCTGCTCGGCAGACATGGTCTCAGGAGCATGAATGGAGCTTAGTCTTTCTGGAAAGAGTGTTTCCACAATCGATTTAAGCTCCAAACGATCCATAGGCTGCACCTGATTACCTGCGTATAGTCTTTTAACCACTATCTTATATGCCCTGCCCCAAGGGTCATATTCGGCTGAGTCGCACAATTCTAAGAAGCACTCTCTTTTGCTTGCCCGAATGGCCTTCTTCAACTGTCTTCTAGCCGCCTGGTATGCTATTTGCATTTCTACATATGTGGTCCTACCACGGGCGCGTTGGTAGCTTCTTCTCGCCTGGATGCATTTGCGTCGAATGTCACCTATTTGTGCATTCCACCAATACATAGGCGTTTGTTGTCGCATGAACCGCTTGCGGCGTAGCATGCTACTACTGCAGGCACTCTGAATTTGGGCTACCATTTGGCATGCTCTGGCCTCAGCATTGCCAGATGTGCCCAGCGACTGAATGGCCACTGAAAAGGCCAAGGGATTGAAAGTATCCAGCTGATACGATTCTCTCCACAAGTTTGGCGTCCTGGCAAGTGGCTCCCCTATTGTGAACAGAAGTGCCGTATGATCGCTGCCCGTATAACTATCGCAATGACTCCATGATGCTTCCCGAAAAAGGGATGAAGTGACAAAAGTAATGTCAATTACTGATCCGTATCCAGCCCTACTGAAGGTGTACTCTTGGCCAGTATTGAGCAGTGCAACATCTAATGTCGCGAAGATCTCCAGAAGGATACGGCCTCTGGTATTAGTTGTGTGGCTACCCCCATTCTAACGCCCATGAATTGAAGTCGCCTGCTATAATGGCCTTCCGACCCCTAGCATCCACGGCAAGCTCATCGAGCGTCGCTGAGAAATCGCTGAGCTGCATGCTGGGGGCCAGGTAGCAACTGTATAGCCATAAGTTACCGTATCGGCCGCGTACGAATCCATTGAATGGCTTAACATCTGAAAGCACATTCGTTGAAACCGCCACATGCCCATAGCGCTGCTTTGCCAGTACTGTCTGTTGCCCACGTTCTGGGACAGCTGGTCTTACAGTGATGAGGTTCACTGAGAAAGGCTACATCTATAAATTTTTCTCTTACAGTCTGCTCTAGTAGATCTTGCGCAGCTATACAATGATTTAAGTTAAGTTGAAGAAACCTTAACATTTCATTTTACGCGCAGCTTCACGGTAGGATGGGCACTTGAAGCTGCCTGCTGAATGATCCGTCTGCTTTTCGCCTTTACGGACGCAGAGGCTACATTTGGGTGGCTTGGTGCATGCTTTTGCACTATGACCCGTCTCGCCACACCTGAAACAGGCGGCACCCTTCAGATCACAGTCGCTAGCGCAGTTAGCGGCTATATGACCGTAATCGAGGCACTTGAAGCAGCGTTTAGGCTGGTCCACGGCTCGGATACGGCATACAACCCATCCTATCCTAATTTTGGACAACTCGAGCAGAGTTTTGGCTTTCCCAACTGGGAGAGCAACTGTAGCTCTTTGCTGTCCCCCGTAAGCTGACCGAAGCGATTTAATGACCGTAATGGGGAGTGAGCTATCTTTCAACTCCACCCTAATTGCCTCTATTATCTCCTCTTTGCTCGCTAGTTCATCAAGATCACGAATCTCAATGTGTGCCGTTTCGGTAAGTGTTTTAACTACCGCTCTGTCGCCCAATGCCTTGCCTACAGCCTCGTGAAGAGCATCTGCACTATGCTCCGGCTTCCTGCTTATTTGCAACAGGAGGTCCCCCTTAGCTGTCTTTCTGATCCCTTGAACATCGCCACTCAGATGTTTAAATTACGCGAAGCATGTCCGCATAGCTGCACCCGCCTACGCCAGAGATCGCAATTGCGTCAGTTCTGGGCCGCTTTTGTATGGGCTTGCGACCCTTGACGACCGTCCAGCTACTCTTGCTAGTCTGTGGATCTGCTTGATTTGCATTCCTAACTGCCGCACCTATTGCTATTTGTTCTACCGTTACGCTTCTGTTGGGCCTCGACTTTTTTGAAGGAGTTTTCCTCACTTCGGCGGCTACTTCCCTTGGCCGTTTGGGCGTATTGCTACTCTTTTGAGCACTAATGCTCGCTTTGTGGACTTTCTCCATTGCTTTCTTGGGCGGCGTGGTCTGCACCTCGCAGTTTTTAACTGTGCGGTCACAGAACTTTTCGGCCGCCTTGTGAAGATTGACCAGTTTGGTCAACTCCTCTCTCATTAGGGCATTTATATGCCGCTGACCACCAAATAAAGCAGACAAGCCCTATAAGGTAACTCCTATTTGAGCTAACGCTTCCTTTAAGGACTTCGGTGCCTGGCAAACAGCCACTGGGGACTGACTTGGTGCTACCGGCTGCGGCAACGCCCTCAATTGTTGCTGCGGTGACCGCTGCAGCGAAGAGCGGCGCGCGAAAGCTTGCAGCTCATCCTCCATCATGGCCTCCATACCTGCTCCGACTACCGTGGCGTGTAGCCTGTAGTGGGCAATGGCTACTAAAATTTGAATTTTAGTGACCCCACTAATTTAAAACACAGCTTAGCTTCGAGACACTAGGAGCCCGGAAGTATGCACTACTTTAGACTGCGTCTAAAAGTATGCAGTACTTTAGCTACTGTAACTTCGCCTCAGAAGCTAGGTTGTTGTCTTTGCTAAGACCAAACTACTCAAAATGGTTAGGTTACTCAAAATGGTTAGAATGTCCGCTGCGATTTCCAGCACTACTAACAGCTGTGCACCTGATTGTTATTATTTGTGCAAGTGTGACAATTGTGACACACAAGCACAAGTAAAAACGCTTTCCCGCCCTGTGTCGAGGAAAAAAGAGATGGAAGGCCAAAAAGACGCTACCGCCCCCCTCTCTTGCACCACACTCGGCGAAGCGGATACTTCGCGATGCCGCCACAAAGCGTTCAACACGTTTTAAGTGTTTTTCTCGCAGTCTTTGGAACAGCTGGGTAAGTATAATCCGCAGCATACACGTTGTCTTTAATTATTTCCCCTTTTACAGCGAAAACAAAATATAGAATACTGGACCGCGAAAACACCGACCGTACTCCGCGACAACGCCAACTCTCTATATAGCGAGGAAGTGTAAATGTGTGTGTGTATGGTCATAGGGATATAATATTCGTTATACACATCAACACTTTCATACCCTTTCCACAAATAATCATAAAAACGCTAACATTTTGCATGAGCATGGCAAAGCCGTTTAAGAATTCGGTATACTCTTCGCTCAGAAGGGAACCAATGGGGTCGCGTCGAGAAGAAATTTCAATTTTTGTGAGCTGCTTGCTGTTTGTGCCAGCATACATATATTTTTGTGAGAAGAGAGCAGAGAGTAAAAAGCATGGGGCAGAAAGAGAAAGAGAGCAAGGGAAAGAGCGGCACATGTCAGGCCTTTTTGGAAAATCGACCGTCACCGTCGACCGCTCGAAGCGGAATGATTTTGCCATCAGCAATTTTTCTCCCAACCCTAAAAGTAAAAGCCCGAGCAAGTACGAAGTTGATGGGGTTCTAATGTCAAAAAATAAGTGTGCACATTAACTTGTTCCAGTTGTCCAGTCTATGTGTTGTATGGTTAGTGATACGGACCGGAAATCGTCGCGTTCATACAACACATAGACTGGAACACTAGAACAAACTTTTTTCACGAACCAGATTTTGATTTCGCGTCCTAATAATCTTCGTATTTGCTCGGCTCTGTCATTTGCTGCTCGGGCAGCGAAAATATCGTAGTTGATATTCAGTTCGCTGCCAGCACTCGAACGAAATGATTCTATTCTCATATGAAGCATCACTGTGTGCTATTCTTTCTTTATTCACTCTCTCACTCACTCTCTCTATGCCTCTCATATATATATGTATGCAGGCACAAGCCAGCAGCGCACAAAAATTGAAATTTGTCCGCGAGTTGCGATCCGCAACGATCCCATCTTTCCTTCTGAGTAAGAGTATGTCGAACTCTTAAACGGCTTTGCATTTGGCATTTGTTGTTCTTGTAGACCTCGGCCTTAGAATTGTGGGAACGGTCTTAGATTTGTTCGACCTTGTAGACTGTCAAATCTACTTCCCCAATGCACATGGCATTTATGTTTATATGCATACATATGCATTCATTCTTATACATGTTTAATAAATAAAAATAACTATAATTAATTTAGTAACAAACCATTTTTGAACGGGTTATAAACGATTTAAGTGGATCTGGAAATTGATATGTATTGACAAATGTCAGAATACCCCATGTACTCATTATTGCCAAAATGACTGCTGCAAGCCGTAAAGGCTCATTTGACAGTCACTCTACAATTCAAACCATACAAAATAGACAAACTACTGAATAGCGCAGGTAGCAAGAGAACAAACTGCAAATGTTGGAACCTGCAGGCAGCAAAAGTTTCGCACACAGTCACATAAATGCTCATACATGAAGCAACACACAGTAATTGTGTGTGTGCATGCTCGTTGCGAAAAAGTAATGCTTATGTACATCACGCTTTCATACCCTTCCCAAAAATAATCACGAAAACATTCAAATTTTGCATGAACATGGCAAAGCCGTTTAAGAGTTCGGCATACTCTTACTCAGAAGGAAAGATGGGATCGTTGCGGATCGCAACTCGCGGACAAATTTCAATTTTTGTGCGCTGCTGGCTTGTGTCTGCATACATATATATATGAGAGGCATAGAGAGAGTGAGTGAGAAAGTGAATAAAGAAAGAATAGCACACAGTGATGCTTCATATGAGAATAGAATCATTTCGTTCGAGTGCTGGCAGCGAACTGAATATCAACTACGATATTTGCGCTGCCCGAGCAGCAAATGACAGAGCCGAGCAAATACGAAGATTATTAGGACGCGAAATCAAAATCTGGTTCGTGAAAAAAATTTGTTCTAGTTGTCCAGTCTATGTGTTGTATGGTTAGTGTACATACGGACAGACGGACATGGCTATATCAACTTTTCTCGTCACCCTGATCAAGAATATATTTACTTTATGCGGTCTGTCACGTCTCCTTCTGCCTGCTACATACATTTAACAAAACCATTATAATCAGGGTTTCCCATTTTCAATGGGCTCAGGGTATAAAAAGATTTACACTTCAATTTTCACAAATGAGTACAATTCTTAGATTTCTAGCACTCATATTATAAAGATTAAAGCTTGGCCGAAAAATATGTATTTATAAAAATTACATCAAATGATTAAATGAACAGAACGGTATATGGGTATCAGTACTAGAGCAGTTTCAGTTAGAGAATTCTAACTTTGTAAATTATATCAGAAAACATTTTGTGTATGTATATACAAACATAACATTTTATTTTTCACATATAGGAATTGACCAATTTGTTTAGACGTACATTTGATTGATTTCTAAAACGCTCTGATTTACATTCAAATAAGTTATGACCTTTAGAGTTCACATAATAAGGGGGTATCTTTTTTTTTCTTAATACAATTTTATTTCCCAAAGTAAACTGCATAAAATCGATAATTCGATTGTTTTCAGAAGTTTTCAAATCTTGCAGAGGACTTGCTTTAACTTGTGTATATCCATTCTTTGCTTTTTGACGTTCAACAATGTGCAATTTAGTTTCATTCGCTATATCGTTATATGACTTTTGACGCATAAGCCCAATAAAAAATGCTTTTACAATGTGCTGAAGATTTGTTGAACCTTCAATTTTTGCATATAAGTCCTTTATTCCTATTACTTTGCAAATAGTTTGAATTGCTCTGTGACATACTAAGCCATACCCTTCTGGTTTTTTAAAGACAAACATTTTGGTTTTTCCAAATGCAGTATAAAAATCATGATTAATAGTTCTGTTATCATATAGATCAATACTAATAAGTTTCTGGCCTGCACGGTTTTTTGATTTCCGCAGGGCAGTCCGAACTTCAGGAGCTTTAGCTGTTGCGAACCCAGCTAATCCATTTCTATTTCCTGTAACAGATAAAACCGAGTATCGTCTTTTTCTTCCCATATTACCTTTCATTATAAATACTATCTTATTCTCCAATACACGCGTATCGAATAAATGAAAATTCTCTTCTCCAACAGCATCAGGGGGCCCAATGCAACGACCTGGCATTTTTGTTCCCGACCAACCCCGATCTATTGGATTTAATTTCATGAGTTTGAAATTGCTCATTGAGTCACGCAAACTAATGATGCCTTTTTCTCTCTCTATGTTTTCGGATTGTTTTTGTTGATGTGTAAGTTCGTTTCCTCGTACGATTGGTGAATTAAGACCCGGCCAAATAAAATTCTTTTTCCCGAACCCAATTGTTTGGCCTCTGTTCAAATCCTTTGCAACTTTTTTTCCTGTTCCCTTTCCACGGCCTCTCTTTTTGCCAGCGTTGCTTACTGCTGTCACCCCACGCCAGATATCTTCGGCAGGTACTGAAAAAAATAAAATAAATTGAAATATAATGACAGTAAAAACTTGTCCGGAATTTTAGACATGGAGATATACGGTATACCGTAAAAATATACTGTAGCATATCAAATATGTAGCTCTACAGAATGTTATGTAAATAATGTACATACATACATACATATGTCTATCAAACTCATTACCCATTTTGCGTAATAAACTATGTATGTATGTATGATACAAATGAGGAGTGAGTGATACAAATGAGGAAGCTATTGTCTTGCTTAGAACATTTTTATTTTAATTGTACATGTAGACTTCGTAGCACGTGTACTTACATTTATTAAAAAAGCTGATGCTACGTACAGAAACAAAAGTAGATGCAGTGCTCGATGCACTTCTATAATTCCCCAGAAGCATCGTAGATGCTCTCCAATTGGCTATTATAAATTGCATAGATAATAATTTGGCCATTTTATAACATATATTATTTAGACTGGCAACAATTATGTTTATTATGTATTAGACTTGGGTAGTAGTGCTGGCAAACTATCGATAGCACTATCGATATATCGAATTTTCACATTTTTGCGCCACCATCGATATTTTTTATCCACTATCGATAGGGATCGAAAATAACGCTCGCAGTTTGACACATCACTCGTTTTGGCGATTTGGTTATACCACTAACCATACAACACATAGACTGGACAACTAGAACAAACTTTTTTCACGAACCAGATTTTGATTTGGCGTCCTAATCATCTTCGTACTTGCTCGGCTCTGTCATTTGCTGCTCGGGCAGCGAAAATATCGTAGTTGATTTTCAGTTCGCTGCCAGCGCTCGAACGAAATGATTCTATTCTCATATGAAGCATCACTGTGTGCTATTCTTTCCTTATTCACTCTCTCACTCACTCTCTCTATGCCTCTCATATACATATGTATGCAGGCACAAGCCAGCAGCGCACAAAAATTGAAATTTGTCCGCGAGTTTCGATTCGCAACGATCCCGTCTGCCTTTCTTAGTAAGAGTATGCCGAACTCTTAAACGGCTTTGCCATGCTCATGCAAAATTTTAGTGTTTTCGTGATTATTTTTGGGAAGGGTATGAAAATGTGATGTACATAAGCATTACTTTTTCGCGACGAGCATGCACACACACAATTACTGTGTCTTGCTACATGTATGAGCAGTTATGTGACTGTGTGCTGTCTGTAGCAATTGTAGGGTCCAACATTTGCAGTTTGTTATTCTGGTAGACCTCGGCCTTAAAAAGTAAGTAAAAGTAATGCTTATGTACATCACGCTTTCATACCCTTCCCAAAAATAATCACGAAAACACTAAAATTTTGCATGAGCATGGCAAAGCCGTTTAAGAGTTCGGCATACTCTTACTAAGAAAGGCAGACGGGATCGTTGCGAATCGCAACTCGCGGACAAATTTCAATTTTTGTGCGCTGCTGGCTTGTGCCTGCATACATATATATATGAAAGGCATAGAGAGAGTGAGTGAGAGAGTGAATAAGGAAAGAATAGCACACAGTGATGCTTCATATGAGAATAGAATCATTTCGTGCGAGCGCTGGCAGCGAACTGAAAATCAACTACGATATTTTCGCTGCCCGAGCAGCAAATGACAGAGCCGAGCAAATACGAAGATGATTAGGACGCCAAATCAAAATCTGGTTCGTGAAAAAAGTTTGTTCTAGTTGTCCAGTCTATGTGTTGTATGGTTAGTGGTTATACGAAATTTATTAAAATATAATCCGGTATAAGCTTTTTGGTTAGTGGTATAGAACAAATTTGGCATGGACAAATTTTTGATCGATAATAACAAGGGTGAGTATTATTTTCCATTTCATTGCTAGAACCGTAAAACTAATTTTATAAGTATGTATTAACATAGATGGCGACATTTGCAATGTGGATCTTGAAAACACGGTTGCCAAAAAACCGCGCATTGGCAATTCTTTACAAAAACTAATGATGGTAAATTGGCAAAGTGTCGTTCATGTGATAAAACGTACAAGACAAGTGGAAATACATCTAATTTATTCGACCACCTCAAACGTGTACATCCAACACTGCAAATAAATGAATTGCCAATCGTTAACAAAATCGAGAGCTACGTAAGCGCAACATATGATTCTTCAAACAAGCGTAAAAAGGAGCTTGATATCGCACTTATGGAGTACATGCATTCCTGCAACATCCACCGATGCTGAAAGAATGTTCAGCAAAGCTGGACAAATAATCGCCGATCGCCGAGCTTCATTAAAGCCTAAAAATGTGGATATGCTCCTCTTTCTCCAACACAATCAATGGATCTCCCAGTAAAATTGTTTTAACTTTAAGAAAAAAGTCAGTTATGAAGTAAAACTGATTGTTTTTTAAGTTAATATAATTTTTGTTATTTTGTTAATTTTCTTGTTATAATTTGTTTTGTTATTTTTCGTTATTTTTAAATTTAAATGAAAATAAAGACGGTTTTAGCGATAGTATCGATAGTATCGAATTTTTTTCTAGAAAATATCGAAAATATCGAATGGCGCCACTATCGATAGTTTGCCAGCTCTATTGGGTAGCTCATGAGTGAGTGAGCCAAAATGAATGGCTCACTGAACTGAGCCACTGAGCTAGTTCCTTCAATATGGCTCACTTTGGCTCACTAGCTCACTTTGCCTCACTTGCTCACTTTGGCTCACTTGCTCACTTTGGCTCACTTTGGCTCACTTGCTCACTTTGGCTCACTTGCTCACTTGCTCACCAGTGCTGCCAACATTTTGTTGCATGAAAACGCTAGATCAGCCTTTGAAAAAAGCTAGAAATAGCTAGAAATATTTCTTCATAGCTAAAAAAAAAAACGTTAGAATATTTTTTTTTTTGCCGGTTTATTTCAATATATTATAAGATTTCATCAATGACTTCATCTTCATCCTTATGGTTCATGTAGCTTTCATTGATCCCTATCTTTCTCAAACATGCTGCTGGGAATTTGTAATCGTGGCAGAATTTTTTTGGAGGCGTAGTCCGTATCTACAAATATGATATTTAATGTAATTGATCATTTTATTATACATGTTGGATTGAACAATGTATAATAATACAAACACAGTCCCGCTTCTTGCTCGCAAGTTCTCAATGAGATAAAAGAAACAAATGGAATTTTATTAGGCTGTGCAAAAGCCTGTGCTTGTGCGTGCAAATCTGAAAGTTTAGCATTAATGCTAGATTTGCAGTATTTTCAATAACATTTGCTCTCATCAGCAGCATCTACACTCAACCAATCTTTAAATGCAGGCTCCTGCATCCATACTGTACGCGGTTTTTGTTTATAAATTTTTGGCATTATTAAAACTTGTAAGTTACGCTTTAAAACTTGTGAAATACCCTCTTGGTGATGGCATAAAACACGATTCGGTAGACTTCACAGACATCGATAAGATTGAATGCTCGTCTGGCTTATCGATGTTTGTTGTCATTCATATGAAAAAATACTATTCGTATGAAAATGTGGCATCATAGAGCAGAGAGCACAGAGAAAATACACCAAGTTACCAGATGTTGCAAAAAATGAAGTAAAGCTCATTTTTCTTGAAAAATAGCTATAATTCCTGCTAGCCTCTATTTCACAATTTATCCCGCATTTCCTTGTTGCAACCCACTAGATCTAGTGGGAAAATAGCTAAATTGGCAGCAGTGTTGCTCACTTTGGCCACTAACCATACAACACATAGACTGGACAACTGGTACAAATTAATGTTCCCATTGGTTCCCTTCTGAGCGAAGAGTATACCGAATTCTTAAACTGCGTTGCCATGCTCATGCAAAATGTTAGCGTTTTTATGATTATTTGTGGAAAGGGTATGAAAGTGTTGATGTGCATAACGAATATTATTTCCGTATGACCATACACACACACATTTACACTTCCTCGCTATATGTGTAAGCATTTATGTGCTTGTGTGCGATAGATATTCTTGCTCGCGAGTCGAGAAGAAATTTCAATTTTTGTGAGCTGCTTGCTGTTTGTGCCAGCATACATATATTTTTGTGAGAAGAGAGCAGAGAGTAAACAGCATGGGGCAGAAAGAGAAAGAGAGCAAGGGAAAAAGCGGCACATGTCATGCCTTTTTGGAAAATCGACCATCACCGTCGAGCGCTCGAAGCGGAATGATTTTGCCATCAGCAATTTTTTCTCCCGACCCTAAAAGTAAACACCCGAGCAAATACGAAGTTGGGGGGTTCTAATGTCAAAAAATAAGTGTGCACATTAATTTGTTCCAGTTGTCCAGTCTATGCGTTGTATGGTTAGTGGCACAACCATACAACCATTGTATGGTTAGTGGTTTGTGGCTAATAGCATTTCAAAAATACAAGTTGATAATATTCTTAAAAGTGGCCAGAACTAGCCACTAAATTGCCAAACTGGCAGCACTGCTCAGAAGGAAAGAAATGGTTTCGTCACAAATCGCAATAATTTCGATATGTTGTTTAATAAACTACACTTTAGTTCTGTCGTTATCGAATTTTGTCAACAATTATTGTCAGTAACGCATCACTAACAAAAAACAATAACAAAGGGCCCAACAACCTAATTGTTAATTTCATCAGGCAGCAATGTCGTGGTTTAATCTTTGGGACGGATTGAAAACAAAGACTTGTAGATACTTGTTACAGAGGTATCTTGGTCAGTTTTTTGAAAATAATTTAAACCTGGAACAATTGAAAGTTGATCTCTATAATGGAAAGGCAGTCGTTGAAAATATATCTCTAAAGGTCAAAGTAAGTTGTTATAAAACATTAATATTAATATTAAATAAAAATTCTGTTCTCATTAAATCAATATATATGGAAAGACTTAATATCGGGTAAATGTTTTTAAGATAATCATCTAATTTATTTCTTTATTATTATTTTGATCCCTAAACCCCTGAAGATGGGAAATCTGGGTATAGTTTTGTTAACATGTCTGTCTGTCCACCTAATTAAACCATAATACAAAAATTTGAATTATGTATAAAATATACAGTACAATTTTATTGACAATTTTATATTTATTTATAACTTGTTCCATTTCCATATCATTGATAAAACATAAAACATTGAATACCGTAAAATTACAGATTTAATCTGTACTGTGTTATTTTATACATAAACTGCGCAGTAGGCGCATTGTGTATGGGTTATTTGGTGATACATGTATAACAAAAAAGATACGTACATATATTTATGTACATTTAAATGAAGCAGATAACTTAATATCAGGTCTTTTGAGTACTCAGGGCGCCTCCTAGTTGAGAAATCCGGACTTCGTTATTTGTGTAAAATGTTCCTTTGTGTTCCAAATATTGCTCGTATGTACCTCTTCGCCGTTTCTCGATGTCTGCAAATAATTTACACTGAGAAAATAACGATGCTCTAGTCGATAATACTCGACTAGGATATCCCATGAAGCCTGCATAGAATTGATATTCAGTTTCTTTAAACACATAGTATTTTAACAACAATTTGGAAAACAAATTTCAATATTTTGCGTAGCATAAAAGTAACTAAACAAACATAAAAAAACAAAAAAAAAAACATGAATTTCCAGATCCACTTAAATCGTTTATAAACCGTTCAAAAATGGTTTGTTACTAAATGAATTATAGTTATTTTTATTTATTAAACATGTATAAGAATGAATGCATATGTATGCATATAAACATAAATGGCATATGCATTGGGGAAGTAGATTTGACAGTCTACAAGGTCGAACAGATCTAAGACCGTTCCCACAATTCTAAGGCCGAGGTCTACAAGAACAACAAATGCAAATGTTGGGCCCTGCAATTGCTACAGGCAGCAAAAGTTTCGCACACAGTCACATAAATGCTCATACATGAAGCAATACCCTTCCCAAAAATAATCACGATAACACTAAAATTTTGCATGAGCATGGCAAAGCCGTTTAAGAGTTCGTCATACTCTTACTCAGAAGGGAAGATGGGATCGTCGCGAATCGCAACTCGCGGACAAATTTAAATTTTTTTACGCTGCTGGCTTGTGCCTGCATACATATAGAGAGTGAATAAAGAAAGAATAGCACACAGTGATGCTTCATATGAGAATAGAATCATTTCGTTCGAGCGCTGGCAGCGAACTGAATATCAACTACGATATTTTCGCTGCCCGAGCAGTGAATTACAGAGCCGACCAAATACGAAGATGATTAGGACGGGAAATCAAAATCTGGTTCGTGAGAAAAGTTTGTTCTAGTTGCCCAGTCTATGTGTTGTATGGTTAGTGGTGCTATGCAAGCTGCACTTGGGTGCGTGGGTCGAACCCGCAGAAAATCTTTTTATATCGAAAATTTTAAACTTTTTAATTTAATTTATATTTGAATACTTTTTATAAAAGGGTTACTGCCAGCTTACATATTGATAATAAGATATAATATAAATATACGTATGAATTGTGCATTTAAGCACTAGAAACTGCAAAATTGCGTTTCGGTTATTCCACACTGCCAGTGGGCAATTATTTTTTCAATACATGCATACACGAACACATGCAAATGTTTGTACGTGTATACACATCAGAATTGCCAAATCACCTTTTTCCCATTGAAAATGGGAAATCAGGATATAATGGTTTTGTTAAAAGTATGTAACAGGCAGAAGGAAGCGTGGCAGACCCCATAAAGTATATATATTTTTGATCAGAGTGACGAGAAAAGTTGATATAGCTATGTCCGTCTGTCCGTATGTTTGAACGCGTCGATTTCCGAAAATACAAAAGCTAGAATTTATTCTTTTTGTGTTAGGTCCGTATATTGTACGCGCAGTACGAGTTTGTTTCAGAAATTCGATAACTTGTATATTTGCAAAGTTATCGATAAACGAATTTATCGGGAGCCAGTTATAAAATACTAGCTAATTCATCTTTAGAGTTAGAGTCTGCAAGTCATCTGCATATATATAGATACTAATTTAATACAATTTCGGGTTTTGTCAGATATTGGATTCCGGTCCCCACATAATCATAATCTGAAGATATCAATACGATTGTCCATCTAGAAACAGAATTATTAATCATCAAAGTTTTCTCATCAAAACCCGTGCGACGCAGCACCAAAGGCAGCGAGACAGCAAGACGCTGGCAATGCTTACACACATGCATACACACATGCATGCCTGCAAGCTTAGATCAGCGTCTATGTGTGCGCGTGGTTTTGCATGTACAGTTTCTTATGCGTGCAGAAACGAATCGAATAATTCTTGAAATATTATTCGTTCGAAGAAAGGCTAAGGGGATTTCGTAGTCGAGCAGTCTCGACTACAGCTTTCTTACTTGTTTGAAAATCCAATTGAGGGAAAAATTCCAAATCAGCGAAAAAAGGGGATTCTGGCTTTTTTAAAAAATATTTTCCTTTTTTTCCGCTTTTTTTATACTTAGCAATTTAACATATTTTAGAGAATTTATGTACAATGAAGTGTTGTTCATTGTAGTAAAATTAAAACTTAACAGCTAACAATTCAAATGCTGGCTGCGAAGACTTAAATGATAAGACAAGAATAGATTTGTATATTGCAGTCATTGCAAATGTAGTATAGCTGCCAGTTGATCACATAACCAATTTGTGCTTGAAATATTTTAGTAATAGATTTGGTAGTTCTGTGAAGTTTCAGAAAACAAAATGTTCAATCATTATTAGAAACGTTTTTTGTATAACCTTTTTTTTTTTGGAAATGGGATGAGTTATCGAAAAAACAAAGTAAACTTGTACTGCGAAACTAACTACGAGCTTTTGTAGTTTCCGAAATCTCGACGTTCATTCGGACGGACGGACGGATGGACAGGTCTCAATCAACTTATTTTTTTCTGCTAATCAAGAATATATATACTTCGTGGGGTCTGCGACGTCTCCTTCTGCCTGTTACATACATTTTGACAAAACCATTATATACTGAATTCCCATTTTCAATGGGTTCTTATATCAGTAGTGTGTGCTCGTGTTTTTGCATGTATAGTTTCTTACGCGTGGAGAACCGAAATGAAGCATTCTTGGAATATTATGCGTTCGAAGAAGGGCTCAAGGGATTTCGTAGTCGAGACTGCTCGTTTTCTTAATTGTTTAAATTGCGGTATGTTTTAATTATATTTCATTCCTTTTTTTTTGGTAAATAATTCATTTATTCATCAAATAAGCTACCATAACAGAAAACAAGCTCAGAATTTTCGGAATATCAGATCTTCGAACGATTCAAGAGATCTCGTTGTGCAGCTGTAGTATCGAATAAAGTTGTTTTTACTTGTTAATCAAGTAATACAAAAATATATAATATTATTTAATTTTAGGCTCTTAATGACTTATTCGAAGATCAAGGTTGGGCTTTTGAAGTTATTTCTGGCCATATTGGATGCCTAACGGCAATGGTGCCATGGAATGCTCTTATGACGAACGATAGCTCTCTTAATGTTTCAAATTTGACCATAACATTAAGACCAGTCACACGTTGTCAAAGTGGAACAACTATGTTAGAATCTATGTGGTCGTCCGTTAGTAGTTCAATGCAAATGGCGGAGGAATGTATGAAGCAAATTGATGATGACATACCATTTTTAAACCACAATAATACATTGATTGGACTTGAAAAGTTTGCTGAAACGATTGACAATGGTAAGTAAAATTTGTTCTCATATTATATCTGTACATATATAATCAGGATTTTATATATAAAATGAGTTGAATCTTTCTTGGTACGTGCACCTTTAAGCTTACTGATATAGTTTTTATACCCTGAATCCCATTTTTAATGGTTTTATAAAAATATATACAACAGACAGAAGGAGACATTATTTATTTATTTATTTATTTTAATTATGGTGTTGACAAAACTAGAGTCAAGCTTAAGACAAATATAATTTTTAATGAATAAAGCCTAAAAAACAAGTACAGAAACATTTAAATAATCATTAGTATCACCAACCCGATGGGGGTGTTTTATTTGCCAGACCGGCCAGCTATGCCCCGATTCACAGCCATAAGTGGTCAATGATACTAATGAAGGTATGATAAAATAGTGTTATTTGAAGACTTAAAATTAAGTTTTTTGGTTTTTGATATTAATAAACGGCTTCTTCCGTGTTACTCGGTCATGGTTTGGGCCTATATGGCACCTTCGGGAGTTGGAAACTTAGCTTTCATAGAAGGCAATATGGACAATAATATGTACCTATCCCGTTTTTAAGGGCAATTTGCTCCAAGGTGCCGGAAAATGGGTCTAGAAGGGGGATCTCGATTGTATCAGGATAGTCATCCAAAGCATAAATCGGGTATTGCCCAGTCCTGGTTGACCTGGAACTGTCACCATGTGGTCAATGCTCAAGCCCAGGCCCCCGACATAAACGTTATTGAAAATTTGTGGGCAATATTGAACATGGGCATCCGGAAAAGGTCAATATATAATAAAATGGCCAAGAATCGCCAGCGAAGTCACCCAAAAATTGGTAAACTCGATGGAATCACGTTTGTAAGAGGTTATTCAACATAAATGAGATCATACAAAATAATAATTTAAGAATTTGTTGATAATTTGGAGTGTTAACTGCACTGCACAAAATAAGCTGTGACATAGAAATAGTTTTTTCAGTTTTCGTTAGTTTTAAGTGTTATTTTATTAGAATAGAAAAGCAATAATGAATACCTAATAAATAAGACCTCATTTAAATTTTTTGGATATCTTTACTGGTTTAGCGGGAATACGTCCTCAAAGTTTTACTATACCGCTGCACGAAATAAGCTGTGAGCCACTGTATATATGTATGTATATCCATAGGGCATATACATACGGCATGTACTTTAGTCATGCGGCAAAATGCAGACGCGGCATATCTCACGCTGCCGGCCAGTCACATATAAGTTGCTGATCATATTTCAATTATTATGCTCGATATGTATATTTATGTATAGCGACAAAGTGTCACTATGTGTCAGTGATGCCAATTTTTTTTTTTTGGAAAAAAGGCAAAACTGTCCGTAAAATACGGAAAAAAGGCAGAAAATCTAAAGAAAAAGGACAGAAAACAGGACAAAAATATTTTTTTTCTAAATTTGTATTTTTTTCTTTTTTATTATAACAATTTCAAGGCATTGTCAATTATATTATCAGTTTCCTCTTCCCTGGCCTCGTATGTCGCCATGGATCCAACACGCGCCAAGCACTCTTCTGGCAACTTAAAGCTAATACAACACAAGTTGTGCCTGGCGACAAGTTTGGGGATATTCCGGAGGTTAAGCATATTTTATTTTTTTGGGCAAAACACGATGCGTTTTGCATATGTGCGCGAATTTGGTCAATTTTGCAATTTATATTGCATTTGCAGTACGCTTTATTATTGTCGTTCTCATCCCGGGCTATCCACGACTTCAAATCTGGCTGCTGTAGCCAGCAATCCCGAAATTTTTGTTTATACATCTCCTTGGGCATTTTATCACTCTTTTCAAATTCAATTTTAAATAAGAAACGATATCGATAATACATATAAACCTCCTACACTATCAATTTATCACTGTTATACTTATTTTGGCGCTGTTCTTAACCAAATATCGGTCCACAATTTAGTATATTTTATGCTAAAGTTCTGTTAAACTGCTCTGCAATGTTATTTAATAAAATTCTGTTGCATCAACAACCGATAAACTGGGAAAACAACTAACCAACTGGGAAAATATGAACACGATTCGCATTCACAAAAAAAGGACAGATTTCCGGATAGGGGATGTTTGATATTTTTTCCGGACAAAGCGCTTAAAAACAGGACAGATCTGTCCGGAAAAAGGACAAATTGGCATCACTGCTATGTGTGCATGTAGTATACACTATCATATGAGCATATGACGCATTTATATGTAGTATACTCTACATTGCGGATATTATTATTATGTTATTAAACATACTACACCTCCCCTTATTAAAGAAATGACGTAATATATGTAGTCATTTTATTTTAGTGTTAATTGTAAAGAAATTAATATTAATTTTTGTTTCTTATTGTAATCTAACGTATTAGGAAAAGAATATATATATATATATATATAAATATATATATATATATATATTTTTTTTTTAATGTGTTATTTTCTAAATATATATTATTTTTGTTTATTTATTTATTTGTATGAGAAGAAAAAAGTTGTTTTTACTTGAAAAGATTGATCAGTCTTAAGAAACGCGTACGTGTTCTGGTGCGTGCCACAGCTGCCACCGAAAACACGTGCGCAAAGAAGACCAGCGCCGGCGCCCCAACAGCCTGTGCGACCAGCACCGGTCCCGCCAGCGCAACAAGCTGTGCCAAAGGATCCGACAGTGCTACAAAGAGCACACAACGTGAATCCGACAACGCTACATAGAGCGTACAACAAATAAAAATAAAATAGATATATATTAATTATAAACAGATAGATAAATTAATTAACTTTAATTATAAATAAGATTATAAAAAAAAACCTTTTGTTAAACTGAGCGACAATTGCGTTGCCCGGTCTAGTGTATGGCCCGTAAAGCCATACAAATGTTAGACAGAAGATCCCTAAGTTGATCGCATAGGAAAAATAATCAAAAAACAATGAATTAAAAATAAGATTAAAAAAAATATTTTTTTTTAATATCATTACAAAAACGGACATACAGTTTAAATATCGAGAAGTACAAACAGAAAGAATTCACTTTAAAATTTCCATTTGAGAAAACACTTTAATTCCCAATAAAAAATGTTAATGTCTTTTCAACGAGCAATGGCTCATATCGCCTCACGCGATTACCTTTTGGTACCTTGTATGCATGAAGTGACATTCCCAAGTCACAAATGCACAGATCAAGGAATATTACCAATAATTATCATATCCCTACAGACGCAGACAGCACTAGGAGATTGATTACATTTTGCATTATTATAGACGCTTTAAACAAAATTTCGCCGAATATTCCCGGCACATAATCTGATTATGTAAAAAGAATGTTCCATTTGAATAGGCAGAGGAATGCGAAAAAGCATTCTAATATCGGAAAGATAATTTCTTGGCATACACCCTGTCAAGTATAACAATATTCGACCTAATTGACATGAATGGAAAAATACTGAAAGTCACTACCAGTAACCAAAGTAGACAAAATAATTTCTGCGCAGAAAATAAACAAGAAATATTGCCAAGGCAAAGTCTTGAAAAAGCTTCTAAGCCCAACGTATACGAAGTCATTCCAAATGACGAGGTACGAAAAGTAGTGACCTTGCTAATAACAGATTCTACATGTTTAATGAAACATGAAAAGAAAAAGTTTTAGTAAGAATTGAAGTTAGCGGTTAATACTCCAATGGAATTATCGAGTTATGTCAGTTTTTCCAAAGGCTTGATTGGCAAGCCGGTGTATTTAAATTAGCCAACTCAAAGTGGCACCGTGCAAAAAGATCTTTGAATTAGTTCAATAGATACTTTTAAAATGGGCAATAAAATAATAAAATTATTAAGAGTATCGCTACTCAAGCCGGTGACCCTCATCCAAGATGATGAAGAAAAAGAAGCAAAACTGTTTACATTCCATGATGTTCATATTCAAGGAGGTCATACAGGCATAAATAAAACATTGGCCAAAGTACAAAGACACTACTATTGGAAAAAGTATGACACGTCATATCAAAAAGTACAATAAGAAATGTCTAAAATGCCTAAAATCAAAATAACAGCATGAATAAAGACCCCAATAACAATAAAAGCTGTATTTGAATCTTTCATTATGAAGTACGGTCCAATGAAGACGTTCATTACGGACATGGGAACAGAATATAAGAAATCCGTTATAAATGACTTGTGCAAATATTTGAAAATAGACAATATAAAGTCTACTGCACACTATCACCAGACCTTAGGTACAATAGAGAAAAGTCGCAGAACATTTAATGAATATGTTCGTTCATACATTTCTGCGCACAAAACTGATTGTAACGTTTGGATACAATATTTCACGTAATGTATCAACACAACAACAATATTGTCCATATGAACTCGTATTTGGAAAATTACCAAATCAGTTCATACACTTTAACAGAAAAGAAAAACTATTTTTAATCGACCAACGTTAAAAAAAAAATTAAATAATAACATACAATTTATCAATGAGCACAAATGTTCGATTGAAAAACAAAAAGTACATAAAGATAGCATAAAAGAATTTCATATCTGAAAGAATGCATGAAATAAGACTGATCAATCTTTTCAAGTAAAAACAACTTTTTTCTTCTCATACAAATAAATAAATAAACAAAAATAATATATATTTAGAAAATAACACATTAAAAAAAAATATATATATATATATATATTTATATATATATATATATATATTCTTTTCCTAATACGTTAGATTACAATAAGAAACAAAATTAATATTAATTTCTTTACAATTAACACTAAAATAAAATGACTACATATATTACGTCATTTCTTTAATAAGGGGAGGTGTAGTATGTTTAATAACATAATAATAATATCCGCAATGTAGAGTATACTACATATAAATGCGTCATATGCTCATATGATAGTGTATACTACATGCACACATAGCAGTGATGCCAATTTGTCCTTTTTCCGGACAAAGCGCTTAAAAACAGGACAGATCTGTCCGGAAAAAGGACAAATTGGCATCACTGCTATGTGTGCATGTAGTATACACTATCATATGAGCATATGACGCATTTATATGTAGTATACTCTACATTGCGGATATTATTATTATGTTATTAAACATACTACACCTCCCCTTATTAAAGAAATGACGTAATATATGTAGTCATTTTATTTTAGTGTTAATTGTAAAGAAATTAATATTAATTTTTGTTTCTTATTGTAATCTAACGTATTAGGAAAAGAATATATATATATATATATATAAATATATATATATATATATTTTTTTTTAATGTGTTATTTTCTAAATATATATTATTTTTGTTTATTTATTTATTTGTATGAGAAGAAAAAAGTTGTTTTTACTTGAAAAGATTGATCAGTCTTATTTCATGCATTCTTTCAGATATGAAATTCTTTTATGCTATCTTTATGTACTTTTTGTTTTTCAATCGAACATTTGTGCTCATTGATAAATTGTATGTTATTATTTAATTTTTTTTTTAACGTTGGTCGATTAAAAATAGTTTTTCTTTTCTGTTAAAGTGTATGAACTGATTTGGTAATTTTCCAAATACGAGTTCATATGGACAATATTGTTGTTGTGTTGATACATTACGTGAAATATTGTATCCAAACGTTACAATCAGTTTTGTGCGCAGAAATGTATGAACGAACATATTCATTAAATGTTCTGCGACTTTTCTCTATTGTACCTAAGGTCTGGTGATAGTGTGCAGTAGACTTTATATTGTCTATTTTCAAATATTTGCACAAGTCATTTATAACGGATTTCTTATATTCTGTTCCCATGTCCGTAATGAACGTCTTCATTGGACCGTACTTCATAATGAAAGATTCAAATACAGCTTTTATTGTTATTGGGGTCTTTATTCATGCTGTTATTTTGATTTTAGGCATTTTAGACATTTCTTATTGTACTTTTTGATATGACGTGTCATACTTTTTCCAATAGTAGTGTCTTTGTACTTTGGCCAATGTTTTATTTATGCCTGTATGACCTCCTTGAATATGAACATCATGGAATGTAAACAGTTTTGCTTCTTTTTCTTCATCATCTTGGATGAGGGTCACCGGCTTGAGTAGCGATACTCTTAATAATTTTATTATTTTATTGCCCATTTTAAAAGTATCTATTGAACTAATTCAAAGATCTTTTTGCACGGTGCCACTTTGAGTTGGCTAATTTAAATACACCGGCTTGCCAATCAAGCCTTTGGAAAAACTGACATAACTCGATAATTCCATTGGAGTATTAACCGCTAACTTCAATTCTTACTAAAACTTTTTCTTTTCATGTTTCATTAAACATGTAGAATCTGTTATTAGCAAGGTCACTACTTTTCGTACCTCGTCATTTGGAATGACTTCGTATACGTTGGGCTTAGAAGCTTTTTCAAGACTTTGCCTTGGCAATATTTCTTGTTTATTTTCTGCGCAGAAATTATTTTGTCTACTTTGGTTACTGGTAGTGACTTTCAGTATTTTTCCATTCATGTCAATTAGGTCGAATATTGTTATACTTGACAGGGTGTATGCCAAGAAATTATCTTTCCGATATTAGAATGCTTTTTCGCATTCCTCTGCCTATTCAAATGGAACATTCTTTTTACATAATCAGATTATGTGCCGGGAATATTCGGCGAAATTTTGTTTAAAGCGTCTATAATAATGCAAAATGTAATCAATCTCCTAGTGCTGTCTGCGTCTGTAGGGATATGATAATTATTGGTAATATTCCTTGATCTGTGCATTTGTGACTTGGGAATGTCACTTCATGCATACAAGGTACCAAAAGGTAATCGCGTGAGGCGATATGAGCCATTGCTCGTTGAAAAGACATTAACATTTTTTATTGGGAATTAAAGTGTTTTCTCAAATGGAAATTTTAAAGTGAATTCTTTCTGTTTGTACTTCTCGATATTTAAACTGTATGTCCGTTTTTGTAATGATATTAAAAAAAAATATTTTTTTTAATCTTATTTTTAATTCATTGTTTTTTGATTATTTTTCCTATGCGATCAACTTAGGGATCTTCTGTCTAACATTTGTATGGCTTTACGGGCCATACACTAGACCGGGCAACGCAATTGTCGCTCAGTTTAACAAAAGGTTTTTTTTTATAATCTTATTTATAATTAAAGTTAATTAATTTATCTATCTGTTTATAATTAATATATATCTATTTTATTTTTATTTGTTGTACGCTCTATGTAGCGTTGTCGGATTCACGTTGTGTGCTCTTTGTAGCACTGTCGGATCCTTTGGCACAGCTTGTTGCGCTGGCGGGACCGGTGCTGGTCGCACAGGCTGTTGGGGCGCCGGCGCTGGTCTTCTTTGCGCACGTGTTTTCGGTGGCAGCTGTGGCACGCACCAGAACACGTACGCGTTTCTCATATTCACATCGATTTTTAATATTTTCCGTTGTTTTCGTCTGAGCAGTAGCAGTAGGAGCAGCTGTCTCAAGTTGGGTTACTGCATTGACATAATTTTTTTTCGTCGGCCGGGACACAAAGCCAAAAGGATGATCCTTTCGCCAAGCTTCTTGATATGCTCCTTAACATCCTCGGCGTTCAGCTTCAGCCATGATGGCACTGTGTAACATTATGGTGAACGAGCTCCTTGCGTACAGTAGATCCATCCCTCGGGCACGGTAGCGGCGCGAGGCGCTTCAGTTGCCGTGCCCGAGGAAAAACCGTTGTTTGCACTCTACATGTTCGTGACACTTGTCACGGTCGCCATGTAATAATTTAAACAAATTTTTCACGAGTCTCAGCTCTGTCTTGTGGTCAAATTATTAATGTTTCTTTATTTTGAAGAATATATGGTCTTAGGCTAAGTACAATATTTGTATATAAGAAGTTCTGCCGCTGACCGCAGCGACAGAGCGGGAGAGCGTAGTATGCTTATATATGTATATATGTATGTATATGCATAGGGCATATACATACGGCATGTACTTTAGGCATGCGGCAAAATGCAGACGCGGCATATCTCACGCTGCCGGCCAGTCACATATAAGTGGCTGATCATATTTCAATTATAATGCTCGATATGTATATTTATGTATAGCGACAAAGTGTCACTATGTGTGCATGTAGTATACACTATCATGCACTGGGCATATGACGCATTTATATGTAGTATACTCTACATTGCGGATATTATTATTATGTTATTAAACATACTATAGGCGAATCAATATTACCCTGAATCAAATTATGGAGGAAAGTAATACCTAAGATTGTCCCACGATTCATTAATGATGGCAGATCAATAAGAAGAAGCATACTATGATAGGAAGGCAAACGTAAATTACTGTTCCAATTTAGATTCCTTAAGGCAAAGAGTTGAAACTGTTTTTGGACCGATTCAATGCGATCCTGATTCAGTTTATGTTGCGGAGACCAAATAACAGAACAATACTCCAAGATAGGGCGAACAAATGAAATATATAAATGCTTGGTAACAAAAGGATCATTAAATTCCTTAGACCAACGTTTAATAAAGCCAAGCACACATTTGGCTTCATTTGTGATGGAAGAAATATGCTGATTAAAATTAAGTTTAGTGTCAAAGAGAACACCAAGGTCTTTGACAGTGAAGATACGTTGTAAGGATATATTATTTATTTTATAGTCGAGCAAGTGGGGAACAGTACGACCTGACGTAATAAAGATCAGGTTTGAAATTGAATTTCTCAGCAAAACTCTCTGAGTTCTGCCCTTTAAGTAGGATGATATCCACAATAAAAGTTTAGGGGAAAATCATAAGCGATCCAGCTTTAAAATTAGCAAATGGAGGTGAACTGAGTCAAATGCTTTACTGAAATCAGTATAAATAACATCAATTTACATTTTTTTAGAAAAACTATCATTGACAAGTGAAGTGAATTCGAGTAAATTCGAGGATGTTGATTGATTCTGAATAAAACCATGTTGGGATGGTTGAATAATCGATTTGCAGAAATGTTGCAAGGTTGATGTTATAATTTTTTCAAATAGCTTCGGAATAGCAGATAATTTCGCAATACCTCTGTAATTGGAAATATCAGATCTTCCACCTTTTTTATATAGAGGAATGATGAAAGATTCTTTCCAACTTGAAGGAAAAACCGAAGTATCCAAGGATAAGTTAAACAACTTTAGTAATGGTGATAGAAGAGAAGCACTACACTCTTTAATCACACAACTTGGAATATTATCAGCTCCTGGAGAAAAGGATGATTTCAATGTCCTAATAGCTGCAGCCAATGAATCTACAGACACCCTTGGAACATCAATTGAGAGAAAGGCTCAGAAGAGACCTGATCTTCACAAGATTTTTCCATACCAAAGAAAAAGGAGGTTGGCAAACCAGAAGATTTACGCTTCGAATTTACAAAAGTGTAAAATTGCTTAGGATCACTAGTAAACTGGCGCTTAACGCGAATAAGATAATTCTCATAACAGCGAGAATTTAAGAGATTAAAATTTGACTTGGCTATAGAATATTTCACCCAGTCAACAGCCGAACAAGACCTTTTAAATTTCTTAAAATACCTTGATTTAATATTTCTTAAATTTAAAAGAGTCAGGGCGGCTTATTCGAAACCGGCGAAATACTACAGAGTGGTACACATACATCAAGAATAGTGTCTAAAGTTGAGTAAAAAAGTGATGATGCCTCATTAACATCAACCGACTCATATAAATGGGACCAGTCAGCTGAACTAATCAGTTCGTTTAGCAAAACAAAATCACATTTACGATAACAACGTCTTCGATTTGAAGGTAATTGTGATACAGTTGAGGGATTATTAATAGACAATGAAATCTCTAAAGTTGGATGATAACTATACTCAGGTAAACAAAAAAGGGTTGATCTCAATACATTTATGATGGAATCATCATTTATGACTACAAGATCAAGCGACCGATTCAAATGATTGGAAATAGAGTTCATTTGAAACATAGAAAGGTTAAACAATTCATCAAAAATATAGTGATCAATTGTCGGAATAAGGTAATTTACATTACAAGAAAAGGACCAAGAAGTCTTTGAAATATTAAAGTCACCTAACACAAGAAACAAATCATTATCATTGGCATGTCCATAAATTTCTTTGATACAAGTTATGTGTTGGGCATAAACTTGTATATCAGAAGAAGTTGGGATATATGAGCATGTTATAAATAATGAACACGATGGGAGAGTAATTTTAACACCTATAATCTCCACATCATGTAGAAAGAAAAATGAAAACTGTTCAGAGAGGATACTGGATTTAACAGCACCTCCACCTCTTCTACGATTTAAGCGATCAAGTCTATAAATAATGAAATTACTAGACATAATTTCACTATTATGAACACTCTGAGTTAACCACGTTTCAGTTAAAACAATGATGTCATATACTAAACTGAAACTATTCATAAATACGGTATTAAGCTTAGAGTTTATGCTCCGTACATTTTGATATATCAGGGACATCCGAGGAGAAAATTGATTATTTATTAGTTTTTTGGAACAATTTTCAATGAAGATTGCACCGAAGGAGTATTAAGCGAGACAGGTGCTGATCTATTCCGATTCTTCGGTTTAAATTCATGCACAAATTCATGGTGGCCAAAATTTAGTGTCACATATAGTTGCAAAAATATTCAACCGGTACATTTATCTTAAACGAAGAAATTTCACGGGTAGTCGAAAAATTAAACTTCGTTATAGAAACATTCGTAGAAAGTTTAGAAGAAATAAATGCAGATATTGCTTCACATGTTGTATCCGACGAAAGCCTAGACAAAAAGACTTGCTTTCGAGGAGCGACAACACATAAAGTTGGGACAGTATTAGAAGAATTAGTTGACGTTTTGGTATTCTCTGTTTGAACAACAATTGGAGGAGAAACCAATTTTTGATCAGGGACAAGAGATTCAATAGCAACTTCATCCGATAAGGACGTAGCCACAGGGCAGGGCGATGGAACACGAAGATTAGGAGATGAAGACAAAACAGATACACAAGGTGACGGAGGAGCAAGGGAGTTGGGGGACAATGCTAGTACAGGAGGAGGTAACAACAACGAGGGAATCTCAGATTGAGATTGAGAACTGTCAAAACTATATTTGTTCAATATTTCTTCAGCAGCTAACAAGTCACTTGATAATTGCTTTGAAACATTACTCAATTTATAACATTGAACCCTCACCGCATTATACATCTGGAAAAATCAAATTGTTTTTCCAAGCAAGTTGGACAAGACCAACGTAAGCCACCACAACCAATTTTGGCAGTGGACATGACCTTATCGTAGTCTCGCCCGGTAAGACCAGCACATTTAACATGCATAATGTTCTCACACAGCCAGCAATCTATAAATTGGACCTGTGCAGAGTCAGCTGTCTGTCTATAAGTGCATACCTTCTTGCAGCAACTCATATTGGCAATTGGGGTTTTTAAAAAATAAATGGAACAAACAAACTGAAAATGTTGCGAGAGCGATTCACAACAACAAACAGCAGCTAAAGCGCAAACACGAAAAAAATAGGTTGGTTATATACTTATATATATTCTTGATCAGCGCGAAAAATGAAGTCAATATAGCCCCTTCCCGTCTGTATGAACGCCGAGATTTCGTAAAAAATGCTAGAGAGTTGAAATTTTACATGAACACTCGGGTGTTATATACTTATCCCATTTCCTTATTATCGATAAAAAACAAAGCATCTTACGCGTTGAGCTGGAGATTTCGAATTTGTATTTAGATATCAGGGACCGTAACAATAATTTTTATAAAAAAAAAATTAAGAAATACTTATTTTTTGAGATATTACAAATAAATTATTTTTAAATATAAACATTGATTTATATGATTAAAATCAAAATTTTAAATTTTTATTTAAAAAATAAGTCTCCTATTCTGCGAGTAATGTGTAGCCACAAAAGAGTGAAGGGAATTATCTGAAAGGTATTAAAGCACAATACTCGCTGAATAGGAGACAACTGCCTACACAGATAATTAAAGATATGTATATGCATATTTACATACATATTAAATATCATCTGAAAGGTATTAATACGTAGATCCTAAATATATATATGTCTATGTATGATCTAACTCCTTTGTATCAAAAGACATTTAAATTTGATTTTTAGACTCTGTTCCCAAAGAGAAATAGAGTCTATTGGGTTTGTGCAATGTCCGTCTTGCTGTCCGTCATTCCGTCTGTTCTTATGAACGCAATATTTTTCGGCGATATTAGAGCTAGAGACTTGTTTCTTAATTATAAAGTGTAAAAATTGCCGCTCCGTCCATTGAAGGCGTGGCAAATCGGAAAATTCTTGCGCCCGTATGCCAGTAAGCATACTAGTTGATGAGAGGTAGAGATTTGCAATTTGGAATGTATACTCGCGTAGACAACCAATGTTCAAAAAGCTATGGCGGATATATTTAAGCCCATTGGTCGCGTGGCAAATCGGCGAAGAAGTTTGTTGTGGTCAACTGCATAATTTATGCATATAAATACATTAGTAGTAATTGCTAAGATGGCAGAAAAAGATAAAAAACAAGTAAGAAAGCTATAGTCGAGACTGCTCGACTACGAAATCCCCTGAGCTCTTCTTAAAACGAATCATATTCCAATAATGCTTCGTTTCGATTCTCCACGCGTAAGAAACTATACATGCAACAACACGAGCACACACACACGCTGACCTACGCTTGTACGCGTGTGTGTGTGTAAGCATTGCAGGCGGCTTGTTAGCTGCGCCACATGGGTTTTGCTGCGAAGACTTTATTGATTAATAATTCTGTTTCTAGACGGACAATTGTATTTATCTTTTCAGATTACGAATATAATATTCATATCTATATGCTAAACCAAACTGCATGTCTCTAGTATTTGAAATTAATTTTTTATAAATTTGGGGTGTGGGGGGGAATCGGGGACCGGAATCCAAAATCTGACCAAAAACCGAAATTGTATTAAATTATTATATATATGTATGCAGAAGACTTGGAGGCTCTAACTCTAAAGATGAATTAAATATAATTTTATAACTGATTCTCTTTTGTATCTTCGGAAATCGACGCGTTCAAACATACGGACATACGGACCCCCAAATTTCTAAAAAATTCATTTCAAATACTAGAGACATGCAGTTTTGTTTAGCATATAGATATGAATATCCTATTCGTAATCTGAAGAGATGAATACGATTGGCCGTCTAGAAACAGAATTATGAATCAATTAAGTTTTTGCATAAAAACCCATGTGGCGCAGCAATAAAGGCAGCGAGACAGCAAGACGCTTGCAATGCTCACACACGTACATGTCTACAAGCGTAGATCAGCGTGTGTGTTTCATCGTGTTTTTGCATGTATAGTTTCTTACGCGTGGAGAATCGAAACGAAGTATTCTTGGAATATGATTCTTTCGAAGAAGCTCTCAGGGGAAAAATTTTTTTGAATAATGGATCTACGCCCCTTTTGATTTTTTTATTCAATAATACGATTCACCATACTTTTTGTGCATCGTCGCACCATTTCAGCAGGAATCCTGTAACAGACTCCTTAGTCCTCTCCTACAACTCCATTATTCCAGTGGGGGACCGTATACTGCGCATGACTTCACATGACTAAATAGTTTTTCAATGGGGGGGGTTTATGTCTAGATATTGCGGAATCCACTTGATCTCTGCTTTGATATCCAGTTTTTGTCCAAGTGCGACGAGTCCTTCGGATGATTGCCTTGCGCATTTTCCAATGACTTCTACAAAATTCTGTAGTTTATTGCTCAGGTATTGCTCCTTACACATTATTCCATCGATCAAAACCAATGGTCCTGCTACATTTTTGTTAGTGGGTGAATAAACCGTAACTAAGCCGCCATCGTGCTTTACAGTTTGCCATACTGCGTATGTTAACTGATTTATGGGATCTCTAGACCAATACCACGATCGTGAGCCTGACTTAAAATGGTTGGTTTTTGTTTCAATTTGAGCATATTACTTTGAAAAAATCGTTTTTAGCCATTTTCTTTGTGAATAGTATCGGTCGCATGGTCATGCGACATGCCGTTAAAAGTGCACGATTGGCAGATAGGCCCCGCATCAGAGCCAAGCAGGCCCCCGCGAAGCTGGGCCTGTGGCCGCCCTATAAAAGGGCGCTGGCGGCGTCATAAGACCGTAAGTCAAAGCGAGTGAAAGTCATCCATAAACCATAAGCAACCCAGGAGCAGTAGCGGCCATCAACGAGGGAATTGGTGCAGCGCAGCTGTCAATTAGTGTTAGAAGCTTGGCGTAATCATTCATGTAGACTTGTGAAAGGGGCGTGGCATTGTTCGTGATATTAACTAGGTGTGCTAACAGCGAGTCCAGCTGTAGGAGTAGCCTGTAGAATATCGAGCGAACCGCCGGGGCGGCCATACAGAGCGAATCCTGGCATACTCTGGAGCGGTCGAGCGAATCCTAGTGCCACTGAGCCTTAATCGCTCGCCCAGCCGGAGTGCGTTGAACATATACTCAAGGATCCTGTGTACAGGTGTACATTTAGGAGGCGAGTCTTTGCACATAGCAGTACCTCAGTAGTACCTCAGGCAGGCAATTATAACCTGTGACAAGATCAAGAGAATATATCAAATTTAAATCCATAAACGCAAAGGTATTTATTTAATTATCGCAGGGGCTTCAACAAATAAATTTTTTTAATAAATATGCAAATATAAATAAGATGAAATGTTTCGATAAATAAGGTTTCTGCCAAATAAGTCACTGCTAGAGCGCCTTATAACAAAACTAAAGTAGCAATGGAAAAATGTACACAATACAATATACAATCGTAATTCTTAAAATATACTAGAATACGGACTTTTGTATGCATGCATAGAAAATCACTTAATGTGCGCGGACGACAGTGTGTACAAACAGTACAGCGTGTACATATGTTGTACCGAACCTTATACCCGAGTCTAAGCCGGGCCAGTTTCAGCCGACTGTGCGTTCGTTTCAACAAATTTATTTGTTGAAGCCCTTGCGATATTGGAATAATAACACTAGCGATTTTCTGTTTGAACTTGGTATATTCTCGTTATAATTATATTGGTATTTCGTATTACAATGCACGTTATAATCGTCGAGCGTTATGTTGCTTGTTCACGCACTCCGACCGGGCGAGAAAATATGGCTCAGTAGCACCAGGATTCGCCCAAGCGCTCCAGCTCACTCCAGGATTGGCACTGTCTACTCCGGCGGCTCGCTCGGATGTACAGGCTACTCCTACTGCTGGACTCGCTCTTGGCACACCTAGGTTCTTATGCTCACACTTTTCACCTTTTCGCACGGCTGCGTGAATTTACACACTCTCGGCGACGAGACTTCTGGCCAGAATACAATTTGCAGCTGCCTTGTATCAACTCGCTAGTTGATGGCCACTACTGCTTCTGTATGTCTGAATGTCTGTCTTATAGGTGTCTGAAGTATCCTCCCAGGATACTTTGAATGCTCCCACGATGTCCTGTCTGCTTCGAGTCCTGGATATCGGTGTCCTGCGTCGATATCGTAGTCCTTCGATGTATTGTGTCTTCACTCGCGTTGACTTGTACTTGCACTTCACTTGAATCTCACTCTTGATCTTCACTCTCGATCTTCACTCTTGATTCTTGATTACTTTTCTGATCGCCTCTATGACACCGCCGGTGCCCTTTTATAGGGCTGTTAACGCTCTGTTAACAGCGCCGTGCTGCTCATCAGCTGTTTCCCGCTCGCTGCTGGCAACTCTGTGCGTTGCTGGTAAGTAACTTTGTGTTTTAAAATTTACTCTTACGTATTTTTAATTTAAAACTCCACTCCTCCAGCCCGAGTTGATGCCTCCTTGATGACCCTGGACCCGATGAGCCTGCCGCCGCTTCTGCCCACGCCGGGCGCCGCTGCAAAAACTCGTCGTCGTGATTGCACGCTGCTGCTGCGCAGGTGCGCAGGCCAGATGGCCAATTTTCACGATTGGCACCCCTTGTCCCTCGGCGTTGGATGCGTTGCTGCTACCTGTCGATGCGTTCCTTGTGCCCTCCAGGACTCCCGGATGGGGCCCCGTCCTCGTTTTCTCGTGGTGCTGTTGGACTTCAGGTAGTATCGGCGTCGTGTGCAAACCGGTCGACGGCGGCGTAACGGTGAGAAATGGCAATGGCAATGGCAACACTTTCCTCGCTTGTGCATAGCTCCAGCGGAATCGCCGGCCAATGCACGAGGATTCGCCAGAGCCCCTTTCTCCACCCGTCACGCCAGTTGCCGCGACCGGCCGCGTGGCAGGCGCCCACACTCCCCGTCGTCCAACAGGCAGCCACTCACCAATTTGTGCGTGTTGCCTTTTGAAATTTCGAAGTGGACGTCGTTCGCGACTGGGGCCGGTGCTCGAAGATTTGGCGTCGGTTGTGCGTATCGGAGCACTCCTCATACGCGCATAGCTCTAGCGGAGTCACTGGCCAATGCGCGAGGATCGGCCGATAGCTCTTCCGACGCCTCAGAACGAACCACCGGTATGCACCCAGCCGCGTGGCACACGTCCACCATTTCAACTTCCAAAAGCCCAACAAGCCTTCTGCCTGCATGCTCTTATATAGCCCACGCCGCCGCTCTGCCGACGACGCGGGCATCAGCATCTAACGGGATGCATTTCGGCCTACTCTAGCATAGCTCCCCTAAACTTTTATTGTGGGTATCATCCTACTTAAAGGGCAGAACTCAGAGAGTTTTGCTGAGAAATTAAATTTCAAAACTGATCTTTGTTACGTCAGGTGTTCCCCAGGGTAGCCATTTAGGCCCATTACTCTTTTCCCTTTTTATTAACGACCTTCCTAGTTGTATTTCTCATTCAAAGATACTTATGTATGCAGATGATGTAAAACTGTGCTTTTCATATTCTAACTCAACTGAGCATGTACATCTTCAAGATGACCTTAATGCATTTCAAGGTTGGTGTGAGGCTAATCAATTACATTTAAATTGTTCCAAATGTATGACAATGACCTTCTGTCGTACTGTTCCCACTTGCTCGACTATAAAATAAATAATATATCCTTACAACGTATCTTCACTGTCAAAGACCTTGGTGTTCTCTTTGACACTAAACTTAATTTTAATCTGCATATTGCTGCCATCACAAATGAAGCCAAATGTGTGCTTGGCTTTATTAAACGTTGGTCTAAGGAATTTAATGATCCTTTTGTTACCAAGCATTTATATATTTCACTTGTTCGCCCTATCTTGGAGTATTGTTCTGTTATTTGGTCTCCGCAACATAAACTGTATCACATTGAATCGGTCCAAAAACAGTTTCTACTTTTTGCATTAAGGGATCTAAATTGGAACAGTAATTTACGTTTGCCTTCCTATCATAGTAGGCTTCTTCTTATTGATCTGCCATCATTAATGAATCGTAGGACAATCATACTTTCCTTCATAATTTGATTCACGGTAATATTGATTCGCCCACCCTGTTAATGCGTCTGCATTTCTCTGTTCCTTCCCGAACTACTAGAAACTTTCGTCCGTTAAATTTACCACATTGCACCACGGATTATTCTTTAAATTCTGCTTTCCATGTTTTATGTCTTAACTATAATAAATATTATCACGTATTCTCCTTAGAGCTCTCTCTTCCCCTAATAAAATCATTGCTTTCAGCTTATCTTAGGGATCTTCATCCAAATGCCCGGATGTGAACTTTTGTTTTTGCTATCTATTTGATTTCACTCTCTATATCTCACTCTGAATTTTGTCTTTTTAATATTTCCTTTTATTTGCTAATCTTTAGTCTAAATATTTATTAGTAAATTCTTAGTTCATAATTAGTCCTAAGAACTTTTAATACTTAATTTTAAGTCTTCAAAAAACACTATTTTGTTATGTTTTTGTTGTCGCGTGCGCCTGCTCGGAGCATACATTGTTGTTGTTGATGTTTATGCTTTAGCGTGCGCGTCCAACTCTTGTCAGCTGAGCGTGTTGTTGTTTCGTACGCTTGTTTGTTGTGCGTGTTGTTGTTACGTACGTAACAGTGCGCGCGCAATTTAAAATTTTGTTGTTGCGCGTCACTTAGTTAACAGTTTTAACTGTTTGCTTCTCATAAAAATTTCAATTTTTCCATCGTTTTAGGTGTTTTTAAGAGCAATACACATCGCGATGTGTATTCACTCCTTTTTTTTTTTTTTTTTGGAAATTTTTAATTTAGGCAGCCTGCTCTACAGTGCCATGCGACTCACCCGTCTCGCCTCTCCATGGCTTCAGGTCAGCCACATGCGCGGTCCGGGTCCGTTTTTCAGCATCCGAGTTGATGCTGCAGATGACAGGCGACACAAACTTGGCCACTGTATATGGCCCTCCGTATCGCGGTGCCAGCTTCGCTGCGAATCCGTCCGCGGCATTGGATAGGTGGCGTTCTTTCGCCCACACCTTGCCCCCAATGGCCGGCTTCCATTGCTGCCGCCGCAAGTTGAAATGCCGCGTCTGCTCTTGAATTGGTCTTTCCAACTTTTCCAAGAGCTTCTCGGGCCTGTGGACGACTGCCTGCCGCCGACTGGACTTGTAGCGCTGGCATAGCTCGCACCGCTGCACGTAGTTGCGCACTTCCCGGTACATCCCTGACCAGTAGTACCTCGCTGCCACCCGAGCAATTGTTTTTCTGCTCCCAAGGTGGCCAGCGGTGGCTGCGACGTGGCTCACCTCTAGCACGTGCTTGCGCCGCTCTGTCGGCACACACAGCCTCCACGCAGCTACATCATCTTGGCCGGCTTGGTGCGGGATGTGTCGATATAAGTTTCCAGACTCTTCTCTGTAGTCTGGAAACTTGTGCGGAGCTCGGTGCAAGCCCTGGCGCAGCTTTCGAAGCCAGCGACATCCTGTCCCAGCTGGCATCTCCTTGCTCTTGCCCAAGCGGCCTGCATCCTTCTGGGTCGCCTTTAACGACGTCTCGCGACCCACTTCTTCACTGGCAACAGCCACTGCCAACTTTGCCTCCCGCTGTCCATCCCACTGTGGATTTCTTGGCTCAAGCCTCAGCGCCAAGCCGCCACATTCCAATGTGGTGCCAATGCCGGCCAAGAAATCCCAGCCCAGCACCAGATCGTCGATCACTCCTGGCAGAATTAGCAATGCAATCTTCACTTGCTGACTCCCCAGGCTGACCTTCGTCTCCAGCTGCGAGTCCACTTCACTGCAACTGCCGTTCGCCAGACGTATGCGTCGCCTTGTGGCACGCACCACGCCCACTCCTTGGAGTCTCTCAGCGAGCTTTTCGCTAATAAAGCTGCTGGAGGCTCCTGTGTCGATCGTGGCTTTCTGCTGCCTGGCTCCAATGACCACGATCGCCGTCAGTTGGTGGCCTTCGTCATGTAGGCTGCCTACTAACGCCTGGGGGGCTCCTTGACGCTGCTCCCGCTTGCCCTGGATGGCGGGTGTCGCTGGTCATCTCCCGACTGGCAACAGGTAATCGTGCGCACGCCTATACGTCCACACTGCCAGCAGAACTCCAGTGCCTTGTTACGGCACTCCAGAGCCCGGTGCCCTTCCTGGCCGCACATCCGGCATGCCCTGGCAGGATTGGGAATGTGTGTCCTTTGTCCTGGGGCACCAGTCCTTGGCGCTGGACGAGGACTCACCTCCTGGGCCCCTTTACACAGGCACTCCTCTTCGTGGCCATTGTCATCCGCCATGACCATCAAACGCGTCTGTGTTGGCCGCTGCAGCCGACGCAACCTGTCGCGGTCTCGCTCCAGGCCGAGCGTCTTCCAGTGCCTATTGTTGGCCACGTACCATTTTAGAGCCATGCCTTTCAGCAGCTCTGGCATCGCTCTTGGGATCAGATCCAGATCCAGGCCATAGGTGTCTGCCGACCACTCCACCTGCTCCAGGAACTCCAAAGGCTTTGAGGTGCCATCGAAGCGGAAGTTCGACTCCCTCACCTGTTTGGCCACCTTTGGGTACTCCTGCTCTGAGCTGCTTGGCCCTCGCGTCCTTATTTCAGGCTGCGGTGTAGACGTGGCTCTCCATGCTCCTTGCTCCGTCTGCTGCAGCCGCGCAGCGGCACTGGTGGATGGCAGAGATAGCCGCGCCGCATTTGGATCTTCCTCGTACTCTTCGTTTCCAACGACGACAGTTGGTACGTCCTCATTATTTGACGGGCGGCGTCCATGCAGACGCGCCAGCTCGGCGAGCCTGAGCGAATATGGGATCCTTCCCTCGTTCGTCTCCACCCACTCACCGAACTGTCTCCGCATCACGTCCAATGTGCCCGACAGCGTGAGGTTATACACCCAAGCTCGCACCATTGTTCACAAGTATTGCTTATTCTCTTATCGCAGGGCCCCACGTTGGGCGCCAGTTGTAACGAACCTTCGGTTATACCCGAGTCTAAGCCGGGCCAGTTTCAGCCGACTGTGCGTTCGTTTCAACAAATTTATTTGTTGAAGCCCTTGCGATATTGGAATAATAACCCTAGCGAGTTTCTGTTTGAACTTGGTATATTCTCGTTATAATTATATTGGTATTTCGTATTACAATGCACGTTATAATCGTCGAGCGTTATGTTGCTTGTTCACGCACTCCGACCGGGCGAGAAAATATGGCTCAGTAGCACCAGGATTCGCCCAAGCGCTCCAGCTCACGCCAGGATTGGCACTGTCTACTCCGGCGGCTCGCTCGGATGTACAGGCTACTCCTACTGCTGGACTCGCTCTTGGCACACCTAGGTTCTTATGCTCACACTTTTCACCTTTTCGCACGGCTGCGTGAACTTACACACTCTCGGCGACGAGACTTCTGGCCAGAATACAATTTGCAGCTGCCTTGCCTTTTATAGGGCCGCCGCAGGGCCTGTTCGGCTCTGGAGCGGGGCCTGCCTGCCGCTCGTGCCCATCTAACGGTACAATCGCGTGATCTGGGTGCCGTCAGCAGGCCGCCAAATGTCGCGGCAGCTTCGCGTTGGCCGAGGTACCGCTGTTGCTATGCAAAAAGACAGCGTCCGTCACTTGGAGCGGTACCTCGGCTAACGGTGCCCTATGACCTGCGGTCGAGCGACGCGAGCCAATTGCTGACACTATAGGAGCGAGAGAGACGGACTATAGTCCGCTCTCTGACCCTTCCAGTCGCGAGGGTTGCTCCTATAGTGTTCGCGTCGCTGTGTGGAGCAATATATGCATGCACGTATGTGCATATAAACACACAGCAAATACATGTGTTTATATACACTGCATACGTGCATACCTATATTGCTCCTCACAATGTAAATCTGTCTAGACCCGACTGGAAGAGGGTTATTTGGTCAAATGAAACCAGAATAAACTATTACCAGTCTGACGGAAAGCAATATTATTGGCATTGCAAAAAAAAGAGCATCAGGTCAAAATGACCATGAAGCATGGTGGAGACGGACTGATGGTATGGGGCTGCTTCACATGGTGGATCATCGGCCCACTGCTTAAGATCGATGGAATTATGAAGAAGGAAGATTATCTAAGTATTCAGAAGACCATCCTATTAGAATTTGTGGATGATAGTGAGTATCCTGAGGAAGAAGTCATTTTTCAGCAGGACAATGACCACAAGCACGAAGCGAAAATTGTCAAGACTTGGCTCGGCAGTCCAAAATTTTATATAATGGAGTGGCCTGTACAAAGTCCAGACCTAAACCCTATAGAAAATGTATGGGTTTTGCTTAAAAAACGACTCCCAAAATATGACACAACACCGACAGGGATGGGTGACCCTTGGTGTCGGGTTCAGGCAGACTGGAGCAAAATTCCCCACTCCCATATTGAAAAATTGGTGCCTAGGAGCATTGCCAATGTGATCAAAGCTAATGGTCTAATGGTAAAAACTTTAGTTTGTAAGCAAATTTGAAAAAATCCTGTTGAGTTCCTTATTAAAATGTATATAATGAATCTAAATCCAAAAATTCGGGTCGATTAGAGCATATTTTAAGTTTTTACAGGCATTTTAACGTCGCCATGTATCCACACGTGCTCGCCACTGTATGTCGTCTTTGTATTTGTTCCATAACTGAATTGGTTGTGAAGGGAAACATGTGGTGATGATAATTGCGAACAGCGTTCGTACGCATTTGATGAAACAACTGAATCCGCAAGTGTTAAACCCCAATGAGAATCGTTCTCCAGCAATCCCAATAGTTGACATGCTTCTCGATATGTTTGGCATTGGTGGCCATTCACAGTTTTCAAATGCGCAAATGATTTTGGTCCACGTACATTTACTAACAGCAGTCGCAAATAAAAACATTCATCATTTCTAGGATGAGCAGTATACATGCGACCTAGCGCATCAGTGGAAAATTCCTGTGGCCAATCTGGAAATGGGGTTCCTTGTTTGCGACGTGGGAATTTCTTTGTTGATTCCAAGTGTAATACTTGGGCATTTCAACGTACATCAGCGTCGGTGCGAATGGATCTGCTTCACACATTGCAAAGAAGGTAGTTAATGTTTTCAATGTTGTCGATGGTGGTCTCTCAGCTCGTTGTGCCGCATTATTCTCAGGGAAGTTAACTCTTTGTCCATTTTCCAAATGCACTGCTAAATGTACAACTGTGGGATATCTTTCATGAATTTTAAGTGAGAATAATCGCCACAGTGCTTCATTAGTACTGACGTATCTGCCCATTTGGAAGTAGCTGATTTCGTCATTCGCATTTTCTGACGCAATACCAAACACAGCCATGTCGCTACCTTTTGTGACGTACTGATTGCTGATTTGGCCGAATGACAACTCTCAACGTTCGCATGTGCTTCGAAAATTCGTGATAGCAGCGGGCAATATGGATGCGTTGAAGAAAATGATTGGAATCGGGATCAGTTCCTTCGATCAATGGTTTCAGTGGCTGTGGTAGTGTAAGTATTGGATTCAGTTTGACTTTTCCTCTTGTGCAGCACAATCCAGCCGTTTCTCTTTAGAACTTTAAGGCATTGCAATATCGGCATACAGTTGTCATTGGTCCAATTTTTAAATTGTCATCATCACTGTAGTTCGCAGTGGGATCATATTGGAATGCCAAGCGATTGTATGATGCCAATGATCTTCCTCAGCTCACGCGTTGTCTCAATCGGTAATTTTCTCTAATTATATTTTGACTTTATTCGCTTAAATTCTGTAAATACACTTGTTGCTGTCTTGCTCGTCGTGCTCTCGGTATTTTGGACTATGGACAGACTGGTGAATTTAACCTCAAATGCACGACCCACATAATTTACAGTTCAACTTACCATCTTAAGATAAATGCCTGCTGTTGAAGTAGAATAAAAATTTGCACAATACATGTGATTGATTTAATGGTTTCCAAATGAACTGTTAGGAAACGAATAACTTAAACCTCAATTTCCCAATTTCACAGTGAACACAATGCATGCTGTTGAAATGAAATTAAGTGAGCAGAGTACAATGAGTAGCTGAAGTTATAGCGTCAGGAAGGAAAGCCCGACTTATTTTTCTTTGCTATAAACTTCACGGAGCCCGAGACATTTCCAACAAATGCAAAACCGTGGAAATCGGTTCGTGCGTTCTTGAGTTATAGTGTCTATGGGGAAAAGCCGACTTTTTTTATATATTAGACTAGAAAACCCGGCGAACTCCGCTTCGCCACCAGATGGATTCGTTTTTTGTAACATTCCGTTTGTGGATTAAAAGATGAAGATAATTTTTTGTTTTTTTTTGATATTTGAAAAAGAAAAACTGTATTTCATTTTTCAATGAAATTTAGTTGAACTTCTCTGAAAGTGAATCCAAAATCAAAGCGTGTCCGCAAATTATCCCTTTCATTGAAGTGCTCGTTGGTAAACCACATTTTTGTTTTTTGATCTGACGTTAACACAAACAAAGAGGATGGTTTCCCAACTCGTGAACACGCAACGTATAGCTGCCCATGTGAAAAACAATGATTTTCTAAATTTATCCCGCAAACACTAAGCGATTGGCCTTGCGACTTGTTAATTGTCATTGCGAATCCAAGGCGAACCGGAAATTGCAAACGTTTGAATTCAAACGGAAGATCAGTCGGAATCATTGGAATTCGAGGAATACATACATTTTCACCTGCGTACTTTCCGTTAATAATGGTTGCCTCAATCAAATTCGGCATAAGTCTTTTCACCGCAAGCCGAGTACCGTTGCAAAGTCGCGGTGGATTCAAATTACGCAATATCATAATAAGGGAACCAACTTTGAGTTGCAAGTTATGTGGTGGAAATCCTGGTAACTCCAGAGAGTTCAAAAACTCCGTTGGATAATTTACTACATCATCGGGATTTGTTATGGAATCAACGGATTTATATGTCACCAAATAGCCATCGATTTTTGATTGAATGGTGAATTGCGAGAATTGCTCGTTGACTTAACCAAGCATAATTCTGATAATTCTCACTAATGTTTGGGAAAACATTTTCAATAAGAGCTAATTGAGAGTCTACAAATCGGCAAAAGTCGTTGGTAAGAGTAATTAATCCAGTTGTCGCATCAACTGGGACTTTTCCATTTCCAACAGCTAACAATTGCTTGGAAAATAGTGCAGCACTTTGATCATTTTGAAGTTGAACTCTCATATTAGTGGTTAGCGATAATATTTTTACGTTATTGAATGCCTTCAGGCAAGCATTTAATTCATCTGCAGGCGTTCCACGGGGTATTACTGGCAACGTCTGCCTGAAATCGCCTGCCAACAAAATCATCAAATTGCCAAAGATGTTATTATTTCGCCGAAGATCCTTCAGTGTGGAGTTAAGTGCTTCAAGTGATTTCTTATGTGCCATTGTGCACTCATTCCAAACAATGAGCTTACATTGCTTCAACAATTTTCCCATTGCACTGGATCGGGAAATATTACATGTTGGAGTATCAATTGTGTTTAAATTGAGTGGCAACTTACGTGCAGAATGTGCAGTACGACCGCCATCTAGAAGAGTCCCCGCAATTCCAGATGATGCTAACGCCAAAGCTATGTCACATCTTGAGCGAATAGTGGCCAAAATCAATGAAATGATAAATGTTTTCCCTGTTCCTCCAGGTGCGTCCAGGAAGAATAGACCACCAGTATTATTGTCCATCGCTTGCATTAATGTTTCGTATACATGTTTTTGCTGTTCATTCAGCAACGGCACATTTTTTTGAACGAATTCCTGCAATGTATCAACATTGTATTGCAGCTCTCGATTTAATTCTTGGTTAAATGTATCGTGCATCGATCGATTTGGCGCAATCATTCCTACTTCAATCAGTAGCTTATTTCCAATAGTCAAGCATTGATCCTCAATCAGAATCAATCCTTCATTGTAGATTGGATTGTTCGTTCGGGATTGTTCGTTCGAATGCGCAAATGATATATTTGTCCTTGTATCTGTGATGGCACACAATTAAGATAGAATAATTACATGTTGCAATTGATTGTGTTGGTGTGATTGATTAGTGTGAGTGATTGGTTGTGTGTGTTGTATCTTTTACCTTGCAAGTTGGGTTGAAACCGCTTTTTCGAATGAGATTCGCTCCAAAAGAAGTCATGCGGAAGCAGTTATTGTATTCAAGGAAACGTTGAAGAAAATGGTTGGAATCGGGATCAGTTCCTTCGAACAATTGTTTCAGTGGCTGTGGTGGTGTAAGTAATGGATCCAGTTTGACTTTTCCTCTTGCGCAGCACAATCCAGCCGTTTCTGTTTTGAACTTTAAGGCATTGCAATATCGGCATACAGTTGTCATTGGTCCAATTTTTAAATTGTCATCATCACTGTAGTTCGCAGTGGGATCATATTGGAATGCCAAGCGATTGTATGATGCCAATGATCTTCATGTGCTCATGCGTTGTCTCAATCGGTTATTTTCTCTTATTATATTTAGTCTTTCTTCGCTCAAGTTCTGTGAATACACTTATGATTCTTTACGGCTAATAACAGCACTAAAATGTGTCTATTTGTCAAATTGCAAGTCGCTAGTATTTGAATTAGGTTTTTTTTTTCAAATTTGGCGGGATGAGGGGGAATTTGGGGTCGGTATCCAAAATCTAACGAATATCGAAATTGTATTAAATCAGTATCTATATATGTATATGCTCAAGTATGCTGCAGCTCTTAACATACTTCTGTCATCAGAACGCAAATACGAAGAAAAATTCCCACCTTGGACAAGAAACAGTCACGCTATACCGTTATACCTCTCGGAATTTAAAAAAGACAATACATGAGACGAAATCAGCAGTCACACCTTGGCACTCTTCATTCATTTATACAGCCGAAGGGGAAGCGATCCTCTGTGCGATGGAAATCACTCAAGAAGACAAAAAAACTAAGTTTGTTATCTGCACGACTCTCTCTCCACCTTACTAGCTGTCAAAAACCCAAACACCTATCAACCCACAATTGCAAAAATTTGGAACAAACTTAACTCAAATCAAACAAGTAAGAAAGCTGTAGTCGAGACTGCTCGACTACGAAATCCCCTGAGCCCTTCTTCGAACGAATAATATTCCAAGAATTATTCGATTCGCTTCTGCACGCCTAAGAAACTATACATGCAAAAACACGAGCACACACACGCTTGTAAGCATGTATGTGTGTGAGCAATGCAGGCGGCCTGCTGTCTCGCTGCCTTTGTTGCCGCGGCACATGGGTTTTGATGAGAAAACTTTGATGATTAATAATTCTGTTTCTAGATGGACAATTGTATTGATCTTTTCAGATTATGAATATGATATTCATATCTATATGCTAAAACAAACTGCATGTCTCTAGTATTTGAAATGCATTTTTTACACATTTGGTGGTGGTGGGGCGAGGTGGGGAGCGGAATCCAAAATCTGACAAAAACCGAAATTGTATTGGAGACTCTAACTCTAAAGATGAATTAGCTAGAATTTTATAACTGGTTCACGATAATTTCGTTTATCGATAACTTTGCAAATATACAAGTTATCGAATTTCTGAAACAAACTCGTACTGCGCGTGCAATATACGGACCTAACACAAAAAGTATAAATTCTAGCTTTTGTATTTTCGGAAATCGACGCGTTCAAACATACGGACAGACGGACATGGCTATATCAACTTTTCTCGTCACCCTGATCAAGAATATATATACTTTGTGGGGTCTGCCACGCCTCCTTCTGCCTGTTACATACTTTTAACAAAACCATTATACCCTGATTTCCCATTTTCAATGGACTCAGGGTATAAAAAGGATCAAACTACTCTGGACACCTGGACATTTTAAGATAAAAGGAAATGAGCTAGCACCATTGCACCATTGCTCCTACACAACATCAACAACAAAAAAGATATCAATAAATTGATCAACATAACAACCAAAGAAACCCTTAAAACAATCTGTAACGACTACACACACTTCTACAAAACGATTGTTAATGTCAGATTGCATTAACAGGAGCTGATCCTCCTTCACGTCGACATGCTATGCTATTGACAGTATTATGCGCTGTTAATAACATAACTCCGACTCCAGTTCTCCTACTACCTACGGGCCGCCACTACAACATTTGGTCCTTCGAGCCGGATATCATCCACCCACAACACATACCACCGTTCTTAGGCTTCGAGATAAGTACTCCAAACTTGCATTACCTAGTACCACTAACCATACAACACATAGACTGGACAAGTAGAACAAACTTTTTTCACGCACAGATATATGAGTGAATTGCCGCACAACTTCGTATTTGTTCGGTTTGGCCAATTCGAGCTCGGGCAGTCAAAATATGAAACAACAAATTCATTGCGCTGCCACCGGTCGACCGGGATGGTCATATTTTCATATGAGCATTTTCTATGCGCTATTTTACTTTACTCTCCCTCTCTCTTTTTTCTCTCTCTATCTCACTCTTTGCAAGGTCAAGCCAGTTGCCCACAAAAATTGAAATTTGTTCGCGAGTGGCGATTCGCGACGATCCCGTCTGCCATTCTTAGTAAGAGTATGCCGCACTCTTAAACGGCTTTGCCATGCTCTTGCAAAATTTTAGTGTTTTCGTAAAGATTTTTTGGAAGGGTATGAAAGCGCTGATGTGCATAAGCAGTACTTTTTCGCGATGAGCATGCACACACACATTTACTGTGTCTTGCTACATGTATGAGCATTTATGTGACTGTGTGCGAAACTTTTGGTGCCTGTAGCAACATATATACATACATACACATACCCACATATCTTTTATATGTCGGCACTAGTTGCCGTTTTCGCCTTTCACGGCATCTTTTATTAATCAAAAAGAATAAAATAAACAATCAATATCCTTTGTTGTTTTTATATATTCTTTATTGGTTTCTTTTATTACATTTGCTTATAACTACGCGAATCACATATAACTATATATCAGCTGTTTATGTTACTGCCGATCCTCAGCTGTTTTTACTTCAGCACTAGCACCTATATACGGACATCAAATTTATTAAATAACAAACACAATATTCTTTGTTTTTAATTTATTTATTTTTCAATTTCTCATTTCTTCATTACATTCAATATTGTTTATTTATTTATGTGCTACTTGTGTTCTCAATTGTCTACTTGTACGAACATACGTGCATACATACATACATAACATATAGAATATATGTTATTTTCTTTTAATTTTTCACTTGCTCCGTACAAACAATTTAGCAACACAATTAACACGTCAAATAATCTATTACGAATATATTTAATAAACACATAGCACATTCCATAAAGAAACAACAATATCCAATTGTTTGTTATCTTGCGTCCAATCAGCTGTGTACTCAGAACAAATCACAAAACTATCGATAGCTCTTGCCGACCGCCACAATTTCTTTCGATAGTCGTTCCACGATCAGAATGTTCTCACTTCCCGCATTCATCGTAATTCAAACATTTTAAATAAATTTTATAAGATAAAATAAATGTTGTTCGTCTTGTTTAAATTTTTAGTTTATTTAAAAATATAAAAGGAGATATACAATTTATAATTGAATTAAAATTAAAATCAATTCATTAATTATATATTAGTTAAATCATTCTTCTTTTTGTTCTTTTGTTTAATAAGACTGTAATATTTGGTAATAATAACACACGAGCTTCTGCTCAGTTTAGTTGTAGAATTCATAATGTTTCTTTATTTTTAAAAAATATATCGTCTTAGGCTAAGTACAATATTTGTATATAAGAAGTTCTGCCGCTGAGCGCAGCGACAGAGCGGGAGAGCGTAGTATGGTTATATATGTATATATGTATGTATATGCATAGGGCATATACATACGGCATGTACTTTAGGTATGCGGCAAAATGCAGACGCGGCATATCTCGCGCTGCCGGTCAGTCACATATAAGTGGCTGATCGTTTTTCAATTATTATGCTCGATATGTATATTTATGCATAGCGACAAAGTGTCACTATGTGCGCATGTAGTATACACTATCATGCACTGACCATATGACGCATTTATATGTAGTATAATCTACATTGCGTCGGGAATTATTATTATGTTATTAAACATACTACAAGACGGTTTTTATCTACTTATTTCTTCTCCGTTCTGATGACAACTTCCTACTTTTTTCGTCAAATTCCTTATTTCGCGCTTTGAGTCATTTTCTGTCTCAATTACATAAATTTCGGTCAGCTTACTCTTAATTATCAATCATGTCCAATCGTACTAGCCGTGCACAGCTGAGTGTACCCACTCCGCGCTTGATTAAACGCAGTTCTTCTGCATCTCCCATTCCGTCCGGGAAACCGCAAGCCATCACAGCGTTTAAACGCAGTCCGGTCGTAACTCGATTCAGTCGAAAGCCTGCAAGTATCTCAGCAAACATGTCTCTGTCTGACTTTATATCCGTAGCTGATAGGCTCATCAAGTTTGAATCCCGCATCGAATATTCTGAGGATATTGGCTCCACTCCGGTAGCTCAACTCGAAGCCTTAGAAATCCGACGGGGTCGAGTCAAGGTCCTTTGGGAGAAATCAGAACAAGAGTATGAAGCGTGTTTCAAAGCGCTTAGCCAGGGGGCTGGTAGTGGCGACGTTGAAGCCATGGAGGCAAAATTCGACCACTGCTATACTGTCTTTGAGCGGTGTACCGCCCAATTAAGCAGGCAGATCGACGCCATTTCATCATCGAGTGCTCTGTCTGCCCCCCTTTCCGCTCCTTTCGCCTCTCCTGGATGCTGTCAACTTCCACCAGTTGACATAGAAATGTTCCATGGGGACTACTTGCGCTGGCCGACTTTCCGAGATTTTTTTACGGCCATCTACATAAATAATCCAAGTTTGACTCAGGTGGAAAAGTTATTCCACCTTGATTTCAAAACAGCAGGCGATGCCAACGCTCTCGTTTCAGAGTTTTCTCTTACAAACGACGGGTTTGCATCGGCTTGGAATTCGTTGTGTGACCGTTTCGAGAATAAGCGGCTGTTAGTCAACAGTCAGCTTAAACTCCTCTTGAATTTATCCAAGGTCACTAAAGAATCAGGCGCGGTTCTCAGAGAGCTGCATGCTCAAATCTCAACAGAGAATAGGGACTGTATCCTTGTGTTCCTGTGCACATCCAAATTGCCGGAACACACTCGAACTCTCTGGGAGATTCCAGCCTGGCGGGATGTTAGTCACTTCCTTAGCGAACGTGCTCGCGCACTTGAAGCTCTGGAGGGTGATCTTTCTGCTCCAACAGTTCCAATCTCAATTCCGAGATCCGCAAACCCTGCCCTTCCAAACTGAGTCAAATCATTCCACACGCAAGTAGACACGAAAAGCATGAAGTGCTCTCCAGCTGCAGCTCTCCTTGCAAGAGAACCATCCTAGTCGGCACGGCGGTGGTCAATATATGCCACTTCTGAGCGACTATTCCGAAAGATCAAGTTGCCTTTCACATCCGTGAAAACGCATATTTCAAGCCTGAATCAAGCGATTACGGCCAACGCCCAAAAGCTTTGCAACTTTCATATTGATTCTCCGTTGAAACCGACATTGCGAATTAAAGCTTCCGCTCTCGTAATTCCAAAACTTGTCGGCAACCTCCCTTCGTCTCCGATTCCGCAACACTTGTTGAACATTCTTCTAAATATTAAGCTAGCTGATCCCGAGTTCCACAAGAGTTCGCAAATGGATATCCTGATAGGAGCGGATATCCTTCCGTCTATTATGCAGGGAGGTTGCCATCCTCAAATTTGTGGACCTCTACTAGGTGTAGAGACTGTTTTCGGTTGGGTACTCTCAGGCCCACTGACGCCAGCGCCACCGGAAACACAAGTTTTCGTCGGTTTCAGCGCGCTCCGTCCATCGCTACACGATAAAAGGCTGAATGATATCCTTCATTCAGCCCCAACACCACAAGCAATTCATCCTCCGATGCCTTTCACCTTTCAGGTAAAGCTACCGTCATCCTAAGACAGGACACCACCCAGCGCCAATTCCTTCCGGTGTCGCGTGTGCAGAGGAGTCCACGCTCTTCGGAAATGCCGACGATTCCTGGAACTTCCGACGAATAAACGGTTTCGTGCGGTACTTACAACCAAGTACTGTACGAACTGCTTGGCTCACGAGCACTCTGGGCAATCCTGCCGTAGCAAAGGAGGGTGCAAAACATGTGGCCAGGATCATCACACTCTCCTGCACCTCCATGGATCAAAGCAGTTCGCCGCCTCAGCTTCTAGAGAGGCGGTCACCAATCTGCAATCCTTGCAAGGGGAGGGAGCATTAACAGGAGCTGCTCCTCCTCCTCCTCAGGTCGACATGCTATGCTATTGACAGTATTATGCGCTGTTAATAACATAACTCCGACTCCAGTTCTCCTACTGGTTCGCAATCGGGGATTATTCTTCCTACTTTTCTCTGCTAGACACCTAACTACATTTAACTACGAAATAAGACACAGTTTTTGTCACTCAATAAAGTCGAGGAAATACAACCACGACTTTGTATTTATCATCGGGCCGCCACTACAACAACGATCAACCCTGAAAGAGAACCTATACATTTTCCAACTAAAACAGATAGGAAACACGTAATAAAATACACAAGATTCAGACTAGGACACACAAAAGCAAAACATGAAATCACTTTCAATAAAACACCAGCTCCTATTTGCCCATTTTGCAATAGCGACATCTGGACAACAAAACACAACTCCAATGTCAACATGCAATGAATATATGCATATCCCTTAATTCCCCCACACTCAATATCCCCATCCTATCTTAAAACCCAATAAATAAATATATAATATTTTATAAAAATAATCAACAAACTAAACATAGATCTATGACGTATATAATGTAAATAATATATATAATGTAAATAATGTATTTGGTGTATAAAAAAAAATAAATAAAACAAGTAAGAAGGCTCTAGTCGAGACGGCTCGACTACGAGATACACTGAACCCTGCAAAAAAACTAATATTCTTCTTCATTATGCACTTATGGGCGCGAATTACCAATATGGGACCAATATGGGACCTTTAAATAATACAATTGTGTTCACTTCTACTTGCAATTTGCAACTAACTCTTTTATTTCTTAGTCTGCGCAGAGACTCTCTCATTTTTCTCAGCTGCTCTATATCAGCTGTTCACTCGTCCGTTCGTTGAATGTGATCGAGTGTGTGTAATCGATTGTGTGTGATCGATTGTGTTGCCTCAGCCAGCCACCGTGATTGAGGTGGGGGTAGGGGATTACCCCCACCGATAACTCGCGCGCTCTGCTAACCGCGCAGTTGTTGCCGTGGGTAGGGCTGAACTTTGGACGCTTATAACTCCATTTCTAGGTGAACGATCGTTATGAAATTTTCAGAGTTATGAAATCTCGACGTTCATACAGACGGACATACGGACGGACATACGGACGGACGGACGGACGGACGGACAGGCGGACAGGGCTAGATCAACTTAATTTTGTATGCTGATCAAGAATATATATACTTTATGTGGTCTGCGACGTCTCCTTCTGCCTGTTACATACATTTTCACATAACCATTATACCCTGAATTCCCATTTTCAATGGGTTCAGGATGTAAAAAGTCTGCCTGAAGGCGCTCTGGCTTAAAATAAAATTGTTATTTAGAATTAATTCTTGGTAACAATAAATAAATAAATAAATAAATATGTATATGGAGAAGACTTGGAGACTTAAACTCTAAAGATGAACGAGATATAATATTCTAACTGATTGTCGTTAATTGTTTTTATCGATAACTCTGGAAATATACGAGTTATCGAATTTCTGGAACAAACTCGTAATGCGCGTGTAATATACGAATCTAACACAAAAAGAATGAACTCTTAAGCTCTTATATGTTTGGAAATCGACGCGTTCATACATACGGATAGACAGACGGACAGGGCTACATCGACTTTTCTCGTCACCCTGATCAAGAATATATATACTTTATTTACTATTTACTATTATACTTTTAACAAAACCATTATACCCTGATTTCCCATTTTCAATGGGCTCAGAGTATAAAATGGAGTATAGTATATCAGTATATCAGAGTATACATTAAATTAAGTATAATTATGAAGTATAAGTATGAATTATAATTTAATAATTTAAATTATTTTGTTTTTTTGTTTTTTGTAGTTCTTAATAGAATTCATGCCAACTTAACTAATACAACGATTAATATAGAATATGTGCTACCCAAGTCAGCAAAGAAGCTAATTATATCAATGAAAGCTAACCATATTGAATACAAAAATCAAACTGGATATGAAAAAAATGTTTCTTTACATGGAGAATTACATGATAGTGACAGCACGGATCAACCTGTAAATATGACAGCATTACCAATGATAGCTAAACACAACCTGGTAACTTCGGATTTAACGATTCATACTTCAGAAATAAGAAATTTTGAAAGTAATATAATGGAGTTGGAATCAGTTGGACGGCTTTGCAAAATTGTTGAATTTAAGGGATGTCAAAATGTTAAAATAAGTGTTAAGCAAACTGAAAATATAGTTGGTCCGAAAATTAACCTGGAAGTTACAATAGACGATATTTATTTTATGCTGACTCCGCGTCAAACACATATGTTAATACGGATATTCAAAGGGTTTGATAAAGTTCGTCCAAAAGATAAGTTAATAAATAAATATTCAGATTTAAAAACTGAAATACATAAAGCTCATTTCTCTAAAAAAATGTCTGGAATTGTTGAACAAGACAAAGAATGGTGTGCTGAAGACGAAGTTTATAAGAAATCAGAATATATATTTAACGATACAAAAATAAAAAAGTCGAAAAAAAGCGAATCTGTATTCTCTTCGACGTCGACAAACAGCATAACAACATCATTTAGCACCGCTCAAATTAATTCGGAATCCGATGAAAAATCTGGTGAAATTTTAAAGTTTAAATTGCAAATATATAAAATTGTAGGTGTTATCTTGCATAACGATATTCTGTTTGAAAGCCCGTCCAATAATATTGGATATAGTTGTGTATATACCGCTAAAAGTGTTGCAAACTATTTCGAAACTGCTAGCAATTTCTTTCAAGCGACTACAATTGAAACAGCTGAGAAAGGATGCTATATTCCAATACCAAACAAAGATTACCTGTTGCTAATGATCTCATCCTTATTAGTCAGTGGTAATCAGAAAAGATTTTGTAATGAATTGATTTTGAAAACAACATTATCAGCGACGATGTTTGACTTATGTGAAATTCTTAATAACACAAGCAGTCACTTGCTTTTGTTTGACAGAAAAAAAGTAAGTTTGAATATTATATATTTTTTATATTAACGTAAATGAAACTATAATATTAAGATAATTTAAAATTTTGTCTTCAGAATTGCCAAGACGGATATCACACTAGACCCGAAATCATTCTATCACATATTTCTTCGTGTCTTTTCAAGCAAAACAATAATATAACAAGCAATAAAATTGATTGCACCTTAGACGATTGTTCTGCAGAGCTTGATATTTCGATTTATGATAGAATAAATTTGCTATTAGAATCGTCTCCATTTGTGCTGGAGGAGCAGACAGACATAAACAGTTTGAAGAATGCAAACGTGATGGATATGCAAATTAGGTGCAAATCCTTGAAGTGTTATTTAAGGTACGTATATTACTGCAAATAAAATAGTATATATTAATTTTGAATTTTAGAAAATTAAACAATTAGGGACGCATTTTTCGAGAATGCTCGACTACGAAAACCCCTGAACCATTCGAAGAAGAAGAACGAGATGTAATTTTTAGTTAACTGAATGATCAGGGCGACAAGTTGAGTCGATATAGCTATATTCGTCCATATTTATATATAAACGTGTCGTTCTCAGAAACTATTAGAGCTAGAGACTTACATTTTTATACTCTGTTCCCAAAGGGAACGCAATCTTTTTCGGCGCTATTAGAGCTAGAGACTTGAAATTTTGAACATGTACTCATATATGCTCCCGAATTATAAAGTGTAAAAATTTTCCCGATCCGCCCACTAGGGGCGTGTCAATCGGAAAACTTGCGCCCGTATGCCAGTAATCATACTAGATGATACTAGAGAGTTGCAATTTGGAATGTATACTCACGGTGACAACCCAAGTTCAAAAAAAGGTATGGTGGATATATCTAAGCCCATTGGGGGCGTGGCAAATCGGGAAAAGCGTATGTTCTACACCGTTACAGCTAGAAGGCTGAAATTTGGCATGCGCGCTCTGCTAACCGCTGCCGTCGTTTGGGTTTGTGCTGGGCTATAATTTGGACGCATATAACTCCATTTCTAGATGGATGATCATCATGAAATTTTCTAAATATGTTAATGGCATTCAAATGTGTCTATTTGCCAAATTACACGTCTCTAGTATTTGAAATGCGTATTTTTCGAATTGGGGCGAAGGGGCCGTTTCATCCAAATGCTGAAAATTACATAATCTGCGTATCCATAATATCTATCTAAATATACAATTTGAAAAAGTAACCGAATTTTCTATTTCTTATCGATAATTTTGAAATAGGATGAGTTATCGAAAAAACTGCGTAAGTAACATACGAGTATTCATGTGAAATTTCAGCTCTCTCTGGCTTTTGTAGTTTCCGAAATCTCCACGTTCATACGAACGGACAGACGGACAGAGATATCAACTAATTTTTTGTGCTGGTCAAGAATATATATACTTTATGGGGTCTGCCACGCCTCTTTCTGCCTGTTACATACTTTCAACAAATCCATTATATCCTGAATTCCCATTTTAAATGCGATCAGGGGATAAAAATAAAAAGGTTAATACCAAAGGACTGTTATGATAAAAAAATAAATAAAATAAAATTATTTACATAAAGGTTATTTTATGTACATTTGCATGGAATGTAAGTCTTAAAAATTATTTGATTTAAAAATATTTATTTTTTTATTTTTAATTAGGTTTCCAGTAAATGGCGGATTGTCAAAAAAAACCGATAATATTTCAGATTTGAAGAAAAATATAAGAAAGGACTATCTCTTATTTCATTTATTAAATATACTACTTGAGTGGCAATCATATATTTGTCTATCTGTAGAGCAAATTATTGGATATTACTGTGTAAGTACATACTTGTTAATTATTGCTCAACTACGAAATTCACTGAACCCTGCAACACAACTGATACTCTTCTCTATGCACGCATAAATTCTTTCCCAACTGCGTCACGCTGCGTCGTGGATTATAGTTTCAACGTTCATTGCTAAACTTTCGGAAAGTAATAATAGAATTCAAATGCGTCTATTTGCAAGTCAATAGTATTTGAATTTCGACATGGCGTCAATCGGTGTATAATCAAAGGCGTCTCTTTGTCCGTCCGTCCGTATGTATGAAGGTGTCGATCTTCAAAACTATAAGAGATGGAGACACACCTTTTTATACCCTGAACCCATTAAAAATGGGAATTCAGGTTATAATAGTTTTGTAAAAATTTATGTAACAGGCAGAAGTAGACGTCGCAGACCCCATAAAATATATGTATTCTTAATCAGCACAAAAAAAGTTAGTTACTAGACAAAACTACTAATAAAATACTAGCAAAAATTTGCAATTTGGCAAATAGACACATTTGGATGCAATTAATATATTCCAAAAGTTTCATGAAGATCGTCCATCTAGAAATGGAGTTGTAAGCTTCCAAAGTATAGTTCAACCCTCGAAGCCACTTGGCAGTGGAGTATTGGGTTTTTTCAGAGTTTAGGGTAGACGACAGTCTCGCCTAGAGCCTTATTGTTATATTCTGTTCCCAAAGGGAAAAAGAGTATATTGGTTTTGTGCAGTGTCCGTCTGTACATATCAAAGCAATATATTTCCGCGCCAAGCTAGAGGCTTTGATATTCGGAGCACGTACCCATGTATACTCTTTAATTATAAATTCACGATTCGTAAAATTCATTTTTGGGTATTTCAGAAATCATATTAGTTGATAAACTAGAGAGTTGCAATTTAGTTCAAAAGATATGGCGGATATATCTATGGCAATTGGGGGCGTGGAAAATCGGCTTTAAAGCTAAAACACTGAAATTTGGCATTTGATTCTATATAGATTGTTGGAAAAATTGGGCCGTGGAAAATACTTGAATATATAATGATTTTATGAATGCTTTTGTGAGATTCGAAAAAAAAAGTCGTATGCAGTCTTCTGCAGCAATTCAACCGCAAGTTACATTGCATTTACTATCATTACCACTGCTTGACTCAATTACGGGTTTGATTTGTTATCACGCTGTTCGGTTATGAGGAGCTATAGATCTACAAATACTGCAGACACAGACATGTGCAATTATAAATATGTATATATTTTTATTATAATCTTAATAACACTGTCAATTTTTTCAGGATGATTCGAATGAAACCAAAAGTAAAATCATGCAATGTTCGAACTATAGTAAATCGGATTGCTTGACTGAGATTTATAAGTAAGTTCTAAAGTGTTGTATACCTATTTTAAGTAAATGAATTCGTAAAATTATATATTATATTTTTGTTTGTTAGAATTTGCTTAAAAATCTATTTCAACAATGATGCACCAAAGAATTCTATCGAAAGCTACTCAACACAAAAACGTAAATCGCCCTTCAGTTCTAAGTGCTCATATGGATATTCATCACATATTGAAGGATTTCATGAGAATTCAGGTAAAATTGTTATATTTATTCACTGAGTAAGCAGACCAAATAACCTCTTACAGTGTAAATGTCTTTAAATTTTGTTGTTAAACTCTTTCACGAAGTGATTATATTGGTGTTGTGCAAGGTACTTCTTGCTGACTGTCCGTCTGTCCGTTAATGCGTAAGAATGCAACATTTTTCGGCTCCATTAAAGTTACAGGCTTTGATAATCGGTACACGTACTCATGTATACTCCTGAATTATAAATTCCCAATCCGCCTCCAAGGGGGGTGGCAACCCGTAAAATGCATTTCCCGGTATTTCAGAAATCATATTAGCTGATAAACTTGAGAGTTGCAATTTAGAATGTATACTCGCGGTGACCACCCAAGTTCGAAAAATATGCCGGATATATCTACGCCCATTGGTGTGCATGCATGAATTATGCAAACTTTTTTGCCGATTTGCCATGCCCTCAGTAGGCGTCAACGCATAATTTTTAGCCAGTTCTTAAAAACAGCCGAGGGTAACATGACTACAAAATTTGGTTGCTTTCAATCAAAACAGCGAAAATTACAGGGTATTTTTCGATATGCCACGCCCCCAAAAGAGGGTGAAACATTATTTTTGGGCCATCGATAGAGGACGCCATTAGTTACTGAACCATCCAAATTATAATTTAAAACTATAGGAGACATAAACTTGTGCGGTTTGTCATGCCCCCAATGTGTATAGATTTAGCCACCATAGGTTTTTATTACCTGAACCCATTGAAAATGGGAATTCAGGGTATAATAGTTTTCTGAAAATGTATGTAACAGGCAGAAAGAGACGTCGCAGACCCCATAAAGTATATATATTCTTGATCAGCAGAACAAAATAAATTGATTGAGCCCTGTCCGTCTGTCCGTCCGTCCGTCCGTATGAACGTCGAGATTTCGGAAACTACACAAGCTAGAGAGCTGAATTTTCCCATGAACACTCGTATGTTAGTTACGCAGTACGAGCTTATTTTGTTTTAACTAGAGACTTCAAGTTTGTTTTTTATATAGATACGCATATTATGTAATTTTCAGATTTTGTTTTCCACGCACTCTTCGCCTCAATTAGAAAAAAAAAACGCATTTTAAATACTAGAGACTTGAATTCGGCAAATAGATACATTTAGATACTCTTAATATACTCTGAAAATTTCATGAAGATCGTTCATCTAGAAATGGAGTTATAAGCGTCCAAAGCTCACCCCAACCCACCCCCAAGCCACGGCAGCAACTGCGCAGTTAGCAGAGCTCGCGCTTATAACTTTTTGGCAGGGTTCAGGGTATCTCGTAGTCGAGCCGTCTCGACTAGAGCCTTCTTACTTGTTGAACTTAGGTTGTCACCTCGAGTATACATTCCGAATTGCAACTCTCTAGCTCATCAACTAGTATGATTACTGGCATACGGGCGCATGTATTTTTCGATTCGTGGGCAAATACATCCATATACTCTTTTTCCCTTTGGGAACAGAAAAGGGGGTATTATCCGGTATCCAAAATCTGACAATTATCAAAATTGTATTAAGTTATTATCTATATATGGAATTTCTCCAGAAAAGTCAAGCCATTGATCCACTAAAAATTAAATGTGCTGAGTACATATGTTGAATACATTTTTATACCCTGAGTCCATTGAAAATGGGAAATCAGGGTATAATGGTTTTGTTAAAAGTATGTAACAGGCAGAAGGAGGTGTGGCAGACCCCATAAAGTATATATATTCTTGATCAGGGTGACGAGAAAAGTTGATATAGCCATGTCCGTCTATCCGTCCGTCTGTCCGTCTGTCCGTAGGTTTGAACGCGTCGATTTCCGAAGATACAAAAGGTAGAGAGTTCATTTTTTTTGTGTTCGGTCCGTATATTGCTCGTGCAGTACGAGTTTGTTTCAGAAATTCGATAACTCGTATATTTGCAAAGTTATCGATAACCGAATTTATCGGGAACCAGTTATAAAATTATATTTAATTCATCTTTAGAGTTAGAGCCTCCAAGTCTTCTGCATATATACATATATATAATAATTTAATACAATTTCGGTTTTTGTCAGATTTTGGTCCCCACTTCGCCCCACCACCCCCAAATGTGCAAAAAATGCATTTCAAATACTAGAGACATGCAGTTTGGTTTAGCATATATATATGAATATCATATTCATAATCTGAAAATATCAATACGATTGTCCATCTAGAAACAGAATTATAAATCATCAAAGTTTTCTCAACAAAACCCATGCGACGCTGCAGCAAAGCAGCGAGACAGCAAGACGCTTGCAATGGTTACACACATGCATACACACATACATGCCTACAAGCGTAGATCAGCGTCTATGTGTGCGCGTGGTTTTGCATGTACAGTTTCTTATGCGTGCAGAAACGAATCGAATAATTCTTGGAATATTATTCGTTCGAAGAAGGGCTCAGGGGATTTCGTAGTCGAGCAGTCTCGACTACAGCTTTCTTACTTGTTATACCTTGAACCCATTAAAAATGGGAAATCGATATTATGTATACACAGATTTTGTGATTTTTAGATTTTGGATGCCCCGTCCCCTCGACTCCAATATGCAAAAAACGCATTTTAAATACTAGAGACTTGCAATTTGGCAAATACAAACATTTGAATGGTATTAATATATTCTGAAAAGTTTTATGAAGATCATCCATCTAGGAATGGAGATATAAGTGTCTAAAGTATTATTTATTTATTAAAGTTTCCCTCTCAAATTTTACCCCGTTAATTGACATATTTTTGTTATTTATTTATATATATTTTTCTTTTAGATAGAAGCGATTTTATTTTGCCAGGAGACACTGATGAAATTTTTGAATTCTGTGAAAACTGCCAAGAATTATCCAACATTAAAATTATGGTCTCAATTCCGGTCATCAAAATTCTTTTAGAGTAAGTATATTTTGATTGGAGCTTGAAATGTATTTCAAAATGCTTCATAAGAAGAATCTTGCTTTATGCAAACTGAAACGTTTGCTTATACGTTTGTAAAGAACAGTATTATTATTTTTTTTTTTCTGGGTTCAGGGTATCTCTTAATCGAGCATTCTCGAATAGAGTCTACTACTAAGGACTTATTTTACATTTTCGGTGCTCACGGTTGTGCTCTTACGTGATAAATTCAACTTGTTCGTTTTTATCAGTAATATCTAAAACATTATTTTGCAATGCCATAATTTGGTGGTTAGGAACTTTGAAATAAATTCATTCTGGAAGCTAACTAATGTAGGAAGGTCGCAGTGAATTGCGTTAACTGCATCTGGAATGATGAGTGGTTTTAATGTTTCCAAAAGGGAATTTTTATTGACGAAGGTAATGCTTTGGCGAATTTGGTTGCCGAAGATTATAATTTCCTTTTTGTAGCTGGAATTGTGCCTCTTCTAAGACGATTTGGTTTTTAAGCAATTCAATGGTTTGTCATTTGCTCTACCGTGTAGGTTAGTGAGATCTCGCAGTGAAGGTAAGGAGTTGATGGTCAGTGAATATGTTTATTTCTTTGGTTCCATATAGATATTGCTGTAGCTTTCCTAAAGTTCAGGCAATAGGCAGTAACTTCCTTTCATTGGTAACGTAATGTTCTGGAAATCGTGGCAATGGGTCTGCCTCTTTGCGCAAAACCGCGGCAATGCCATTCATAGAGGCATCAAAGGGTTGCTTGAAGCCGGAGTACATGAGGATGATGTCTTCTGACGCTAGGATGTTCCTCAGACTCTCGAAAGCATTGCGGACCTGTTTGGACTTGTTCTTGCTTATAAAGCTATTTTCTCCCTTGAGTATGTTTGTTAATGGCCTAAGTATTGATGCAAAGTCTGAATATTCTATAATAGCTGGCCAATCCGAGGAATGATCGCAAGCTGAATAACTTTTCTGGCTCATGGAATTTCTGTATGGCCTTCACTTTTTCGGGGTCTGCTTTAGCTCCGTCTTTGGTCACTATAAAGCCTAAAAATTCTACGCTTTCTTAGAAAAATTTTGACTTTTCTTGGGCGATACGCATGTTGGCACTGCATAAGCATTCTAAAACTGTGTGGATATGTTGCACATGATCGATTTCGTTTTCTGAAAAGATTATGACGTCATCGACGTACACGTAGCAAATCTTCCCAATGTGTTCTCTGAGAACGTTATCGATTGCCCTCTGAAAAATCGTTGTTAGAGAGTCGAAATGAAACACTCCACATTTACCGAATTCAAAAATTGAACTATTTATTCCTTAAAATCCTAGTGCTTATATACCTTAAAAATACTTCCAGGCACTGGAAGGCTACAATTAATTCCATGCACAGAAGTGCACAGATGTTTGTCAAGTGTCCCTTTTCGATCGCAAAGCCGTTCTCACGTCTCACGTTACATTTTTATTACTTGCTGCGTTAGTCGCTGCAGCTAAGGGATGCCATGTTTATTACTTGGCTTCAGATAACGCACAGGTTATCGACTATTGCCTATTTTTTAATATGTTTATTTATGAGGCATGTTCATACTTGAACATACTGCCAAGGGCCTAAGATTTGTGGCTGAGAAATTTTAATTTTATGTTTGGTAACGCGCAGGTTATCCGTAATGTTTATTCTTATACATATGTATGTTTTTATTTATCGTGTTCATGTTTGAACATTCTGCCCGGGGGCCTAATTTCTATGTTTTTGATAACGCGCAGGTTATCAGATATTTTGTAAATTTAGATTCTAAATTATATAGGACCAGGAAATGCTATAGCTTTTAATCGTCTCTTTACATTACATTTTCTTATGGCATATATAACTAATATTATTACAATTATAATGCTTAATATGATTGAAATGGAGCCCGTTTAACTCTAAGTGATTTTCCTTCATATGCTGTATTGCTTTTTGTAAATGTTCTATTTCCTTTGTGTAGTTAATTTTTGCTAGCTCTAATAGTTCAACCCAATATGTTTTTGAATGGACTACCGTTTTATAAACACAGTTAGATGGTCTGTTTGATTTAAAAGGTGAAATTTCGCAACTGTTATCATTGGCATTATCCCAAGGCCAGTTACCTTCACAGATGCGTTTGTTTTGTTGCCATTTTTTGCATTTGTTGAGTGTAGCTTCAGCCATTAGGTGATACGAATCTATTTCGAAATTGTACACGAAGTATTCTGTTCTTTGATGTACTATTATCATTTGGTCGTCATTGAGGACTGGTATCGGAACAACTTTATATAGGTGAGATGGATATCTGCTAAAAAGCGGGATTTTCGCACTGACTATTATTTTGTTGTCTATAAAGGTTGCCTTTGTTGTTAGTAGCTGATAGATATCTTTTAATTCTGTACCAGTCCTTTTCCCTGGTAGGACTAAATTTTCGGACAAGCTTTCTTTTATTTTGGTTATCTCTTCCCCAAATTGGTTAGGTTTCAAAATAGCTGGACTTAATCTACTGTGATTGATATTAATTAGCATATTTATTATCCCTGTTTGAATTTTGTCACATTCTTCGATCAAGGAATTCAGTTGATTAGTTATCATGAAGAAATTAATTGATTGTTTGTACACATAATACGATTCTTTTAGTATTTCTGTCATGTTGTCTATACGTATATTCATGTATTTAAAGTGGGTATTAATGTCCTCAACGGATCTTTTGAGTATATTTGCTGTGGAATCTATTATTGATGTTTGTTTCTCACTCAATTTGTTTATGTTATGTTGGTTCTCTAATAAATTGACCATGTTTTCTTCTATTTGTTCTCTATCGTCAGCATCCATTATTCCAAATAATAAGTGATATAATGAGCCCATGAACTCGAAAGGTGCGCGTTTGGGTCTTGGGTTATCTTTTAGTATGAATAGTTTGTTATTTTCATTTAATTCTGCTATTCGTCTTTTTGTATTATTGAGGATAATGTTACATTGGTCTTCGAAACTATATAATTTTGTACACATTACTCTCATTTTTCCTTCGAATTCGCTTCCTTTCTTTAGCATTTCAAAATATGACTCTAGATTGTAGAAGATAACTAGATCCCAAGATGAGGTTACTATTTCTACTTCACCCATTGGGTCTAAGTAAATTGCTGAATTATTTCCTAGCTTCGAAATCGTTATCTTGTCGTTTTTAATTATTTTTGCACTTGACATTTGGCAGAGTAATGCTAACATTAGCATAGCCATCAATACGCTTAGTCTTGATCCTCCCCGCCCCCTAGCGGTTTGTTTCGTGCTTCTTTGTTCTGAGTCTTCATTTTTTAATTTTCTCAGTGGGCATATTTTGCTGATAGGTCGTGTAACTAACCCTCCTTGTGATTTGATTTTCACAACTCTAACTTTATCATCTTGGCCTTTGTGAACTTCTATTATTCCTAGCGGCCATCTAGCTGGATGACAATTTTCATCCTTTATTAATACTATTTGCCCTTCTTCTAAGTTTGGCATCTCTTGTTTCCATTTATTTCTCTGTTGGAGTGTGTGTAAATAGTCATTTTTCCATTTATTCCAAAAATCTCTTCTCATTTTTTGAAATAATTTCCATCTATCAAGATTTCCTATTTTTTCTTCTCCCAGTTATTCTATATCTCCTACTGTGGGTCTACCTATTAAAAAGTGTCTTGGAGTTAATATTTCGATATTATCTATGTCATTTCCAGTTGTATATAGAGGTCTTGAGTTTAAGACTGCTTCAATTTGACATAGCAGGGTTGTCATTTCTTCAAAAGTTAAATTGTTGTCTCCTATGATTCTTTTTAAATGATACTTTACTGATTTTACTCCTGCCTCCCAAATTCCTCCAAAGTGAGGGCTTGCTGCTGGAATAAAATGCCATTTTATTTGCTCTTTTTCTAATGTAAAACTAATTTTTGTATTTTCTTGAATCGATTTCTTAAATTCTTTTTCTAATTTTTTAGCCGCTCCTACAAAATTTGTTCCGTTATCTGAATATATATTTTGGCATTTGCCTCTTCTTGACATAAATCTTCTCATTGCAGCTAAAAATGAGTCTGATGTTAAGTCACTTACTGCTTATAAATGGATAGCTTTTGTTGACAAGCACACAAATAGTGCTATGTACCCTTTATACATTTTTTGTCCACGATTCTTAGAACATTTCATATAATAGGGACCCGCATAGTCTATTCCTGTATTTAGAAATGGATAAGACATTGTAATTCTATTTTTTGGAAGATTTGCCATTATTTGTTGCGTAGGTGTATGATGATATCTTGTGCATGTAACACAATTACGCAAATACTTCTTTAGGCAATTTCTGAGTCCAATTATCCAAAATTTCCTTTGAATATAGTTTCTCATTAAATTGATTCCACAGTATAAGGTGACAACGTGAGCATCCTTTATTATTAAATCGACTAAATGACATTTGTCAAGAATAATAGGATGCTTTACGTCAAATCCAATACTAGCATTTTCTAATCTTCCCCCTACACGAAGTATTCATTTTTCGTCCAAAAATGGATTCAAGCTAATTATTTTACTTTTACTTTCCAATTGCTTTTTTACCAATAGCCTTCCTATTTCTGTTCTAAACTGAAATGCTTGTTGCTGCCTAATGATTATTGTCCTAGCGTTTTTGAACTCTTCCACTGTTATATACTGTGGTGGTTTTTGGGTTGCCTTTTTTGTTATGATTTTAATAAATCGGACAACAAAGGCTACTACTTTTTGTAATTTTTTAATGCAGGAATATCGTTTTATTAATTCACCTATGATGTTATTTTCTTTGTCTTCTAGCATAGTCTTAACCATTATTTTCTCTTCTTCTACATCTTCTTTTTCTTTTGGCCAATTGTTTTTTGTTTCGGTTAACCACTTTGGCCCCTTCCACCAAATTTCGCTTTCTACTAATTTATATGTATTTATTCCTCTGGACGCTAGATCTGCTGGATTATCTTCTGATTTAACATGATTCCACTTAATTTCTGACATTTTCCTAATTTCATCCGTTCTTTTTCTGATGAATTTATTTTTATTTAATCCATTCTCAATCCAAGCCAACGTGATGGTGGAATCACTCCATGCATAGATTTATTCGTCTATTTTAATTGACTCTATTATTTTTGAAATGAGTTTTGTGAGTAGATGGGCTGCGCACAGTTCTAGCTTAGGAATAGTTTTCCTGTTTTTCTTTGGATTTACTTTACTTTTGCTTGCCAATATCATAACTGAACTACCTACTTTGGCATATACTACTGCTGCGTATGCTTTTTCGGAAGCATCAGCAAATCCATGAAGCTGTACTTCAACGTCTTTCTGGATTTTTACCCACCTAGGTATTCTTATGTTCTGTAGATGTATTAAATTTTCTTGAAACAATATCCATTCCTTGCTTTCTTCTTCGGATAATTCTTCATCCCATTTTTGATCAGTTAGCCATAGTCTTTGCATGAACAGTTTCCCTATTATGATTACTGGTGATAACCACCCTAAAGGATCATATATTCTTGCTAGTGTCGATAAGACCGTTCTTTTTGTTATTATTTTCATACTGCTGTTGGTGAAATTAAATTTAAATTCATCTTTGATGGGTTCCCACTGAAGCCCTAATGTCTTTATCGACTCATTTTCTGCAATACTTAATACTTTATTTTCCTCACTTTTGTCAATTTCTTCAATTATTTCTGACTTATTTGAAATCCACTTTCTTAGATTAAAACCTGCTTTTGCTAGTTCGTTAGAAACTTGTTCTACTATTTCTTTACAGTTTTCTATGGATTCTGCACCTGTCATTAGATCGTCCATATAAAAATCTGCTTTAATTATTTCTTTGATTGCTGCGTTATGACAATTGTTGGCTATATCTAAAAGAGCTCTTGTCGCTAGGAAAGGAGCTGATGCAGTACTATAAGTGATGGTTGTAAGTTTAAAGTTTTTTAATTTTTTATTTGGAGAATCTCTCCAAACAATATATTGAAATTTTTGGTTATCTTTGTCAATTTTGACTTGCCTATACATTTTCTCAATGTCTGCTGACACTACATATTCCCAGCGTCGCCATTTTAACATAATGTCAAAAATATCTTTTTGAACCCTTGGTCCAGTCACATAATATCATTTAGACTTTTTATACCCTGAACCCATTGAAAATGGGAAATCAGGGTATAATGGTTTTGTTAAAAGTATGTAACAGGCAGAAGGAGGCGTGGCAGACCCCATAAAGTATATATATTCTTGATCAGGGTGACGAGAAAAGTTGATATAGCCATGTCCGTCTGTCTGTCCGTCCGTCTGTCCGTCTGTCCGTATGTTTGAACGCGTCGATTTCCGAAGATACAAAAGCTAGAGAGTTCATTCTTTTTGTGTTAGGTCCGTATATTGCACGCGCAGTACGAGTTTGTTTCAGAAATTCGATAACTTGTATATTTGCTTAGTTATCGATAACTGAAATTATCGGGAACCAGTTATAAAATTCTAGCTAATTCATCTTTAGAGTTAGAGTCTCCAAGTCTTCTGCATATATATAGATACCAATTTAATACAATTTCGGTTTTTGTCAGATTTTGGATTCCGGTCCCCAATTCGCCCCCACACCCCCAAATGTGTAAAAAATGCATTTCAAATACTAGAGACATACAGTTTGGTTTGGCATAAAGATATGAATATCATAATCTTAATCTGAACATATCAATACGATTGTCCATCTAGAAACAGAATTATTAATCATCAAAGTTTTCTCATCAAAACCCATGTGGCGCAGCAAGCAAGGCAGCGACAAAGCAAGACGCATTGCGGGCGCACATACATACATACATATATACATATGTATGTGTGCAAGCGTAGATCAGCGTGTGGCTGCAATCGTACATACATACATATTTACATGCACAAGTAAAGCTAATTGTAAAAGAGTTATGATTTCTAAAAAAAAACATAAAATGTCAAATAGAATATGTAGATCATATGCTGAAACTCTCATTACATTCCATTATATGTTTTAAAAATTTTAAAACAATTAAAATAACAATGGAAATGCAAGCAACGTTGAGCAATGCAAATCAATTTTCGTATGCGTGTGTACATATACACACAAAAAATCTTGGGCCGTTTTCTATGTTGCTATGTGTGCATATTCTAAGAATCACAATTGATTTTGAATTGCGTTAGAATTGTCTTTGAATTGTATTTGTATTTTCAGCCACTGCTTTAGTGTTCTTTCGTATATGGCGAATTTCATTCGTTTTCGCTACTCTGCCGTTTAAGTGAGCCGTGGTGTAGGTGGCTAGGTAGATGCACCGAATGTTAGGATGTCGCAGGTTCTAGCCTCGCCTAAGCCCTTCATAATTTCTTATTTTTATTTTTTTTTTTTTTTATTATTTCTTTCTTTCTTATTATTTATTCCTTTGTATTTGATACCTTTGAAAGTCAGTTGGTAGTTTAACTAATTGTGAATAAGTGGGTTTTTTTTTAATTTCAAATATTTAATAGCATCATTTCTGAAAGTGTTTTTGTTTCAATTATATTTTATTCCGTTAAGTCAACAGAAAATATTGAACAAAAAAAAAGTCTGCCCAAATAACAAAAGCACGTGACATCTGCGGTTTTCCTATATGTATGCATACATGTACATTCAAAACTAGTGTAGCATGGTCTAAAAATTTTAACTTGATAGATGGCGCTTTAGCAGTGAACTTATTTATTATGGCTATTACAGCTTCGAGTGGCATTGATATATTTCTTTTACAATTATGAAGTGTCTGTGTTAATTAAGGTAATGCCTGTTAATCGAGGAACGTCTATTTGTTGGGTCTATTTTTAATGATATTAAATAATATAACATTTTTCGAATTTCAACTAATATAAGCGCCATCTATTATTTTTTTTTTTTGGCAATGCAATGTATATATACATGTACATATGTACATTTTGAACGTTACACGCATACATTCTTATGTATACTTTCTGATTTATCCATATGGGTAATTCTCCAGAAAAGTCAACTTTTTGTCACGTTCGACACTGGTTTTTTGTAATTATCTTGAAAACGGATTAATTTTAGTACTAATCAAGAGCAATATATTTAACTATTTGTCAAAATAAAGACCACAGTACAGATTATTATTTTATTTTATTAAAATTGGGTTCAGGGTATTATCTAGTCGAGCACTCTCGACTAGAGTTTTCTTACTTGTTTTATTTGTTGTTTTTGCAGATGCGTCAAAGACTACTCTAAGTTTTGTTGTTAGACTACTGTCCCTTAACACTGCCTGATGTGGCAAATAATATTTTCCTTCTTTATTTGTAGGAATCATATGGCCTAAATTTATATATTCATTCATGAAATTCGTATAATCTGTTTTTAATTTTTTATTATTTTGTAGTTTTCTTTCTAAGCTAAAAAACCGAGATATTGCTTGTGGCTTAGATTCTCCTAATTCATTTTCTTTTTTGAATGGAATTGTTACGATATATCGTCCCATTTCATCCTTTTTCGTTGTACTCAAAAAATTATTTTCACAAAATTCAGTTTCTTCGTCATTTTCATCTTCGTCATTTTCATCTTCTTTGGTTCCTAATTCCCAGAACCGATTTAGATCTTCTATTGCTATACTTGTTGCTACTATTGTTGATTCTCCTCTAGATTTTGTGCAACCCGATATAATCCATCCAAACTTTGTATTTTGCCCGAGTAATCCATCTATTTTTACTATTCCATTTTTTAGTACATGTGCGTATAAGTCTGCGCCTATTATCATGTCTACTCGACCTGGCTTATGAAATTGGGGATCAGCTAAACTGTAACTGTGCCATTTAGCTGTATCTACATTTACTTTGTCTACTGGGAGGGCTTTCATTAATTTTGATACTATGATGGCCTCAACCTTTAGCTGCTCTTTTTTTAATTCTGTTGTTTTTATATCTAGCTTCACTTTGTATTTCGACCTACAAGTGTTTTCTGCTGATATTCCACTTATTTCTGTCTCATTTCTGATTCGGGGTAAATTCAACCACTGTGCGGCCTCCTCCGATATAATTGTTTTTTTGAGACCCGCTATCTATCAATGCTCTTAATTCAATATAGTTCTCCTTGCTTGTTTTTACTTTGATTATTGCAGTGGCTAATAAGGCCTTTTCATTTGCCATTACTGTATTAACCCTGTCTTTATTTATATTTAAATGTAGCATTGTGTGATGATCTTTGTTGCAAAAGCAACAAGTTATGTTATTTTTACACCGATATGAGTTTGAGTGTTTTAAACACTTTAGACATAAGTATGTCTTTTTAGCAATGTCTAGCCTTTCACTCGGATTCATTGCTTTAAATTTTGTGCATTGCGTGACACTGTGGCCTACTGCTTTGCATATCGGACAATATTGCACATTGGTAGTGCTTCTGAAGACTTTCTTTTCTTCTTTTTTTGATGCGGACGTTGAGTAATACCTCTGTTCTAAAAAGTCCATTACGTCAGTCAGCAGTTGTATGTCCTTTGTCTTTTTTATTTGGCTTTCATATAATTGAAGAGCCTCTTTACTAAATTTTCTTAGTATTAAATGTGCAAACATTTTGTCAACTTCACTTGAGAGTTGAGCTTTATTTTTAATGATGTGTATGGACTCATTGATTGTGTGTATGAAGTTGTTGATACTTTTGGATGAGTCAATATCTAAATTTGTGAGTTCTAATATTCGGTTAAATTGTTCCGAAAAAATTTTTCTTTTTTTTTCGTATCTTTTTGTTAATAACTGCCAAGCTACGGTATAGTTATCTGCAGACCCTGTTAATAGGTGAGCAACCATGCTCTTTGCTTCTCCTCGTAATGAGGTTTTTAAATAGTTAAATTTTATGGCAGAAGTTAGGTCCTGTCTTTGATCGATAAGGTCGTTAAATAGTTGAGCGAATGAGTCCCAATCTTTAGCATCGCCAAAGAATATTGGGACTTGCATTCTCGGTAGTCCAGGGAGATTATCTCCCTTTTCTTGGATAGTGGGTTGAATTGGGGAAGTTTTCTTTGCGTCTAATGCGCTGATGGTATTTTGAATGTCGAACTCTAGTTCGACTACCCCTTCTTCAAACGTTTTGCTGGCTTCATATTTGGGTTGAAGCTCTTGTATGTGTTTCGAAATTCTATTCCATAAGAATAGAATCTTATTTTTTCGAATTTCGAAAACACCTACATTTGATTTCGCAATATCCTCATTTGTTTCTATTAGATATTTTCTTATCTGATATACTTTGTTTTCAAATTCCGCCTCTTCATGAACTGTCACCGTTCCTATCTGCCTAATTTCTTCTTTGATTTGCTTCCCGCTACTCAAAATTTCGGTTTTTATATGTTTTATAGTTTTTACCGCTTTTTCAAACTCCTTATTGTTAAAATATGGGTGGTCTATTACCCCCACTTTTAACAATATTGAGTTATTATTTTCTAGCTCATTCTGTATCCTACCTAGCTCTTCTAATATGTCGCTAGGTGGCCTTATCTCATCTGATGAGTCTAGCTTAATCAATCTGTACACTAAGTCCGATTGTTTTTTTAACAGTACTATAATTTTCTCGTGACAGCATTTTCTTTTCTTATTTTTAACAATAAAGTAAATAAAATTACGACTTACCCTTCTCCGAAGGGTGGCTCTGCGTGATCGATTTGAATCCTTCTGTCTTCAGAATGGCTCCTGCGTGATCGATTGGAATCCTCTGTAGTCAAAATTGCTCTTGCGTGATTGGAATCCTCTGTAGTCAGAATGGCTCTTGCGTGATTGGAATCCTATGTCTTCAGAATGGTTCCTGCGTCGTTAATTGCTGCTGTTGTTGTTGTTTTTTTTTTTTTCCGCTTTTTTTTTTTTTTTTTAGGTTTTAATTGTCCTTCTTGAATTTGTCTCTTTGGACTTATGAAAGTTGTCCGTTCCCTTTTTATTTTTGGGATACGGACTTATTCGCTCTACAAATTTTAATTATTTTTGAGCACTTTTTTTTTTATATGTCCTATTTGGACTTATTAAAGTTGTCCGTTCCCTTTTTATTTTTGGAATACGGACTTATTTGCACTTCAAATTATTTATTTTTGATTTGAGCACTTTTTGTTGTTCTACTTGGACTTATTAATGTTGTCCGTTCCCTTGTTATTTTGGGATACGGACTTATTTGCACTACAAATTTTTCTTTTTTAAAACTTGAGCACTTTTTTTTTTTTTTATGTCCAATACGGACTTAGTTGCACTACAAATTTGTAATTTTTGATTTGAGCACTTTTTGTTGTCCTATTTGGACTTTTTAATGTTGTCCTCTCCCTTTTTATTTTTGGTATACGGAACTATTTGCACTACAAACTTTTCTTTTTCAAAATTTGAGCACTATTTTGTATATATATATACTCTGTCTCTTACCTCTGGTGGGGGAGAACAGAGCAATATAACAAAATTTTTGTTGTCTTTTGCTGAGGTTTTGTAATACCACAGCACAAAGACGCTGGTTCCTTCTCTGTCTGTTGTGTCTGTTACCACTGGTGGGGGAAAAGAACAGAGAACGCCGAAGGACCAAAATGTTAGAGAGTCGAAATGAAACACTCCACATTTACCGAATTCAAAAATTGAACTCTTTATTCCTTAAAATCCTAGTATTTATATACCTTAAAAATACTTCCAGGCACTGGAAGGCTACAATTAATTCCATGCACACAAGTGCACAGATGTTTGTCAAGTGTCCCTTTTCGATCGCTAAGCCGTTCTCACGTCTCACGTTACATTTTTATTACTTGCTACGTTGGTCGCTGCAGCTAAGGGATGACATGTTTATTACTTGGCTTCAGATAACGCGCAGGTTATCGACTATTGCCTATTTTTTAATATGTTTATTTATGAGGCATGTTCATGCTTGAACAATCGTATTTGCCGCTATTGACTCAAAATGAAGTTTTACCACGATCACGTTAAGCTAAGTAAATTTGATGATAACTTGATTTTAAATCTAGGGTTGTGAAATGTTTTGCCTTTCCTAAGTTTGCTAAAATCATAGGAATGCTTGGCATTGGGTATCGACCGGCTACTGTACGCTCATTGAGCTTTCTAAAGTCTATTACTAACCTCTTCTTTTTTTTTGGCATTCGTGTCAAACTCTTTTTTGTCAACGACTCAGGAAGGGCTGTTGTATGAGGATCTGGATGGTCTGATAATGCCATCTTTTAGTAATTGTTTGATTTCTGTGTTTACGAAATCAGAAAGAAGGGTGTGGGTATAATTTAGAATATACCAGCGCACAGTGGTTCCGTCAGAGGCCATAAATGCAAAAAATGAAAGTCAAAATTTTCAGATGAATTATTTTGCAATCAATTCAGAATTGATCATATTTTTCACTGAACAAGTTCATTTTGTTCCATTCAAATCGTTCTTTTTGCAAATAATGTCAAAAGAGCGAAGATCTAACCGATGAAATGCAAACCTGCGTTAAGCTCCAAATAAAGCGCATCAGTCAAGAGTTCAATTTAAACAAATAGTTTGCAAAATCATTTGAAATAAAAATGAATATTGAAAACAGAGGTATTTTCTGCAATTATATGTAACAGGCAATGTTTAAAAACTTGTTGTTTACTAATAAATCATTTGTTTTTGTCAGCGTCTCAATATGTGTTCTGGCGTCTTTATTAGTGATTTTTAGGTAAAGTTTTAATTGTGATCCCCCCTTAACCCCCTCTTGCAAATATTTTTGTAGTATATGTTAATGTGTTGAGATTATAAAATCATTACATTTAGCTGCCACAAACTGCCACACTACGTAGTAAAATTCGCGAAGCATAGCCTCCGCCACGTGGCGCGCTGGCTTTTTGAGGTTATGTGCATGATTTTTTTTGTTTTGATTGTGTTGTTGCGCTACAAATATTTGTGAAAATGTGTGTTTTTTTCTGTTTGTTTATCTAGTTTAATTTTAATATAATTATTTTGTTTTAATTTTTGCTTTAGGCTCTTATGCTTATTGCGAATTTGAACGCAGGTATTTGTTTCACCTGTGGGTAAATGAAACCGGGTCTAATGCAGAGAAATGTGCCAATATAATCTGTTTTTTTCAAAACAATATTATAAGCATGGGCTACAAGCACAAATCTAATAATTTGGAAAGATGCTTGAAATATAATTGTAAAAAAATAGCCGAGTTTTAGAGCAAATGTAACTGAACAAAAAGCGTTGTATTAAGAGCATATCCAGAGTGGCTCTCAGGGAAGGAATCGGTGTTGGTTTCACCAAAGTTAGAAGAAAACGTCAATGTGAACAAGAAAGACCGTGGACGTCCCAAATTGCCCTTTCCTGAGAGTTCAGCGAGAACCAAACGCCGTCGAATTGCTAATCTTAGCCGAATGGATGAAACAGCTATTTCTGCCACACGCAGTGAACAAGAAAAACCAAACTTTTCGGTGGACCCAAATGAAGTTCTCTCTCTCTTAATGGAAACTAGCATGACGAAACATCAATACCTATTAGTGAGAAATTTCATTAACAAAAAAATGTTTAGATTTTCTGCCTAGCTATCAATGTATTTTAAAGTCGAAAAAACTTAGATATCCAGAGAATATCATTGTTAATGAGTCTTCTGCAGAAGTCGAGCTGCAAAGTCGACTTTATTAGCGTCTGTGTATGAGTTATTAGACGATTCTGTTTAATTTAATTTTATTATTATTAATTTGTTATATCTTATTGTTGTTCTTTCTTGATTACTTTTAATTTTTTTTGTTCATGAAAATGTTTAATAAAGAGAGCTTACAAAAGCCTAGCATAAGTCTTAAAATATAGCTAGAGGATTAATTTTTTTTTTTTTTTTTAATGTTGTTAATAGTCATAATAATTATAAATTTGACTTTTAAGTAGCTCATAGTGCATTGGTAAAAAATTCCAGCCCGCTATCTCCATAAAAAGGAATTATGGCCGCTGCTTCATACAAGCGGAACCAGTGTGCAGCGGTTCAAATAGTTGGAAATGACAGAGGTATTGAATGCCTCGAGCTTACTGTGAATGGGTTTTCGACAGGGGCTACGCCTTGTAGCTCCTTTATGGGCTTGACGTAGTTTTTTGCCGCCCCAATATCTATTAGAATATTTATTGTTTTTTCGCCCAGGCGCCTCGTGATGAAGGGAAGCCGGGAGTGTTCACTAAAAAATTAATTGAGCCATTTTCTGCCTCACTGTCGTCTTCAATATCAGCAACCACGGTTTCTGTCGCTTCTGTGTATCTAGCATCTTGGACGTCAGGTGCATTCTGAGCGATGCCCTGTGACTCGATCAGACGTATTTGGCCTTTTCGATGGCTGTTCTTCATTTGCTTGTGCTTTCCATAGTTAGCTGCGTGAATCTGGACGAGGAGTCGATCTCTATTGGTTCGGGGCTTTGGCCCGCCTCCTCTTTTGTTTTTCCTTATAGCTGCTATTACTAGTTTGTTTTTATACTTTGTTTCCAAAGGGAAGAAAGTATATTGGGTTTGTGCAATGTCCGTCTTGCTGTCCGTCTGTCCGTATGAACGCAATATTTTTCGGCGCTATTAGAGCTAGAGACTTGAAATTTTAAACATATACTCATATATGCTCCCGAATTATAAAGTGTAAAAATTTTCCCGATCCGCCCACTAGGGGCGTTATCATACTAGATGATGAGCTAGAGAGTTGCAATTTGGAATGTATACTCGGGGTGACAACCCAAGTTCAAAAAGCTATGGCGGATATATCTACGCCCATTGGGGGCGTGGCAAATTGGGAAAAACGTATCTTCTACACCGTTAGCTAGAAAGCTGAAGAAAGTTATATGTCTACGCCCATTGGGGGCGTGGCAAATCGGACCTGACCTGATAGTGATTTTTCAAATTGTGCTATATTTTGAACACTATTGACGCTAGAAACTTGAAATGTTCCATGTATACTCGAGTTGACAACCCAAGACCAATAAGCTATGGTAGATATATCTACGCCCATTGGGGGCGTGGCAAATCGGGAAATACGTATCTTCTACACCGTTAAAGCTAGAACGCTGAAATTTTGCATGTGAGTTAATGTTATGATTCTAAAAAGATCGATCAAAAAGTTATATGTCTACGCCTATTGGGGGCGTGGCAAATCGGACCTGAATATATAGTGATTTTTCAAATAGTGCTATATTTTGAACACTATTGACACTAGAGACTTGAAATTTTGCATGTATACTCGGGTTGACAACCCAAGACTAATAAGCTATGGTAGATATATCTACGCCCACAGGGGCAAACCGCAAGAGTTTATATCGAATACAGTTTTAGAGCTAGAAGCTTGAAAATTGGATGGTTGAGTTACTAATGTTCTCCTCTATCGATGCCCCAAAAATAATTTTTCAGCCTCTTTGGGGGCGTGGCATATCGAAAAATACCCTGTAATTTTCGCATTTTTGGAATGTAAGCAGCCAAATTTTGCAGTCATGTTAGCGTCAGCTCTTTCTAAGAATTGGCATAAAATTATGCGTCTACGCCCACTGGGGCGTGGCAAATCGGCAAAGAAGTTTGTTGTGGCCAACTGCATAATTCATGCATATTTTTTATTTTTATTTTATTTTATTTAAAAATATTGACATTACGAGAGTCACAATAGCCTACAAAAAATACAATTATTACAATAGAATCACCAACCCGATTGGGGTGTTTTATTTGCCAGTCCGGCCAGCTATGCCCCAATTCACAGTCAAATATGGTCAGTGATAACTATTGAAACTATGCAAAGAAGTGTTAAATGAAAATAGTAAATATAGATTATAAGAGACTAAATATAATTAATATAATTACAATTTAATAATTCTTAAAATTCAAAATAAAAAAATAAAAAAAAAGAAATAAAAATTAAAATAAAAATAAAAATAAATAAAATAAAAATATGTAAAGAAACAAGGAAGATATTAACAATATTGAAAGATAAATTAAAAGAAGAGCTATAATATAGAATATTTAATAGGATTGAGAAATCACTGCAAGCAACAATAGCAACATAATGTAGCTGATACCTGTGCATTGGGTGTGATTTCCCTAAGGTGTGCTAAAAGCAACGATTTAATTTTAGGAAGAGAGAGCTCTAAGGAAAATACGTGATAATATTTATTAAAATTAACACAAAGAACATGAAACGCACTATGCAAAGAATAATCCGTATTGCATATAGGTAAATGAAGCGGACGATAATGTCTAGTTGTTCAGGACGGAACCGAGAAATTAAGACGCATCAACAAAAAGGACGAATCCATATTACCGTTAATTACTTTGTACAAAAAATCAATTCCTAAAATTGTTCTGCGATTCACTAACGATGGAAGATCAATGAGCTGAAGCCTACTATGGTAAGACGGTAATCGTAAATTACTGTCCCAGTTAAGATCCCTTAGGGCAAAAAGAAGAAACTGTTTTTGGACTGATTCGATACGATCTTGATACAGTTTATGTTGCGGAGACCAAACAACAAGCAATACTCTAAGATAGGACGTACAAGCGAAATAAATAATTGTTTGGTAATAAATGGATCTTTATATTCCTTAGACCAACATTTAATAAAGCCAAGCACGCTTTTGGCTTAATGAAGCCAATGTATGATGGTAGAAATATGAAGATTGAAATTAAGTTTACAGTCAAAGAGAACACCAAGATCTTTGATTGTAAAGATGCGCTGTTAGGAAATGTTACTCATTTTATAGTCAACAATATGAGGAATGGAACGACTGAAAGTCATAGTCATATACTTTGAGCAATTTAGGTGCAACTGGTTCACCACACACCAAGATTGAAATGCATTAAGGTCATCTTGAAGGTGTAGATGTCCATTTGCACTGGAGTATGGAAGGCAAAGTTTTACATCATCCGCATACATGAATATGGTAGAATAAGAGATGCAACTAGGAAGGTCATTTATAAAAAGCGAAAAGAGTAATGGCCCTAAATGGCTACCTTGAGGAACACCAGACGAAACAAAGATAAATTTAGAAGTAGCTGTTCTCAACAAGACTCTTTGGGTTCTACCATTCAAATAGGATGAAATCCAGGACACAAGTTTAAGAGAAAATCCTAAACGTTCAAGCTTCAGAGTTAGTATCTGATGATTAACTCTGTCAAATGCTTTACTGAAATCAGTATAAATAACATCAATTTGCATTTTTTTAGAAAAACTATCATTGACAAGTGAAGTGAATTCGAGTAAATTCGAGGATGTTGATCGATTCTGAATAAAACCATGTTGGGATGGTTGAATAATCGATTTGCAGAAATGTTGCAAGGTTGATGTTATAATTTTTTCAAATAGCTTCGGAATAGCAGATAATTTTGCAATACCTCTGCAATTGGAAATATCAGATCTTCCACCTTTTTTATATAGAGGAATGATGAAAGACTCCTTCCATATTGAAGGGAACACAGAAGTTTCCAAAGATAAATTAAACAGTTTTAGCAATGGTGATTGAAGAGAAACACTGCACTCTTTAATGATACAACTTGGGATATTGTCAGCACCAGGGGAGAAAGATGACTTCAGCGTCTTAATGGCTGTAGCTAGAGAGTCTGCAGTAACCAAATTAATATCAACCGACTTATAAAGAAGAGACCAGTCTGTTGAATTAATTAATTCATTAAGCAAAACAAAATTGCATTTACGATAACAGCGGCTTAAATTAGAAGGCAAAGATGAATAAGTTAGAGGATTGTCAATAGATAATAAAACCTCTAAAGTGGGGTGATGCAAATCCTCTGTTAAGCAGAAAGGAGTTGATCTCACGACATTAATGATGGAGTCATGATTAATGAACACGAGATCAAGCGTGCGATTCAGATGGTTAGAAATGGAGTTCATCTGAAACATAGAAAGATTAAACAATTTATCAAAAAGATAGTGATCAATTGTCGGAATAAAGTAATTTGCATTACAAGTTGAGGACCAAGAAGTGTTAGGAATATTGAAATCACCCAACACAAGAAGAAAGTCTCTATCAGTTACATGTTCATAAATTTCTTTAATACAGGTTATATGTTGAGTATAAACCAGTATATCAGAAGAGGGAGGGATATAAGAACATGTAATAAACAATTAGCACGTTGGGAGAATTAATTTAACCCCTATAATCTCAACATCATGAAGATAGGAAAAGGTAAATAATTCGGAGTGGATACTGGATTTAACAGCAATTAACACCCCACCACCTTTACGCATCGAACGATCAAGTCTATAAATAGTGAAAATACTTACAAGAATCTCACTATTATGAATGTTATGACTTACCCATGTTTCAGTGAAGGCAATAATGTCATATTGAACACTAAAACTATGCAAGTCTAGACTTTTAAGTTTAGATTTCAAGCCACGTACATTTTGGTAAATGAGTGAAAGCTGAGAAGAAGAATGAAACATATTAAGTCGATATAAAGACATTGGCCGAGATCTTGCTTGAAATAAAAGCAGATACTGCCTCACATGTCGTATCCGATGAAAGCCTAGATAAGAAAACTTGCTTTCGAGGAGAGACGACAGATAAGGTAATGCCAGGAGTGGTCGACTTATTGTCACTCTTAGTTTGAGCAATAATTGGAGAGGAGTCCAATTTTTGAACAGAGACTTGAGTTTGAGGGAGGAGCAAGCAAGTTCGGTGACGGTATTGGTACAGAATGAGGTACCAATAACAGTGGAGTCTCCGAATTTGAAGGTGGACTTTTAAAGTTATACTGGTTTAAAATCTCTTCAGCAGCAGCCATGTCACTGGATAACTGCTTAGAGATCTTTCTCAGTTTTAAAAATTGAGCCCTCACAGCACTATACATATTGGAAAAATTTATTTGTTTTTCCAAACAGATCGGACAAGACCAGCGTATGCCACCAATACCAATTTTGGCAGTGGACATGATCTTGTCATAATCACGCCCAGTAAGACCTGCACACTTAGTATGCAATTTACAAATTGCGCTTGTGCAGCATCACTTGCCAGCCTGAATGTGAATGATTTTTTGCAACAACTCATATTGGCAACTGGGATGAAAAGCAAATGTGCAGAAAATAAACGGGAAATAAAAACAAAAATAAAAACAGAGAGAATGTAAATATATTGAGAGAGCAAGTGCAACAACAAAACAGCCGTTATAATAGCTTAGTAGCAATGGCTAAGATGGCAAAAAGCATTTTAACATAAATATAATAATATTAATGAATTTAAAAAATAAAATTTATAAGTTTTCGATTAATAAATAAAAAGTTTCCAGCGTGATTCGAACCCAGGTCTTTTGGAAATCACATGTAATCGTTAGCTAAACCTAAATAAATTCACAGCTGATCAGCTGGTCAGCTAATCAGCAGCTTGTGACAAAACAAAACAATACAATCGCACTTCTTGCAATATGTATACACACTTGAATGTGTATACACAAATAAAAACATCTGTGTACATACATATATGCATGCATAGAAAAACTGCTTGCGAAGCAGCGTGGCAAATCGGAAAAGTTGTTTTAGTTTTTGCTTAAATGTACAATTCATATTCGTATGTTTATAAATTATTATCAATTGGTAGCAAGCATTTTATAATAAATATACAAATATAAAAAAAAAATAATTTTTGAAAAAAAAAATTTTTTGCGAAATTCGAACCCACGCACCTAAGTATAGTGTGTACATGTGTAAATCTGTATGTATGTGTAGGAAAAACGTTTGTTGCTTGCCATGTACGTTTTCTAATTGCCGAAATATTTCGTAATTAAATGTTTATTAAATAAATAAGATGCACCTATGGGAATAAAGTATATCGCAGTTAGTTGCGCCTAACTGCAACGTTCTTACTTGTTTTAACATAATGTGGATGTTTCTCGTGGAAATGTTCATGGTTGCTGTGTTTTCCTTGCTTAGAGTTTTGTGGGGGTTTCTATTTGCTTCCCTCGCTTGTTCTCTGTCAAGGCTATAGCCTTGGAATACGTAACCGAAAACATGCTTCGCTCTATGTTTAACTCGGCTTCCGCGGCTAGCTCCAATGCGGGTGGCAAGTTTTTCGGCTGTGCTGGGAAAACTGCAGTTTTAAGTTTTTCCTCAAGCCTGATATGAATGCATGAAGCGCATCTGACCTCACTTCTCCATTGTCTTGCTCTGGTTTATGTGACATGACAGTCTTATTTGTGACAAGGATTGTTTCTTTTTTCAACCTTTTCATAGTACTGCGCATGGCTTAAGTCATCCTGCCTAACCATCTCAAGTCTTTGTCTTAAGAGACGCACTGGGACACTGGGTTTTTGTTAGGGTTGTCGAATATTTTTAAAATATCGTATCGATGATATTTTAAGTTTTGAAAAAATATCAAAATGATATTTGATATTCAGCTTTAAAAATATCGATATATCGATATTTTCGATATTTTTCAAACTTTCCCACAATAACTACAATCCGACAAAAAAAAAAAAAGAATGAGAATAACTGTTTTATAATGTTGACCAGTATTAGGTACTCAAAGATTAAAAAAAAAAAAAAAACAACAAAAAAAAAACGCGTTCTGATATGTGAGAATCCGTCATAGGACTTCGTGAGTCGCAAACAACGCATTTTATTGGCGAAGCAAGTCGCTCCAAAGGCACTTAGCTACCAGGGGCTGATCGTAATGCGATCTTCGATAGTATTGGCATAGTGGAAGGCCACATGAGAATTCCAAAAAATTATCGGATTGCTTTCCCAAGATGTTTGTGGCAAGCTGCGTTACATCTCAAGTTCCCTCTTCCGCAATGTGTACTCTCAATATTGACCTATTGTGGTTGTTTTCGAAGCTATCACCGTGGTCATCTAAATGCATCATCGCGCTTGTTATTTATATGCGATGCCATATTTGATGTGTTACTATTTGTTTTTATTACTTTAAGGCACAAATTACATTTGGCTGTTAGATTTTTACAAATCAGAGAGCCAACGCAAATATATCAAAAATATCACAAGTATGCAACACACAAGTATGCAACACTAACTCAGTTTCACAAATGATTTTCAGATTTATGTATTTTTATACCCTGAGCCCATTGAAAATGGGAAATCAGGCTATAACGGTTTTGTTAAATGTATGTAACAGGCAGAAGGAGGCGTGCCAGACCCCATAAAGTATATATATTCTTGATCAGCATAAAAAAATAAGTTGATTGAGCCCTGTCCGTCTGTCCGTCCGTCCGTCCGTCCGTATGAACGTCGAGATTTCGGAAACTACAAAAGCTAGAGAGCTGAAATTTTACATGAACACTCGTATGTTAGCTACGCAATACGAGTTTATTTTGTTTTTTTCGATAACTCGTCCCATTTCCAAATTATCGATAAAAAATCGCAAATTTGTTTCAGTTTTTTAGGTTTTTTTGGTATAGCTTCTACACGTTTTAGCTAGAGACTTCAACTTTATGAATTTAGATAGATATTACGGATACGCAGATTTTGTAGTTTTCAGATTTTGGATGCCACGCCCCCTCCGCCCTCAATTTGAAAAAAACGCATTTCAAATACTAGAAACTTGCAATTTGTCAAATAGATAGTCTCGACGTCTCCTTCTGCCTGTTACATACATTTCACAAAACCATTATACCCTGAATTCCCATTTTCAATGGGTTCAGGGTATAAAAAAAAAAAAACATAGCGAGGTAGTGTAAATGTGTGTGTGTTTGGTCATCGGGAAATAATATTATATATGCGCATCAACACTTTCATACCCTTTCCACAAGTAATCATGAAAACGCTAACATTTTGCATGAGCATGTCAAAGCCGTTTAAGAATTCGGTATACTCTTCGCTCAGAAGGTATCCAATGTGATCGCGACGCGAAGAAATTTCAATTTTTGTGAGCTGCTTGCTGTTTGTGCCAGCATACTTATGTATATTTTGAGAAGAGATCAGAGAGTAAAAGGCATAAAGAGAAAGAGAGCAAGGGAAAGAGAGGCACATGTCAGGCCTTTTTGGAATATCGACCGTCACCGTCCAGCGCTCGAAGCGGAATGATTTTGAAATCGTGTCCCGAACCTAAAAGTAAGAACCCGAGCAAATTTCCCGATAAATATCTAAGTATAATCGGAACCAATATTTATGAAACGGATTTTGAGAATGAAACTCTTGACTCAGTTTTGTTTAATTTAAATGAAAATATATAAATTCATTGAACATCTTTTGTTTTTTTCTTTTTTTTTTTTAATTGTTTGTCCGGTTTTTTTGCCCTTTTTAAAAAGTTCTGTCGGTTTTTTGTCCTTGTCCTTGTCCGGGAATTCTGGATCTTTAACAAATATTTTGCTTATTTTACTTAACAATTTATCTTATTTTAGAGAATGTATGTACAATGAAGTGTTGTTCATTGTAGTTGAATTAAAATCAAATAGTTCGGTATAAACAAAAATGCCAGGATGTGTAACTTAACAGTCAAGAATTCAAATTTTGGCTGCAAAAAGACTTACATGATAAGACAAGAATAGATATATTGCAGTCATTGCAGTTGACAATACAACAAATTTTTGGTTGAAATATTTTAGTAATGGATCTCGGAATTCTGTGAATTTTCAGAAAACAAAATGTTCAATAATTATTAGAAACATTTTTTATTTAACCTTGCTTCGATATTGACGATACAAAATATAGCCTTCAGATTGACGAATCAACTTATATACGTTAAGAAGGAATGCTCTCGTAAATACAAGTTGCCGTGGCTTGGGGGTGGGTTGGCTTATACTTTGGAGCTTATAACTTCATATCTAGATGCGTTTTTCTCAAATTGGTGCCGAAAGGGGCGTAACATCCAAAATCTGCGTACCCATAATATGTATCTAAATATACAAATTTAAAGTCTCTAGCTAAAAATATGTTTAAGTTATACTCAAAAAACGTAAGAAAAATAATGCGATAATAATATTTGTTGTATATATTTGTCACGAATAGGACGAAAAACTGGACTATTCGTAAAAAAAAAACTTTTAAAAATGAAAAAAAAAAAAAAAACAGCTATTTGCCAAATTTATTTTTTCTAAAATTTCGGCTTTTATACTCTGTTCCCAAAGGGAAAAGGAGTATATTAGGTTTGTGCAATGTCCGTCTGTCTGTGTGTCCGTATGAATGCAATATTTTTCGGCGCTATTAGAGCAAAAGACTTGAAATTTTGAATATATACTCATGTATGCTGTCGAATTATAAAGTTTAAAAAACTTCTCGGGGCGTGGCAAATCGGAAAACTCTTGCGCCCATATGCCAGTAATCATACTAGTTGATGAGCTAGAGAGTTGCAATTTGGAATGTATACTCGTGGTGACAACCCAAGTTCAAAAAGCTATGGATATATCGACGTCCATTGGGGGCGTGGCAAACCGCAAAAGTTTATATTTCCTAGTTTTAGAGCTAGAAGCTTCAAAATTGGATCGTTCAGTTACTAATGTCCTCCTCTATCGATGATCCAAAAATTATTTTTCAGCCTCTTTGGGGGCGTGGCATATCGAAAAATACCTTGTAATTTTATCATTTTTAGAGTGTACGCATACAAATTTTGCAGTTATGTTAGCCTCGGCTCTTTCTAAAATTATGCGTTTACTCCCACTGGGGGCGTGGCAAATCGGCAATAAAGTGTGTTGTGGCCAACTGCATAATTCATGCATATAATAGCTTAGTAGTAATTGCTAAGATGGCAGAACGCATTTTAACATAAATATAAAAATATTAATGAATTTAAAAAATAAAATTGATAAGTTTTCGATAAATAAACAAAAAGTTTCCAGCGGGATTCGAAGCCAGTTCTCTTGTAAATAACACGTAATCGTTAGCTAAACCTAAATAAGTTCACTCCTACAAATGCAAATCTGTATGTAAGTATAGGAAAAACGTACGTTTGCTAATTGCCAATATAATTGTTTATTAAGTAAATAAATTGCACCTACAGGAACAGAGTATCTCGGAGTTAGTTGCGCCTAACTGCAACGTTCTTACTATGTATGTTAAAAACAGCTTTTTTTGCTCAACAAAAATTGGCAACACTGGTATGCATGTATAGGAATAACCCTTGCTTAAATGCACAAATAGCGTATGATCCATTGCTAGGCTTATATACTGCACTTTATTTTATAATAAATATACAAATATAGTTAAAACTAAAATGTTACAAAATTTTCGATACAAAAAAAAATTTTCTGCGGGAATCGAACCCACTCACCTAGGTGCATTTACCACCAGCGCCACTGTCTTGGACTGAGTTTCGTTAGCTAAAACCAATGCAGGCACTGCTAGAGCGTCTTCTGATAAAAATAAAGTAACGATCGAAAAATTCACAATTCAATCAAAATTCTTAGAATATGGTAGCATGCCGATTTTTTTATGCATGCATAGACTTTTGTATGCATGATGATTCTATAAATTTACATACATATATCTCTATTGAAGTTTCAATTAAATTTTAAATTCTAGCGGGGACTTTAACGACTGTACATAAATAAATATACCAGTTGTACTAAGATACTTAAGATATATTTTTAATTTAATACGCCAAATGTTCTACGGGAACTGAGTATCATTCAGTTTGTTGCATCCAACTTCAACTTACGTGTATATTCCATCTTTTGGAAAATTTTTTAAAAGTTTGTACAATAAAATCTTCGTTTCAACGTTTTATTCATAAATGTTTGTCTACAAATAATTCATAACGATAAGTAATTATTTAGTATATGAAGTCAATGATATATTTAATTTACATCCTAAATTCCAAATTTACTTTTTTCTTTGTAGATCTAAAGAAATTTATGAAATAATTTATAACCGACTAAATAGTGACTTATTAATGTGGGAACCACTCTCTTCAACAATTAATGATGAAAAACCTGTGAGCAGTTTTGACCTATCTATTAAGCAAGGAGCAATAGTAGTCTACACTGATGTTCAGGATATCGAAATGATAAGTCAATTATCTCAACATGGAAAGCTCCAGTTAAGATTCAAAGAATTCCGATTATTTTTGGCAACTGCTCTTAACAATGACCAGAATACAAGCTATTTTTGTGTTCAACTTAATGAAATTGATGTATATCATTGTGGTAAGTTTATAAATAAATTAATCATTAATTAAGGTTATAAATTAATTAATTTTATTGTTTTTGAAATAGAAAATTTTGAATGATAAATTGTTTTTGAGCCTTATAGCTAATCGACGGTTCATTTCGATGCTCGATCGAAATGTGATGGGTATATCCGCATTTTTTAATGTTATTTTGAAGATTGTTTGTCTCTGACCATGTATAGAGTAAATTTAGTTAATGAATGCTGACATTTTGATGCACTTTGTTACAAATTGAAAATAGGTTTATGTACATATATAAATATTTAGTTCGAATTGAAAACTTACGGGTGAGTAATTTTTTTTAAATTGTTCGAATTTGCTTAGTCAAAGATCTCTATTTGAATAAATAAACTGTTTAGTGTTTGAGTACCTCTTCTTATTGCACCACTTAAAGGTTCGATTAGTTTGAAAATAGTATATAGTTGGTAGTAACTCATAATTTATTTAATTACTGAGAGACCTGGTTTGCTGATACACTGTACCTTATTGACTAACTGCGCTGACATGTTTTAGTGTGATTCCAAATTGAAATGGCGGAATAGGTTTCGCAATGCGGGAATTGATTGTAGTCAATAGTAGGATAACATGGAATGACATTGTTGATTTTACCGATTTTTAGCTATTGAGAAGCTATGAAATTTGAAATACATACTTACCCTCATCTGATAAAGTGTAGTGTATGTCGGATGTATCTACGACTATTGGGGGCATAGAATTACTAAAATTTGCCAAATGATGCTTTGATAAGATAAAATTTATTGAAGATCTGTATCAATAGAATAGAATAACATCAGCTAGCGAAATTGAAAACACATACTAGGAAAATAGGAATTTATACTGGCTACGACAACATTGAAAATATAATATGGTGGATATATGTACGTCAATTGGGGCCTATTAAATCGGATAAAACTGAAAAACTAGCAAATCAGATCTGAATATTCAGTTTCGACAAATTTATTCTGTATTTTGCGCTCTATTCAAATTCTGAATATATACAGTGGTTGGAAATTTATAAACGCTCATTGGAGGTGCGGCAAATTGAAAAACTGTATTTTCTACAGATTGAAGTTCGATTCTTAAATTTTAATGATTAAATAATGTCTGAAACGTTCTTAGTTGTTTTTAATTTATTTTTTATTTTTGTATGTACATCCACCAGTGCTATGTAGTGCTTTGCACAAATAACTATCATATTTTGAACAGCAGGGCTTACAATTTTAAATAAAAACTATACAACCCAATACAAACAAGTAGGAAAAGAAGGGGAATATAATATAATAATATTTTAAGAATATCAGTTCTTCGAAGGGTATAAAGTATCTTTCTCACATATTATTATAATATAACAAGTGCGCTCCCTCACTAAAATAGTTTTTTTGTTTTGTTGTACTGAGATATGTTCTCGCGTAGAAAAATACGAAATAACGTATTTTATGTAATGTTGTATAATTTAGTAACAATAGATTTAAACTTTGTCTCACCCGAATATAAACTGACTGTCTAATGGGAGAATTTACCCTACTTAGCATCCCTAATTCTTTCCCAATGAACATTTTTTTGTTGTATTTCATTTGTTTCTGTTATCAATAATTATTTTTAATATAGTTTCCTGTTTTCTAATTTGCTATCATGCAGAATAGTTACCAGTATTTTAGCTCCTTATCGAACATAATAAAAGTTTTCAGTGTTATTGGGCATAGAGAACATAATGAGATTCATCGATACAAAGTTTATTCGTGCCATTCGACTTAAATCACTTATCTTTTAAATCCTCCTTTACCCATCCTATATCGTCCAATATATGTATTTCTTTGTCGATGTGTCAACTTTCGTCCAAGTGCAATGACATACTTGTTGGTAACCAAAGATCTGTTTACACCAATTGTGCTCAATGGTTGTGCTGATTTGTGTGGGGAACCTTGTTAAAAATATAAAATTTTCTTACAAATTATTTAGATTCTTTAGTTAGGGATTGAAGTGTATTATTTTTTATACCCTGAGCCCATTGAAAATTGGAAATCAGGGTATAATGGTTTTGTTAAATGTATTTAACAGGCAGAAGGAGGCGTGGCAGACCCCATAAAGTATATATATTCTTGATCTTGATCTTATCGGGAATCAGTTATAAAAGTATATTTAATTTATCTATAGAATTAGAGCCTCCAAGTCTTCTGCATATATATAAATACAATTTCGGTTTTTGTCCCCGATTCCCCCCACGCCCCCAACTGTGTAAAAAATTTAAATACTAGAGACATGCAGTTTGGTTTAGCATATACATAAAAATATCATATTCATAATCTGAAGAGATCAGTACAATTGTCCGTCTAGAAACAGAATAATTAATCAAAAAAGTTTTCGGAGCATTCTTGGAATATGATTCGTTCGAAGAAGGGCTCAGGGGATTTCGTAGTCGAGCAGTCTCGACTACAGCTTTCTTACTTGTTACTGTTTGAATTTAACTAATCCCTTAATATCTTTACTTGATATTCGATAGAAATTTGTCAATTATTGTCGACAAAATTTAGAATTTATTTTATTTAAAATTATTGACTACTTGCACAATAAACCAAGAACAACATACATAATTTTACAGAGGCAATTAGAATTCCAATTTGGTGGCTTAGGGGTGGATTGGGCTATAATTTGTACGCTGATAACTCAATTTCTAGATGGACGATCTTCATGAAAATTTCAGAGTAGATTAAGAGTATCTAAATGTACCTATGTGCCAAATTTCAAGTCTCTTGTATTTTTTCAACTTGGGGGCGAAGGGAGCGAGGCATAAAAAAATCTGAAGATTACAAAATCTGCGTATCCGTAATATCTATCTAAATATACAATACAATACAATATATACTTGAAGTCCTAGCTCAAACGATGTAGAAGTAATGCTCAAAAAACATAAAAAAAAAGTAGATGAAGGAGGAGGAGGTGTGGGCGTGGTTCAATTTCGGGGAAAAAATACGTATTTATAAAAAAACTAATACTAATATGCATGCAAAATTTCAAGCTTCTATCTCTTCAGGGACAATTTATGCTGAAAACTCGGGCTTTTACCCATTGTGCACAATCACTTAATATTACTACGACAGACTTTGCGGATGCACTTAGTCCATTTATAGATCCGGAACATCGGGCAAACTTAACAGATCTTGTCGAATACCCAATATAGTGAAAGGAGTACGGGAATTTTCCGGCAAGCCTGAAGAATTTAGTTAGAAAAAAGGGGATCGATAGAATTTTTATCGAAGTCGCCATCAACACCTTTAAAAATCAAATATTCATCCTCAAATCGCAGAACATATACTACAAGTTCAGTCACCCGTTCCCAACATTTTATAAACATAAAATTACGCAGCCCAATTATACCAACGAATATATTCGATATTTACTTGCGAATCATCTCAATCCATCAGTCATCAATGGTATATTTACTGCAGAAAATATAATGGGGCAAATTCAAAATTTATTTCCTTATCATTTCCGCAATATTAAATCAAGATTCACTTCGATCCAAGTTAAGGACCTCATCAACGACGCAGATAAAGAAGAAGCAATCGTTCAAACTTATAATAGGGCACATCGTAATGCTTATAAAAAGAAAGTGCAACTGAGCGAAAAATATTACTTGCCTAAAATGAAGAATAATATTGCACAGTTCATAAAACAATGCTGACTTTGTAAGGAACAAATGTATGATAGACATCCCCCAAACCCAGAAATAAAGGCAACTCCAATTCCTCAATATCCTGGACATATAATACACATCGATACTTACTCTACAGAAAAAGTACTGGTACTAAAATTCTATTCTACTATTTGATGTCCAAGATTGTTGTAATGGGTAATGCGAAATCCCTCAATGTCGAAACTATAACGTTTATGTTACAAGACCAACTAAACATACAAATTTTTAAGACACCACCTTAATTCTTTAATTGCTAGATAGAGCTATTTATGAGTATAACTACTCAATAAATTCAGTAAAGAATAAAAGATCATTAGACGTTTTTCAGAAGGAAACTAATACTGACCCAGAACAATACGAAACAAGTAAGAAAACTCTAGTCGAGAGTGCTCGACTAGATAATACCCTGAACCCAATTTTAATAAAATAAAATAATAATCTGTACGGTGGTTTGGTTTTTTGTAATTATCTTGAAAATGCATCAATTTTAGTGCTGAAAATGGCAGAAAACTTCTTTATTTTGACAAATAGTTAAATATATTGCTCTTGATTAGTACTAAAATTAATCCGTTTTCAAAATAATTACAAAAAACCAGTGTCGAACGTAACAAAAAGTTGACTTTTCTGGAGAATTACCCATATGGATAAATCAGAAAGTATTCATAAGAATGTATGCGTGTAACGTTCAAAATGTACATATGTACATGTATATATACATTGCATTGCCAAAAAAAATAATAATAGATGGCGCTTATATAAGTTGAAATTCGAAAAATGTTATATTATTAAATATCATTAAAAATAGACCCAACAAATAGACGTTCCTCGATTAACAGGCATTACCTTAATTAACACAGACACTTCATAATTGTAAAGGAAATATATCAATGCCACTCGAAGCTGTAATAGCCATAGTAAATAAGTTCACTGCTAAAGCGCCATCTAGCAAGTTTAAATTTTTAGACCATGCTACACTAGCTTTGAATCTACATGTGGGCATACATATAGGAAAACTCTTACCGCAGATGTCACGTGCTTTTGTTATTTGGGCAGACTTTTTTTTTTGTTCAATATTTTCTGTTGACTTAACGGAATAAAATATAATTGAAACAAAAACACTTTCAGAAATGATGCTATTAAATATTTGAAATTAAAAAAAAACCCACTTATTCACAATTAGTTAAACTACCAACTGACTTTCAAAGGTATCAAATACAAAGGAATAAATAATAAGAAAGAAAGAAATAATAAAAAAAAAAAAAATAAAAATAAGAAATTATGAAGGGCTTAGGCGAGGCTAGAACCTGCGACATCCTAACATTCGGTGCATCTACCTAGCCACCTACACCACGGCTCACTTAAACGGCAGAGTAGCGAAAACGAATGAAATTCGCCATATACGAAAGAACACTAAAGCAGTGGCTGAAAATACAAATACAATTCAAAGACAATTCTAACGCAATTCAAAATCAATTGTGATTCTTAGAATATGCACGCATAGCAACATAGAAAACGGCCCAAGATTTTTTGTGTGTATATGTACACACGCATACGAAAATTGATTTGCATTGCTCAACGTTGCTTGCATTTCCATTGTTATTTTAATTGTTTTAAAATTTTTAAAATATATAATGGAATGTAATGAGAGTTTCAGCATATGATCTACATATTCTATTTGACATTTTATGTTTTTTTTTAGAAATCATAACTCTTTTACAATTAGCTTTACTTGTGCATGTAAATATGTATGTATGTACGATTGCAGCCACACGCTGATCTACGCTTGCACACATACATATGTATATATGTATGTATGTATGTGCGCCCGCAATGCGTCTTGCTTTGTCGCTGCCTTGCTTGCTGCGCCACATGGGTTTTGATGAGAAAACTTTGATGATTAATAATTCTGTTTCTAGATGGACAATCGTATTGATATGTTCAGATTAAGATTATGATATTCATATCTTTATGCTAAACCAAACTGCATGTCTCTAGTATTTAAAATGCATTTTTTTCACATTTGGGGGTGGGGGGGCGAAGTGGGGATCGGAATCCAAAATCTGACAAAAACCGAAATTGTATTAAAGTAGTATCTATGTATATATATGGAGACTCTAACTCTAAAGATGAATTAGCTAGAATTTTATAACTGGTTCCCGATAAATTCGTTTATCGATAACGTTGCAAATATACAAGTTATCGAATTTCTGAAACAAACTCGTACTGCGCGTGCAATATACGGACCTAACAAAAAGAATGAACTCTCTAGCTTTTGTATCTTCGGAAAAAAAAAAAAACAGGCAAGACACAACAAGAAACGTAAAGAAATACTTTGCTACGTACCGGGACAAGAAATATTCATTAAATGCAATACCAGATTAGAATTGAAATAATTGAGCGAAACCGTTTAGTCGTTATTACACATAACTGTAATAGAAGGCTTGAACAATTGGAAGGCTTGCTACAATTTATTACAATTATTACATTCTATTAAACAAGAGTTTTTTTTGTTTGTTTGTAGGTCAAATCTTTCAAGATGTGAATACAGCATGGAACGATGAAATAGACAACAACTTAATCCGCATAATTTGCAATATTTCCGATGATAAAAGAATAATGAATAATCGTCATGAAATTATCTCAATTGTGGCTGAAATAAAAAAGAATACAGAAAAACGTTTGAAGGTAATTTATAATTTTTTAAGATGTTATAAATTTTTTTTTAGAAATAAGCGTTGAACTAAATATTAAATGTATAAAATAAATTGATAAAAAAAAAAATAAGTTGATGTAGCCCCGACAGTCCGTCCATCCGTCTGTCCGTATTAAAGTTGAGATTTCGGAACTACAAGAGCTAGAGAGAGCTAGCATGAATACTATGTTGTATATGTATGTTAGTTAAGCTAGGTACACACGATGCAAACAATGTGCAGCAAGTTAAAAATAATTTGCAGCAAAAGTTTGTACAACTGTTCACACCAATGCAAATACTGCATGCAAATTACTTGTTGCAATAAATTTTTGTTTTGCACGCAAATATTTGCATGGCTATTTCGTGCAATATATTGCGTTAATGTCTACACGTGTTTTAATTTTTTGTTTGCTTGCAAGTGACACTCATTTGCAAGTTCTGTTCCTTGGAAAAAGTCAAGGAATAGCGACGTGCTAATATTATGTCGGCACAAAAATCGAGAGTTGCTGCTGTTGCTATATTAGTAATTTTTATAAAAAAATATTTAATAAAAAGTGAGAAGTGAAAAATTTCGTGAAAAAACAGCTAACAGTGGTAGTACCTACTTCAACTATAAAGGCACGTATAGCGTTAGCAGATGCAAACTATAAAATAATTTACTTCGATGTAGGAAACAAAGGACTAATTTCTGATGGAGGATGTTAAGGTGCCCTATGTACTTGTAGCGGATGATGCATTCGGATTGAAAAGATACATAATGAAACCATATCCATTTAGAAATCAACCAGCTCCAAATTGTGTTTTTAACTACCGTCTTTCCAGAGCAAGAAGAGTGGTAGAAAATGTTTTTGGCATAATAGCAAACAGATTTCGAGTTTTAAGAAAGCCATTGGAACTAGGGCCAGAAAAAGCTGGTTGATGGCCAAGCAAGAGTCAAAAAAAAAAAAAAAAAAAAATTCCGAATGGAACATTCGACTATGAAGTTGATGGAGAAGTGGTACCAGGTACTTGGCGTAATGATTTGACCTTAGAAGGAAACTGCATACCAATTCAAAGAAGTACGCAAAACTCTACTGAAGCAAAAGATATTCGTGGAGAATTCAAAAAATTTTTTTTGTCGCCTGATGGTGAAGTGTCATGGCAATATAAACATATATGACATAAGCAATTACTCTGATATTTTCAATAAATTTTATTACTTACCAAATTTTGAATTTTATAATTATTTCATTCATAATTTTTAATAAATTTAAGTGCACTCCCATTTGCTGGTATAGTTTTCCGATGCACCCTGTCCACTCTTTTTTTGCTTCACTCTGCGCACCTCTTACAAAAATTGTAAATTTTTTTTTGCATGATCCGTTTTTTCTAAATTTTTCTCAATTTCGTGATAAGCCCTTTGCTTTTTGTACTTATTTTTAATGGTTTTGTGAAAATATACGTAACACGCAGAAGGAGACGTCGCAGACCCCATAAAGTATATATATTCTTGATCAGCATAAAAAAATATGTTGATCTAGCCCTGTCCGTCTGTCCGTCCGTCCGTCTGTCCATCCGTCCGTCCGTCCGTATGAACGTCGAGATTTCGGAAACTACAAAAGCTAGAGAGAAATTTCACATTAACACTCGTATGTTAGCGACGCAGTACGAGTTTATTTTTGTTTTTTCGATAACTCATCCCATTTCCAAATTATCGATAAAAAAAAATTCGAAAATTCGTTTCCATTTTTTAGGTTTTTTGGGTATAACTTCTACACCGTTTTAGCTAGAGACTTCAAATTTGTTTGTTTAGATAGATATTATGGATACGCAGATAATGTCATTTTCAGATTTTGGATGCCACGCCCCCTTATAAGCGTCCAAAGTTCAGCCCAACCCACCCCCAAGCCACGGCAGCAACTGCGCAGTTAGCAGAGCGAGCGCTTATATGTGCGTAAAGAAGAAGAGTATCACTTTTTTTTTTGCAGGGTTCAGGGTATCTCGTAGTCGAGCCGTCTCGACTAGAATTTTCTTACTTGTTATATTCTGGGGATGAAATATCCCATAAAACAGAATAATTTTCGTACAATTCTATTAGTTTTATAATTTTTTGGCGATCCCACATTTTGCTTTGATTGCGAGTGAAAGCAAACAGCACATGCAACCAACTGGCGTAACCAACTTAACGACAAAATTCTGTATTCAGAAGACAAGCAAACAAACTTGCCGCAAACAATTATTGCAAATTTTTTGTTTGCAGCAAAATGTTTGCACACGTGTTCAAACGTGCAAATTTGATTGCAGCAATCAACTTGTTGCAAATTATCGATAAAAAAATTGAAAATTCGTTTACTTTTTTTTACGTTTTTTGAGCGTAACTTCTACATCGTTTAAGACATAAAATTTGAATATTTAGATGGATATTATGGATACGCAGCTTGTATAATCCTCCAATTTGAAAAAAAGAAAAACACTATTTCACATATTAGAGACATTTTGCAAATAAACACATTAAAATGCTATTAGTATATTCCAAAAATTTCATGAAGATCGTCCATCTAGAAATGGAGTTATAAGCATCCAAACTTCAGCCCAACCCCCCACCTCGGGAAAAACGTATCTTCTACACCGTCAAAGCTAGAACACTGAAAGTTTGCTTGTGAGTTAATTTTATGATTCTAAGAAGATCGATTAAAAAGTTATATGTCTACGCCCATTGGGGGCGTGGCAAATCGGACCTGAATATATAGTGATTTTTCAAATTGTGCTATATTTTGAACACTATTGACACTAGAGAAATTGAAATTTTGCATGTATACTCGGGTCGACAACCCAAGATCAATAAGCTATGGTAGATATATCTACGCATACAGGGGGCGTGGCAAACCCCAAAAGTTTATATATCCTACAGAGCTAGAAGCTTGAAAATTGGATGGTTCAGTTACTCATGTCCTCCTCTATCGATCTGGGGGCGTGGCATATAGAAAAATACCCTGTAATTTTCGAATTTTTGGAATGTAAGCAACTAAATTTTGCAGTCATGTTAGCCTCGGCTCTTTCTAAGAACTGCCCAAAAATTATGCGTCTATGCTCACTGGGGGCGTGGCAAATCGGCAAAGAAGTTCGTTGTCGCCAACTGCATAATTCATGCATATAATAGCTTAGTAGCAATTGCTAAGATGGCAGAAAGCATTTTAACATAAATATACAAATATTAATGAATTTAAAAAATTAAATTTATAAGTTTTCGATTAATAAATAAAAAGTTTCCAGTGGGATTTGAACCCAGGTCTTTTGAAAATAACATGTAATCGTTAGGTAAACCTAAATGCAAAGGTCACTACTATATCACTTGGATGTGTATACATGTAGAAACACCTGTGTACACATCAGTGTTACCATCTTTTCGCCGAAAAAACAGGACAATTGACACAAAAAAGTGGACAAAAAAAGGACAAAATATTTTTGAAAATGTAAAAAAAAAAAAACGGATAACATTTTTTTCTATTTTGAAAAATGGAATTTGATTTTAATTTTCGTTTAAAAGGTGTAGCACCCCATCAAAATTGACATTTTCTTTGTTGTATGTATTATTTGCGCCAATTTGGCGTACACAATTTGCCAGTAGCTTATAGTTTTGGCAACATTTGCCGTTCCGATGTAGTCCAAACCTAATCCAAAGATATTATATTTAATTGTATGTAATTGTTAACTAGTAAAACCAACCTAATTGCCAAAATAGAATTTAACGTATATGTAGCTTGTTCCTTGACTTGGCAGAACACCCCTTCCATTTCAGCATTTGACCACGGCAACGACAGCAAAGTGATAACAAATGCACCCAGGTCCGAAAAGTTTTTGTTTCCTGCTGAGTATGTGTGGTTCTGAACTTCAGTACAGAAAGATACGATACTTTCTTTATCTCTCCATTCTACAAGTTTTGTATTTAAACTGCATTTGCAGTATTTGCAAAATGCCTTATCAATATTATTGGGAACGCGGCTATTCCATTTTTTTTTTATACTTTGTTCCCAAAGGGAAGAAAGTATATTGGGTTTGTGCAATGTCCGTCTTGCTGTCCGTCCGTCTGTCCGTATGAACGCAATATTTTTCGGCGCTATTAGAGCTAGAGACTTGAAATTTTAAACATATACTCATATATGCTGCCGAATTATAAAGTGTAAAAATTTTCCCGATCCGCCCACTAGGGGCGTGGTAAATCGGAAATCTTCAAGTCTTCCGCCCATAGGCAAGTTATCATACTAGATGATGAGCTAGAGAGTTGCAATTTGGAATGTATACTCGGGGTGACAACCCAAGACCAAGCTATGGTAGATATATCTACGCCCACAGGGGGCGTGGCAAACCGCAAAAGTTTATATCTCCTACAGTTTTAGAGCTAAAACCTTGAAATTGGATGGTTCAGTTACTAATGTCCTCCCCTATCGATGACCCAAAAATAATTTTTCAGCATCCTTGGGGGCGTGGCATATAGAAAAATACCCTGTAATTTTCGAATTTTTGGAATGTAAGCAACCAAATTTTGCAGTCATGTTAGCCTCGGCTCTTTCAAAGAACTGCCCAAAAATTATGCGTCTATGCCCACTGGAGCGTGGCAAATCGGCAAAGAAGTTTCTTGTGGCCAACTGCATAATTCATGCATATAATAGCTTAGTAGCAATTGCTAAGATGGCAAAAAGCATTTTAACATAAATATAATAATATTAATGAATTTAAAAAATAAAATTTATAAGTTTTCGATTAATAAATAAAAAGTTTCCAGCGGGATTCGAACCTAGGTCTTTTGAAAATAACATGTAATCGTTAGCTAAACCTAAATAAATTCACAGCTGATCAGCTGACCAACTTGTGACAAAACAATGCAACCGCACTTCTTGCAATATGTATACACACTTGGATGTGTATACACAAATACAAACATCTGTGTATATACATACATACATATATGCATGCATAGAAAAACTGCTTGCCAAGCAAGCAGCGTAGCAAATCGGAAAAATTGTTTTAGTTTTTGCTTATATGCACAATTCATATGCGTATGTTTATAAATTATTATCAATTGGCAGCAAGCATTTTATAATAAATATACAAATATAAAAAAAATTAAAAAATAATAATTAAAAAAAATTTTTTTTTCTGCGGGATTCGAACCCACGCACCTAGGTATAGCTTGCATAGCGCTTACCACCAGCGCCACTTCCATCAATTGATACCCGCTAACTAAAACCAAATAAGCCATTGCTAGAGCGCATTTTGACAATACTAAAGTAACGATCGAAAAAATTCTCAATTCAGTCACAATTCTTAGAATAGTCTGGCATGCAAACTTTTGTATGTGTCGGATCGATATTCTTATTTGTATTTTTTTTATTATTAACTTGTACCACCGATAATCTTATGAAAATAAATTCTTGTATCAACCCTGACATAATGTATCATCTCTGATGTAATGTAACATCCCTAGTAGGGGAAATAAAGGAGAGGCAAAATGTTGTTTTACCGTTATTGATTTCTGTCCCTTTCCCTCATGCGAGCCCAACAGATCTTTCTGTTCTGCGTAGTCTCGGCCGACAATGCAATAGAGTGAGATAACAACAGTGAGAATTTGAACAAGAGTGAGAATACAACAAATTGTATTAGTATTGAGCGTGGGATGTGTCCACTTTGCTTTTAGAAAAAAAGAAGAAGAGAAGTGACGCGCATAAAACGCGCATTAACGTTGAGAACTTAAAACGAAGAAGGTTGCATCATGTCCGGCTCGAGGAAACGCAAGGCACGCGCTGGTGAGGAAATAATGGTACAACCGGACGAGAACGAAACTCCGACATCAGAAGTGGGATCTCCTTCACACCAATCAACAGGAGAAGATCGTTTTACTGCACTGCTCGAAATCCAACATCGGCATTTCATGGAAGCTATAAATGCGTTCAAAGAAAACGTCGTGCAAACGACAAAATATTATGTTGCCAAAATTTAAGCCGGATTCCACTGATGGTGTTCCACGGTGGACCTCATCCTGACGGAAAATCCCTTAGACGGCAGCGCTTTACTCATTGCTCTCAGTAAAGCACTTGAAGGTGACGCTTCGAGCTGGCTGTCACAAATCTGTTTTCACGGCATGACATGGAGCGACTTCAAGGAATTGTTCTTACAACAATTCCAAGGAAACGAAACGCCAGCAGCTACGGTTTTTAATTTATTAAGTTGCAAACCAAATGAAGGCGAGTCGATCTCTCTCTACTCGAAATCTCTAGCGCATGAACAAATTGCCATGTCGGTTGTGCTGGCGCATGCCGCTCATGTCAATAGCAGACTACAACGCACAGTTTATACCGCCAACATTAAAACACGCAACGAGCTACAAAACGAGCTGAAATCTTTCGATTTTCTCAAAAAGAAAGATCGTCCAGCTGAGGAAAATTCGACCAGTAAGAGACAGCGATTGCATACACCCATTAAATGCCACTTCTGCGGAAAATTGGGACACAAATTTGCTGACTGTCGATCAAGGAAGAGCAACGCCAAGCCTCTGCAGGGATCCAATTCAAGTTATGGCTATTCATCGGATGCGAAGAGTAAGGCCATTACATGCTACAAGTCTGGAACTCCTGGACATATTGCATCGGCTTGTACTGGACGACAGGAGTCAACTCATTTAAATAAGGCAGGCGAGAAACGGGTAAACTTGTGTCAAGTGACAGATCCAATTGGTAATCTGGTATCATCTGGTGAGTCATACCCATTCTTTTTTGATTCTGGATCTGAGTGCTCACTGGTAAAGGAATCTGTAGCTCAGCGCCTTTCTGGTACACGAATCAATAATGTTGTCGCTTTAAGGGGAATCACAGATAGTGCAATAACCAGCACTTTACAAATTTTGTCCAATGTAATTATTAATGAATATTCTCTTGAGGTTCTTTTTCACGTAGTCCTTAATAGCCATATTAATTACGACATAATAATTGGCCGAGAAATTCAAACTCAGAACTTTGGTATTAAGATAACAACTAATACTATAGAATTATATAAGACAAAATCTGTGTACACTCTATCTGCGTCGAATAGTCGTGACAGTTTGGCCGTTATTAATACTGAGTTGTGTGGCGCAAATAAGACACGTTTGTTGGAAATCTTAGGCGAGTTTTCAGAAGCATTCATAGATGGGTTCCCAAGAAAACAAGTTACTACTGGTGAGCTGCAAATTCGTTTGATTGATCCTAATAAGACTGTGCATCGAGGACCATATCGTCTTAGTATCGAGGAGAAAGTAATAGTTAGAGAAAAGATTAAGGAATTATTAGAAGCAAATATTATTCGTCCTAGCTCTTCTCCTTTTGCCAGCCCAATGCTACTTGTTAAGTAAAAAAATGGCTCCGATAGACTTTGTGTGGATTATCGAGAATTAAATGCAAACACTGTTTCCGGAAAATTTCCCTTACCACTTATTAATGATCAGATATCTAGATTGCGTGGTGCAAAGTATTTTTCATGCTTGGATATGGCCAGTGGTTTTCACCAAATCCATATAAACCCTGATTCGATCGAACGAACATCTTTTGTTACTCCGGAAGGTCAATACGAATTTATGACTATGCCTTTTGGGTTAAAAAACGCACCCTCTGTTTTCCAACGTGCGGTAATGAAAGCATTAGGTGATCTCGCCCATTCGTATGTCGTGGTATACATGGACGACATCCTGGTTGTATCTCAAAGCCAAGAAGAGGCAATCACGAGGCTGCATACAGTGTTGCAAATTTTGTCTCAAGCTGGTTTTTCATTTAATGTGACAAAATGTTCCTTTGTAAAGTCAAGTGTTGAGTATCTTGGCTTTTTAGTTAAGAATGGTGAAATCCGACCCAATCCGCGGAAGGTGCACACATTGAATAATTTGCCTCCTCCGCAGTCGGTTACACAGGTGAGGAAATTCATAGGTTTAGCGTCGTATTTTAGACAATTTTTACCGAAGTTCTCTGAAATGATGAAACCTTTGTATGGTCTTACCTGTAAAAATAAAACATTCGCGTGGAAGTCCGAGCACGAACAACTTCGGCAAAAAGTTATAAAAATTCTTACAGACGATCCTATAGTTGTCATATTCGATCCTCAAATTCGATCCTCAATCAGTTACATACTGATGCCATTATGGATGGCTTTGGAGCTATCCTCCTTCATAAAATTGACAATAAGCCTCAGGTCATACAGTATTATAGTAAACAAACATCGCCTACTGAATCTCGCTTTCATTCATATGAGCTTGAAACTTTAGCCGTCTTTAACTCCATGAAGCATTTCCGACACTATCTGCACGGCAGACATTTTACTGTTTATACTGACTGTAACTCTCTGAAAGCCACAAGAAACAAAATCGAACTCACTCCGAGAGTCCATCGATGGTGGGCATATATGCAGTCCTTTGATTTCGATATTCAATATAAACCGGGTGTCAAAATGGCTCATGTCGATTTCCTTTCTCGAAATCCGGTGGCAAATAAAGTAATGATTCAATCTCGTATAATTTTGGAAAATAAAGATGTCTTGTTAGCTGAAATAACTGACAATTGGCTTATAGCAGAACAGCAGAAAGACCCAGAAACGGCATTAATTATCCAAAAAATAAAAAATAATGAATTAGAAGAAAATGTATCGAAAACTTATGAAATACGTTAAAAAATGCTTTTCCGTGTAATTCAAAGAAACGGTAAAACTAAAAGGCCCATTCCTGGTGACAGAGGTATTAGATGGAGATCCTTAGTAAATAAGCGAATTTATAAGTATCCGCGTGAAGCCTTGAGAAGCATGCCAGAAGAAGAGATTCCCAAGTGAAGACGTTGAAAGAGATGTCATATAAAATTCCAACTGGGACGTTGAAAGAGACGTCATACAGAGTTGGTGGATTCCAACTGGGACGTTGAAAGAGACGTCATATAGAGTTGGTGGATTCCAACTGGGACGTTGAAAGAAAGACGTCATAGACGAATTGTAGTGACATTGATGGACTTCAATGTGAGGATCCGTACGTTCGGCTTCGGTAGCGCCGTAGTGTAGGGTTGCCAGTGCTAGTAGGTACACGAGTTAATGTGTTGACTTGCGAGATGTCTGATGGCCATCACTATGGTAGAATCCGTCATGTTGAACGTACTGGATGTAACTTGGAAATCTTCTGTCTAATGGATGCTGAAAGGTTGTCGATTATTTTCTGTCACCAGTGAGATCAGATTGAAAAGAAATTGTAATTGGATTGAGTTATGAATTTAGATCTACTTTTTGACCCTGTTCTTTTCAGAATTAAGCTTGACATGATCTGCTGAAAAAAAAAAAGAGAACAGTAAAAATCTGTAACACACGAGGACGTGTGAAGGTCAGGATGACCCGTGTCGGATCGATATTCTTATTTGTATTTTATACTTTGTTCCCGAAGGGGAAAAAGTATATTGGGTTTGTGCAATGTCCGTCTTGCTGTGCAATGTCCGTCTGTCCGTCTGTCCGTCTATCCGTATGAACTCAATATTTTTCGGCGCTATTAGAGCTAGAGACTTGAAATTTTAAACATATACTCATATATGCTCCCGAATTATAAAGTGTAAAAATTTTCCCGATCCGCCCACTAGGGGCGTGGCAAATCGGAACACTCTTCCGCCCATAGTTAAGTTATAATACTAGATGATGAGCTAAAGAGTTGCAATTTGGAATGTATACTCGGGGTGACAACCCAAGTTCAAAAAGCTATGGCGGATATATCTACGCCCATTGGGGGCGTGGCAAATCGGGAAATACGTATCTTCTACACCGTTAAAGCTAGAACGCTGAAATTTTGCATGTGAGTTAATGTTATGATTCTAAGAAGATCTATCAAAAAGTTATATGTCTACGCCCATTGGGGGCGTGGCAAATCGGACCTGAATATATAGTGATTTTTCAAATTGTGCTATATTTTGAACACTATTGACACTAGAGACTTGAAATTTTGCATGTATACTCGGGTTGACAACCCAAGACCAATAAGCTATGGTAGATATATCTACGCCCACAGGGGGCGTGGCAAACCGCAAAAGTTTATATCTACTACAGTTTTAGAGCCAAAAATTATGCGTCTACGCCCACTGGGGGCGTGGCAAATCGGCAAAGAAGTTTGTTGTGGCCAACTGCATAATTCATGCATATAATAGCTTAGTAGCAATTGCTATGATGGCAGAAAGCATTTTAATATAAATATAATAATATTAATGAATTTAAAAAATAAAATTTTTAAGTTTTCGATTAATAAATAAAAAGTTTCCAGCGGGATTCGAACCTAGGTCTTTTGAAAACAACAAGTAATCGTTAGCTAAACCTAAATAAATTCACAGCTTGTGACAAAACAAAACAATACAATCGAACTTCTTGCAATATGTATACACACTTGGATGTGTATATACAAATACAAACATCGGTGTATATACATACATACATATATGCATGCATAGAAAAACTGCTTGCCAAGCAAGCAGCGTGGCAAATCGGAAAATTTGTTTTAGTTTTTGCTTAAATGCACAATTCATATGCGTATGTTTATAAATTGATTGATTGGCAGCAAGCATTTTATAATAAATACACAAATATAAAAAAAAAAATTAAAAAAAAAATAATTTTTGAAAAAAAAAAAGGTTTTCTGCGGGATTCGAACCCACGCACCCAAGTATAGCTTGCATAGCGCTTACCATCAGCGCCACTGACCTAATATGAGCCGTGTTAACTAAAACCAAATAAGCCATTGCTAGAGCGTCTCTGACAAAACTATAGTAACGATCGAAAAATTCCCAATTCAGTCACAATTCTTAGAATATTCTGGCATGCAAACTTTTGTATGCATACATATAAAATTGTGTATATACTCGTATAGTGTGTACATGTGTAAATCTGTATGTATGTATGTGTAAGAAAAACGTTTGCGTTTGCTTGCCATGTACGTTTGCTAATTGCCTAAATATTTCGTTTATTAAATGTTTATTAAATAAATAAGATTCACCTATGGGAACAAAGTATATCGCAGTTAGTTGCGCCTAACTGCAACCTTCTTACTTGTTTTTTATTATTAACTTGTACCACCGATAATCTTATGAAAATAAATTCTTGTATCAACCCTGACATAATGTATCATCTCTGATGTAATGTAACATCTCTAGTAGGGGAAATAAAGGAGAGGCAAAATGTTGTTTTACCGTTATTGATTTCTGTTCCTTTCCCTCATGCGAGCCCAACAGATCTTTCTGTTCTGCGTAGTCTCGGCCGACAATGCAATAGAGTGAGATAACAATAACTTATGGAAAATTGTATTAATATTGAGCGTGGGATGTGTCCACTTTGCTTTTAGAAAAAAGAAGAAGAGAAGTGACGCGCATAAAACGCGCATTAACGTTGAGAACTTAAAACGAAGAAGGTTGCATCATGTCCGGCTCGAGGAAACGCAAGGCACGCGCTGGTGAGGAAATAATGGTACAACCGGATGAGAACGAAACTCCGACATATGCATACATAAAAAATTGTGTGTATACTAACTGCCTAATTGCAAAGTTCTTACTTACTTTTTAATTGCTTCCGTACCTTTTGGTTATTGAATCTATTTCACATACTGTTGGCCAACCGTATGGGGTCAAAATTATCCTTGAGCTAATATTTCGATATTATCAGGGTGACGAGAAAAGTCGATATAGCCGTGTCCGTCCGTCCGTATGTATGACTGCGTCGATTTCCGAAGAGCTAGAGAGTTCATTCTTTTTGTGTTAGATTCATTTATTACACGCGCATCACGAGTTTGTTTCATAAATTTGATAACTCTTATATTTATAAAATTATATCTCGTTGATCTTTAGAGTTAAAGTCTGCATATATATAGATACTAATTTAATGCAATCTCGTTTTTTGTCAGATTTAGGGCTCCGGTCCCCAATTCACCCGCACACCCCCTAATGTGTAAAAAATTTATTTCAAATACTAGACCTTTATAGTTTGGTTTGGCATATAGATATGAATATCATGATCATAATTGATCAGTTTGATTACGATTGTCCGTCCAGAAACAGAATTATTAATCCAATAAGTTCTGGCAGCGAAACCCACGTGGCAGAGCAAACGAGACAACGAAACAGCAAGACAAAGAAATTTTTTGTGGCCAACTGCATAATTCATGCATACAACTAGCTTATTAGTAAATACTAAGATTAGGCATATCATTATTATTTAATATAAATTAAATATACAACAGTTTTTAGCAGGATTTGAAGCCAGGTACTTTAAAATATCATGTTTGTTAATAAAAAAAATGCGTTCGGCAGGATTTTAACCCACGCCACTCGCGCAAGTTGCATAGCACTTACCTCCAACACCACTGCCCCGATCTAGAACTCACTAGCAAAACCTAAATAAGTTTACTGCTATAGCGGCTTCTGACAAAACTCACAATTCAATCGCAATTCTTAGACACTTGTATATTTATTGAGGTGTACACACGTACAACAACCCTCGTTTTTCTGTTCCAAACTAAAATGATTATTGCTGCTTAAAAATTAATGTCTGTCAGTCCGTCGACTTCAGAAACTATAAGACTTTGAGGCATAATTTGTTAGGTTTGTTAAGTCTGTGTATAGCACGTACAGTAAGAATTTGTTTCAGAAAACCGATAACTCTTCCCGTTTCAGAGTTATCTATTATAACCCTATATGGAGAATCAGTTAGAAAATGATATCTCGTACATTTTTAGTGCTAGAAACTCCAAGCTTTTATTTATACGTACATAGATACTATTTTAATACAATTTTTATTTCATATGTTTGTTTGCATATATGTGTATGTTCGTATATGCATGTTTTGTGTGCATGCACGAAGCCTGGAGTTCTTTGAGTATATCAGTTCTTCGAAGGGTTCCGGGGATCTTGTAGTTCTTCCTTACTTGTTACTTATGTATTACTTAGTATTACCGATGTTTTCAGATGTATACATAAGATTATAATAATAATGAAGCACATTAAATTTTACAGAGAATAAAACTTGCGTTTGGATTGAATGGAGCTAGCTTATGGCATCAACCGGCGCTTTCTGAACATCACTGGCTATTTCAATTAATTGATTTCCTTAATGTAACTGTAAGTACAGCTTTACTTTATTTATTTTGGATACTAAACAGTTATTCAATACGCATTTTTTTTTTTCAATCTTGGCGTTGCTAACCGTAAAAGCTTAAATCTCCAACAGTTTTGGTGATCAGTTGAATGATTCTTCTATAATTGCCAAAAAAGAATTTTTAAATATGTCGAAGCAAGTAGTATTAATATGTTGGCGCGCACTGTAATCGTGCTTACTGCCTACTCGCATATTTTCCCTTTTCTGTGTGTGTCAGACAACGAGGAGAGGTCTTGGAAGCGTCCGCACTCAAATAAAACGTGTTTGGCATCTTCCACCAGTCCTCGTCCACACCAGGAGCATTCGTCCGTGTCCTCGTGGCCAAAGCGCTTCAAGTAGCTCCGGAAGCATCCGTGTCCCGAGAGAATCTGCGTAAGATAAAAACTAACCTTACCGTGCTTGCGGTTTATCCATGGTGCAAGCTCAGGAATGAGCGTGTGCGTCCAGCGCCCTTTTGTTGAGGTATTCCAACGTCTTTGCCATCGCGCAATGCTGTCCGCCCTGATAGCGTCGCGCCGTATAGGCTCGTGCGTGTTCCGCTCCACAGCTTCGGCGACCAATTCCTCCAGTGGCACCATACCGGCAATAACAAGTGCCGCGTCATCGGAGACTGTCCTAAAGGCGCAGCTGACTCTGATTGCGCTCAGTCTGTATGTGGCACAAATGCCTCGGCTATAGCTCGGCGTTGCCATCGCACTTGACCATATTGGAGCAGCATAGAGGATGACAGACCTAATGACGCTCGTTAGGAGGAGGCGTCGTTGTTGCCTTGGTCCCCGCGTGTTGAGCATAATTCTTGAGAGAGCTCTACAAGAATCAGCTGCTTTTTTATGCACATATTCTAAGTGCTCGCGGAAAGTTAATCTCGTGTCTATCATGACGCCAAGATACTTTATCGCCCTCTTAGATGCGATGGCAGTTTCCACTCTCTTGCGACTGCTGACTAGGACGACTTCCGTTTTGTGCGCCGCTAGCTCTAGTCCAGCTCCAGACAACCAGCTTCGTATGCGATTGATACTTGCGCTGCACATATCCTCAGTATTTTTAAGCTCCTTTCCTATGGTGACGACTGCTACATCATCAGCAAAGCCAATGGTGTGCGCGCCTGCTGGTAGTTCCAAGCGCAGTACGCCGTCGTACATCATATTCCATAGGAGAGGCCCCAGACAGATTCGTCTATATGAAGATGGCTCATCCGGTGGTTTGCCAGCCTTAGGTAGCAATACCAAGTTCTGAATTTTCTTCTAGGTCTTACAGTGATGAGGTTCACTGAGAAAGGCTACGTCTATAAATTTTTCTCTAACAGTCTGCTCCAGTAGATCTTGCGCAGCTATACAATGATTTAATTTAAGCTGAAGAAACCCTAACATTTCATTTTACGCGCAGTTTCACGGTAGGATGGGCACTTGAAGCTGCCTGCTGAATGGTCCGTCTGCTTTTCGCTTTTACGGACGCAGAGGCTACATTTGGGCGGCTTGGTGCATGCTTTTGCACTGTGACCCATCTCACCACACCTGAAACAGGCACCCTTCAGGTCACAGTCGCTAGCGCAGTTAGCGGCTATATGACCGTAATCGAGGCTTTTGAAGCAGCGTTTAGGCTGGTCCACGCCTCGGATACGGCATACAACCCATCCTATCCTAATTTTGGACAACTCGAGCAGAGTTTTGGCTTTCCCAACTGGGAGAGCAACTGTAGCTCTTTGCTGTCCCCCGTAACCTGACCGAAGCGATTTAATGACCGCAATGGGGAGTGAGCTATCTTTCAACTCCACCCTAATTGCCTCTAATATCTCCTCTTTGCTCGCTAGTTCGCCAAGATCACGAATCTCAATGTGCGCCTTTTCGGTAAGTGTTTTAACTACCGGTCTGTCGCCCAATGCCTTGCCTACAGCCTCGTGAAGAGCCTCTGCACTATGCTCCGGCTTCCTGCTTAGTTGCAACAGGAGGTCCCCCTTAGTTGTCTTCCTGATCCCCTGAACATCGCCGCTCAGATGTTTTAAATTTGGGTCACTCTTAACTACGCGAAGCATGTCCGCATAGCTGCACCCGCCTACGCCAGAGATCGCAATTGCATCAGTTCTGGGCCGCTTTTGTATGGGCTTGCGACCCTTGACGACCGTCCAGCTACTCTTGCTAGTCTGTGGGGCTGCTTGATTTGCATTCCTAGCTGCAGCACCTATTGCTATTGGTTCTACCGTTACGCTTCTGTTGGGCCTCAACTTTTTTGAAGGAGTTTTCCTCACTTCGGCGGCTACTTCCCTTGGCGGCTTGGGCGTATTGCTGCTCGTTTGAGCACTAATGCTCGCTTTTTGGACTTTCTCCACTGCTTTCTTGGGCGGCGTGGTCTGCACCTCGCAGTTTTTAACTGTGCGGTCGCAGAACTTTTCGGCCGTGTGTGTGTGATGTGGTGTTCACCAGAATTCCTAATTTCATCATCTTAGTAATGTTGCATCAGTCGCTAATTGAGCTGTGATTGGTTCTCTGCATTTTGCCGCTTTAAGAAGTACCGTTTTAGCGAGACGACAGCGCTACAACGCTGTCGTCGAGTGTGGTTTAGTGGAAGACACGCACAAGTGTGCGTCTCGAGTCAGTCATTGTTAGAACTCGAGTGCGACCGAAACTCGCTGCGCTAACGAAATGGAAAAGAATAGTAATCCGACAAATATATTGTAAGCATACAAATTTTACAGTTACTTTACCATAGTGACGTATGTATTAGTAGTGGCCACTGCGGGTGGGGCAAATGTTGTAGTGGCGGCCCGATAATAAGTACAAAATCGTAGTTCTATTTTCTCGACTTTATTTAGTGTAAAAAGCTGTGTCTTTTTTCTTCGTAGTTAAGTGTATAGTCGTAATACAAAGAATGTAGTAAGAAGATCCTAATTGGCGATTGCGAACCAGTAGGAGAACTGGAGTGGGAGTTATGCTATTAACAGAACATAACAGTGTCAATAGCATAGCATGTCGACGTGAGGGAGGAGCAGCTCCTGTTAATGCAATCTGACATTAACATGCTCCCCCCCTTGCAAAGATTGCAAAATTAGAACGGATTGGTGACCGCCTCTCTAGGATTTGAGGCGGCGAACTGCTCTGATCCATGGAGGTGGTGTGACTGGCCACATGTTTTGCACCCTCCTTTTCTACGGCAGGATTGTCCAGAGTGGTCGTGAGCCAAGCAGTTCGTGCAGTACTTGGTTGTAAGTACCGCACGAACCCGTTTCTTCGTCGGAAGTTCCAGCAACAACACAGCATTTCCGAAGAGCGTGGACTCCTCTGCAGACGCAACACCGGAAGAAATTGGTGCTGGATAGTGTGATTCAGGCTGGAAACCTGCGTTTTCACGGATTTGAAAGGCAACTTGATCTTACGGAATAGTCGCTCAGAAATTAAAGTTGTTTCCGACCTTGAGTCGACTAAAGCACGGGCGGGATAAATGGCTCCGTAGTAGCATATATTGACCACCGCCGTGCCGAGGAGGACTCTTTGCGTATTAGCAGCCAAATACGTTTGGATGTTCGACATATTTTCACTCGGACTAGGATGGTTATCTTGCAAGGACAGCTCTCACTTCATGCTTTTCGTGCCTACTTGCGTGTGGAATGATTTGACTCAGTTTCGAAGGGCAGGGTCTGCGGATCTCGGAATTGAGATTGGAACTGTTGGAGCAGAAAGATCACCTTTCATAGCTTCAAGTACGCGAGCACGGTCGCTAAGGAAGTGACTATCATCCCGCCAGGCTGGAATTTCCGTTTTTCGTATTAATGAGTGCTCCCAGAGAGTTCGAGAAATTTGAAATATCGCTATATATTCAGGTTAGATTTTTTCAGGCACGTAATTTTTTCATCGATCTTTAAAGAATCATAATAATGCCAAATTTCAGCGTTCTAGCTTTAAAGGACGTTGATTATCACTTGGTTCGACCCCGCATAATTCTAAGATAACATCTCCAATTTACAGATTTCAAAAATAGTAAGCTTCATATAGCAACGAACAAGTAATGTAGTTTCCCAATTGGTATTGGAGTTTTCAGAATATGCTTGAATTTGAAAATGTACATATGTATGTAGATACACGTACATGCAAAAAACGGTGACATGTTTGAAATTTTGCAAGCATTTGCTTTAACGCAACAAAAAATTGCATCGCCTATACCATCAACGCCCCTGCCCTACTAGAGTCAACATTATTTAAAAGTAAATAACGTCACTACAAGAGCGCCATTTGCCAATAAACTAAAATATTGTCTAAAAAATTCACAATTCAGTCAAAATTCTTTGAATAAGGTAGAATTCAGGTGTTTGACTGTAGGCGTTGAACAAACTCCGAATGCTTACACACATATACGAAAAACAATCGCTTCTTTCCATGTGCGTTTGCTAATTGGCCAAAGCAGTTTTAAGGATTTTAGCAAAACATTCACAATAAGAGCTACATCATTTTTATTGAATGTTTTACATTTTATAAAAAGTTCCAAATCAGTCATATGTAGGTGAACACAATATCACACAATTGATTTCTTTATTTTGGTCTCAGAATATGCATTGTTCTTATGTGTTCTCCATTTATGATAAGTAGAAGAAGAAGAAGAAGAAGTCAAAAGTGACAATACAATACGTTGCAATTAATTGAGTAAATTAAGGATGTTTATTCGCAGGACTATCCTATTGAATCATATGAGCCGTACGCGCTGGTTTCGGAAATTCAAGGACATATTTGGAATTTGGCCATTGAATATAGGTAAGCGATTTAAAGACAAGAAAGAAAGCTCTCGTCGAGACTGGTCAACTAGGAGATCCCTAGAACCCTTCGAAGAACTGATATATTCCACGAAATCAACACTTTCTTTCTGTATACATAACAAGCATATGCATATGGGTATATGCAGTATGTCCATTAATTGTTTGCAAAATGAACAAAGTTATACAAATGCAACTTTGACGTCATATTTTACTAGGAAAGACATTCATTTTTTTACAGGGTTTTTCTTTTATGTATTCTGAACGAAACTAAATAAAAAACAAGTAAGAATGCTCTAGTCGAGACAGCTCGACTACGAGATACCCTGAACCCTGCAAAAGAAGTGATACTTTTCTAAAGTATCTAAAGAGTATCTAAATCTATCTATGTGCCAAATTGCAAGTCTCTAGTATTTGAAATGCGTTTTTTGTTTCAAATTGGGGGTGGAGGGGGCGTGGAATCCAAAATCTGAAAACTATGTTATGTAACTATATATGTAAAGTTGAAGTCTCTAGCTAAAACGGTTTAGAAGTTATACCCAAAATACCTAAAAAATGGAAACGAATTTTCGAATTTTTTTTATCGATTGGAAATGGGATGAGGTATCGAAAAAATAAAATAAACTCGTACTGCGTAGCTAACATACGAGTGTTCATTTGAAATTTCAGCTCTTAGTTTTTTAGTTTCCGAAATCTCGACGTTCATACGGACGGACGGACGGACGGACGGACAGATGGACAGGGCTAGATCAACTTATTTTTTATGCTGATCAAGAATATATGTATTTGCTTTATGGAGTCTGCGACGTCTCCTTTTGCCTGTTACATACATTTTCACAAAACCATTATACCCTCCCTCCCATTTTCAACGGGTTAAGGGTATAATAATAGATATTAATTTAAAAGGATTTCGATTTTTATTGGATTTTAGATAACAGTTAGCCACCGTCCCACAAAATGTGTTAACAAATTTATTTCAAATACTAGAGACATACATATGTATAAGTAATTTCGTTTGACATATACAGTCTGTCAAGAATGAGTTGGCACACTGGGAAAAAACTTTATTTTTTGACTTTAGATGCAAATAAATAAGTCAATAATGCAAAAAAACAATTTTTTTTTTTAAATGGGAATCTGTTTAATATTATTTCTTTAATTTATATATAAAAAAAGAAGCAAAATATTCAATATGTAACAAATAAATCAACAAAAACAAATATCATTCAATAATAAAAGTGTCCATAATGTGTTGGCACACTTTGTTTTGCACATCTGCGTTGGTCTTTTTCTTAGAAGTAACGGTATTTTACCGCTGTCTCTGCATATTCTCGGCATCTATGCACATATTCTTTCACATTTTTTGTCAATTGGTTGACAATTTTCGCTAGTTACGAGTATAATAACACATTTAATATTTTAAAAATATGACTGGGAAGCGATTAAGCTTTGAGATGGTGCAGCTCATCTATTACAACCACGAGATGGGCAAATCCGTTCCAGAATTGATGGACACGTTTTCTGTGCTCAGGAGAACGGTTTATAGTCCCTAAATCGGGCCGAAAAGGAAAACAGGCTGCTTTCAATGACGGGAGGAGTGCCGAAAAGAAAGCTAACTGACCGAGTAGAGAGGCTAATTCTAAGAAAAGTGAACGCTAATCCGCATATTTCTTCCAGAACTCTTGCCAAAGAGGTAAAGGAAGAATGTGGAATCGATGTCTCACATGAGAAGGTGCGCAAAGTCCTCCTACGGCATGAGTATAGTTCGAGTGCAGCATGAGTATACAGGGTGTAGAATTATATTTTTCTTTTCAAGCGCATTCAATGGCTTGCGCCATACCCTAGGAGGACCATCATTATAAAATTGCATTATTTTTGTATTGTAACATAATATGTCGTCATCATAATATTCTGCGGGGTGACTAACCATGTTGACAGCAAAACTAAAACGCATTTCTATGTTTGCTTCTAATAGGAAAGGTTTTTTCCGTGCTACGCTCGAACTATACTCATGCCGTAGGAGGACTTTGCGCACCTTCTCATGTGAGACATCGACTCCACATTCTTCCTTTACCTCTTTGGCAAGGCTTCTGGAAGAAATATGCGGATTAGTTCACTTTTCTTAGAATTAGCCTCTCTACTCGGTTAGTTAGCTTTCTTTTCGGCCGTCTTCCCGTCTTTGAAAGCAGCCTGTTTTTCTTTTCGGCCCGATTTAGCGGATTATAAACCGTTCTCCTGGGCACAGAAAACGTGTCCATCAATTCTGGAACGGATTTGCCCATCTCGTGGTTGTAATAGATGAGCTGCACCATCTCAAAGCCTAATCGCTTCCCAGTCATATTTTTAAAATATTAAATGTGTTATTATACTCGTAACTAGCGAAAATTGTCAACCAATTGACAAAAAATGTGAAAGAATATGTGCATAGATGCCGAGAATATGCAGAGACAGCGGTAAAATACCGTTACTTCTAAGAAAAAGACCAACGCAGATGTGCAAAACAAAGTGTGCCAACACATTATTGACACTGTTATTATTGAATGATATTTGTTTTTGTTGATTTATTTGTTAGATATTGAATATTTTGCTTCTTTTTTTTATATATAAATTAAAGAAATAATATTAAACAGATTCCCATTTTTAAAAAATTATTTTTTTGCATTATTGACTTAGATATTTGCATCTAAAGTCAAAAAATCAAATTTTTTCCCAGTGTGCCAACTCATTCTTGACAGACTGTAGTTATATTATGCTTTAGTTTTTTGTTTTCATAAATAAAGTGATATTAAATATTAAGTTTAATAACTAAGGAAACTAATACAAAAAGAAACAAGTAAGAAAACTGTAGTCGAGACTGCTCGACTACGAAATCCCCTGAGCCCTTCTTCAAACGAATAATAATCCAAGAATTATTCGATTCGTTTCTGCACGCCTAAGAAACTATACATGCAAAAACACGAACACACACACGCTTGTAAGCATGTATGTGTGTATGCATAGGTGTCAGCAATGGAGGCGGCTTGCTGTCTCGCTGCCTTTGCTGTTGCGGCACATGGGTTTTGATGAGAAAACTTTGATGATTAATAATTCTGTTTCTAGATGGACAATCGTATTGATTTCTTCAGATTATTATTATGATATTCATATCTATATGCTAAACGAAACTGCATGTTTCTAGTATTTGAAATGCATTTTTTACACATTTGGTGGTGGTGGGGCGAGGTGGGGACCGAAATCCAAAATCTGACAAAAACCGAAATTGTATTAAATTAGTATCTATATATATGCAGAAGACTTTGAGACTCTAGCTCTAAAGATGAATCAGCTAGAATTTTATAATTGGTTTCCGATAAATTCGTTTATCGATAACTTTGCAAATATACAAGTTATCGAATTTCTATAACAAACTCGTACTGCGCGTGCAATATACGGACCTAACACAAAAAGAATGAACTCTCTAGCTTTTGTATCTTTGGAAATCGACGCGTTCATACATACGGACGGACGGACAGACGGACATGGCTATATCAACTTTTCTCGTCACCCTGATCAAGAATATATATACTTTATGGGGTCTGCCACGCCTCCTTCTGCCTGTTACATACTTTTAAGAAAACCATTATACCCTGATTTCCCATTTTCAATGGACCTGTGGGTATAAAAATAGAATATCTTGTTTATATCGTGCACTATTGATGGTCAAACTTAAAAAACAAATATTTTCTTGGGTGTACGCAGAGTTATGTGAGCAAGTGTATATAGATACTAATTTAATACAATTTCGGTTTTTGTCAGGTTTTGGCTTCCCGTCCCAATTACACCCACACCCCCAATTGTGTAAAAATTGTATTTCAAATTCTGCCTAGAACCATAATTATTAATCAAATAAATTATTGCAGCAAAACCCACGTGGCAGAGCAAACGAGGCAGCAAGACGCCTGCAATGCGTACATACATTCATGCCCACAAGCGTATATCATCGTATGGCAATGAGCGTGTGGGTACATGTATAGTTTGTTACGCGTCGAGAATCGAAGCGAAGCATTCTTGGAATTTTATTCGTTCGAAGAAGGGTTCAGGGGATTTCGTAGTTGAGCAGTCTCGATTAAAGCTTTCTTACTTGTCAAATTCTATGTTTCATGTGTTATTCAGCATAAGTAACTTTAGACAACTTTTTCCAAATTCACACAACTGTGACTAATTAAAAGATTTAATTACTACAAATATGTCTTCACTAGTATCAGTTTGCTTCTCAAACTGGTCTTCTTCGTATTAGTGTTGTTATCCTGTTACGAAACTATTGTGTCACACCGCTCGACAAACCTTCTCATTCATTTTTACACATATTTCAGGCCGAAATTCTTATCTTACCGAGCTTTACTCGATATTGGGTACTGTTCATTTAGTAGCAACATAATTTATCCTATGACCGGATGCACTTTACGACTTATTAGTGAAGATTGCATACTATCGATTGGACAAACTGTAAGTACAATACATTCAATATTTTATTATTAATATAAAAATTTCTCAATAGCTTTAAGTCATATTCAGATTATTATTTTTATATAACCGCTGGATGAAAATAATCAAACCCTGAAATAAGTTCATAAAAAATATAATGGTTAAAATGTATGTACCCAATGCAGACCCCTTGTCATCAGAGCGATGAGCTGAGTCGCTTTATCAAAACCTTATCCAAATTTAGTTATAAAATTATATCTCAAACATCTTTAGCGTCTCAATATTACTACATTACTAACATTTGTTGCGTGTTTTTTAGGATAAAGCTGTCAACGACGTTCAAGAATTTATAACTCACATTAGCCAATGGGGCTTAGTGCCAGTTTTAAATGTTGGGCTATTAAATTTTTCTATTCATCTCAATGAGCAAAATAAATTATATCCAAGTATTGATTTGAGATCATCAATACACGATATTCATTTAAAAACCTGTTTTGATGGAGCAGAAGTATTAGCACAACTTATTGCATACATTGCGAATGATAAAGATTTAAAAACAAGTCGTGATAACACAATGAATTTAAAAAAAGCTGATACAACACCAGTAAGAAATGCTGACCGTACTAATAATAAAACTGTTAAGCAAATAAATACCCTTATGGCAGATGCAGTTAAGGATGTGAAAAATCCATCTGCGCCACAGGTTGTAAACAAACTTAATGAAGTAGGTCAAATTGAAAATGAAAGTATACAAAATACTCAGCTTTTAAGCAACAAGTTTGACATTGATCAAATTTTTGATTCCGGATCACGCGAAATGCTTGAATATTATAAATGTAACACTGCTTTTGTCCACGACGAACTTGGAGCTACATCATTAAATATTGTACCTGCCTTAGAAGAAAATGAGTTTGATATAATACAGGATGAGGACTTGTTTTTCATGGTAAGTTATATTATAATTTACTCGGTATAAAAGAATCTTTAAATTATTTGAATTTAAGTTTAGGGTGGTTATGTGGTTATTTTATAATTAAACTATTCACTGAATCACTGCACTATGGGTAAAAAGTCAGAAATTTTTGCATAAATTGTCCCAGAAGAAATAGAAGCTTGAAATTTTTCATATGAGTTTGACCTTGGATGTTTTTTAAAATTTCTTATTATTTTTTTTTTTTTCAAAATTTAACAATTGACTAAGGAAAGAATACCACATAGTAATGCTTCATATGGGAATGATACTATTTCGCTCGAGCGCAGGCAGCGAACTGACTTTGTTATACTATATTTTCGCTACCGAGCCAAAAAAGACAGAGCCGAGCAAGTACGACAAGAAGTCCCTAATGCGTGGTTGTATGGACTGCTTTGACAAAGCTCAAAAAATTAAGGACATTATTGTAACGAACCTTCGGTTATACCCGAGTCTAAGCCGGGCCAGTTTCAGCCGACTGTGCGTTCGTTTCAACAAATTTATTTGTTGAAGCCCTTGCGATATTGAATAATAACACTTTGTGAATTTGATTTGTACTTGGTATATTCTCGTTATAATACTTATTATTATTTGGCGATACAACACACTTGTATAGTCGTCGTGCGTTATGTTTGTTCACGCACTCCGGCTGGGCAGACAATTATGGCTCAGTAGCACCAGGATTCGCCCAAGCGCTCCAGCTCACGCCAGGATTTGCACTGTCTACTCCGGCGGTTCGCTCGGCTGTACAGGCTACTCCTACTACTGGACTCGCTCTTGGCACACCTAGGTTCTTATGCGCACAATTTCTACCTATTCGCACGGCTGCGTGAACCTACACAAGTTTTGTGACGAGACTTCTGGGTCCTTATAGGTGTCTTCAGTATCCTCCCAGGATACTTTGGATGCTCCCACGATGTCCTGTCTGCTTCGAGTCCTGGATATCGGTGTCCTGCGTCGATATCGTAGTCCTTCGATGTCTTCACTCGCGTTGACTTGTATTTGCACTTCACTTGAATCTCACTCTTGATCTTCACTCTCGATCTCACTCTTGATTCTTCACTCTTGATTCTTGCGTACTTTCTGATCGCCCTATGACACCGCCGGTGCCCTTTTATAGGGCCGCCGCAGGCCCTGTTCGGCTCTGGAGCGGGGCCTGCCTGCCGCTCGTGCCCATCTAACGGCACAATCGCGTGATCTGGGTGACGCCAGCAGGCCGCCAAATGTCGCGGCAGCTTCGCGTTGGCCGAGGTACCGCTGTTGCTATGCAAAAAGACAGCGTCCGTCACTTGGAGCGGTACCTCGGCTAACGGTGCCCTATGACCTGCGGTCGAGCGACGCGAGCCAATTGCTGACACTATAGGAGCGAGAGAGACAGACTATAGTCCGCTCTCTGACCCTTCCAGTCGCGAGGGTTGCTCCTATAGTGTTCGCGTCGCTGTGTGGAGCAATATATGCATGCACGTATGTGCATATAAACACACAGCAAATACATGTGTTTTTATACACTGCATACGTGCATACCTATATTGCTCCTCACATTATTAAAATTGCTTTTACTGGAGTGTTATAAACTAGAAAAGCAATCCAGTGTTATAAACTAGAAAAGCAATCCAGTTGGATTTATGCAAAAAATTTTTTTACTCATAGTACACTGTTTCACTCTTATTTAAATTTAATAAGTTTTTAAAACTTTGTACGAAATGCACATATTGATTAAGATACAGCTCTTTTTATACTGAGCTGTTCCGAAAAACGATATCTTTAATTCAATTTCTATTCCTTTCCATTTAATGGTTTTCTACGGTATGTAATTGATTTTTTTAATGCTTTGTATATTGAAGATGGTTCTAAATTTTATGTTCAAACTTGAACACGGATGCTTGGTTAACACTGATAAATATTGTACCGTAAAAACAATGTCTTCATTTTAGTTTTCGTTTTCTCAGTGCATGTTACTTTATTCGTTTGAACTTTTCAACTGTTGTGAAAGCACAACATTCATTTTCTAAATAACTAAAATAAGTATATAACGATGATTTAACAATTATATTTTTATTTTTCTTATTTTGCTTTCAAGGATAATTTTGGGGTCGAACAGATATTCGTTTCTGATGGTCCTCTCCAAATAGTTGACAATCATTTCAGTTTACCGAGTGAAAAAAATGATATTCTAAGACCACCTCCTCATTTTCCAATTCCTGAGCAGAGTTATACATTATGTGAAATGACATTTACATGGCATCTATTTGGAGGAAAAGATTTTCCAGATATTACGAAATCCATGTCAAAAGAGAATAAAAGGTATGTGAATTGTAAAATTTTTTAAATTGAAATATCTTTTAATCCTTGTAACTTATCAAAATTGAGTAAGCAAGTTTTGTTTAATTGTACAATGAAAAGCATTATTATTATTATTAAAAATTGATTCAGTTTGAAATGGTAGTGTGTATTGAAATGTATGTGTGTATGCGTCTGTAGATCTCGTAGTCGATCAGTCCCCGGTAGAGCTATCTTACTGTTATCATTAGGGATAAAAAAATGTGTAGATAATAATTTTTACACAAAAATAATTTTTTTTTCCGATTTTAGCTTTACAGCGGGCATGTCTGAAACTTATAAACACGGTATATCGCAAGCTCCAAGAAGGCATAATTCAAAAACAAAAAATGTACTAAATGATCAATTAAATACATGTCGTAATTTAGATGTACTTGTTGAAATGCAATTTACAAAAATTCGTTTCTCCTATGATGTGTACCCCAAAAATTCAAGTTATTCAACCCGATTAATGCTAGTTATTTCTGATATCGAAATACGAGATCGTTTACTTTCTTCAGAAATTAACAAGCTTCTTTATCATCCAAATAAAAATAGCGTACCACAAAAGAATGACGAGAACATGATAACAATAAAAGCTCTGAATGCTCGAACAAATGTTAAGAAAAACAGAGAAGAAGAGTGTTCATTGAAAGTCTCAATTTTACCTATCAGACTTAATATTGACCAAGACACTTTATTGTTTTTGGAAGAATTTTTTTCATCGTTGGTTAAAAGTAATTCAAATCAAAATGTACCTATAATGAAAACGGAAATATCAAACACAATGCATGATTTAAAATATGAAGATGAAACCAATACTGATTTCAGTGACTCCATATTCGCAATGTCCGAAAATTTCATAAAAGACCAAGAAGCTTCTTTTAAAGATGAAGCTCATCCCATTTACTTTAAAGAGTTTATCTTCAGTCCAGCTTTGCCAATCTGCTTTGACTATCATGGCCGGAGAGTTGAACTGTCTCATGGGCCAATAACTGGATTAATAATGGGACTCGCGCAGCTACAGGGATCTGGGATATGTTTACGTGAAGTTATTAATCGGTAAGTTTTTTCTAATTTAGATTAGGACTACGATAACTTATCTATTGGAAGCTGCTGAGCTTTTTCAGCAATTTTGTTTCCAATCATTAACAAAAGCACAAATAAGAGCCAATACGATTTAGTTTTTAATGCCGAGTCCGTGATACTTGTTTTGGGAAGGTTAATTATATGGAAAAACGAACGAGATGGGTGTTGCGCGCTTGACGAGAATTTTCGCACAGAATTACAGACTTTACAAAATAGAAAGAATGCAAGTAAGAAAAGAAGTCCAAATGTACATATGTATGTATGTATATATGTTTGGTACATAAGTACGTGAGCGCACTAAGAGAGAATGAGAATGACAAAGAAAAGAGAATAAAATTTAAGGGGCAATTATTAGCTGCCGCGCCGAACCTTATCGCTTTTATTTATTTAATGATCATTTTAAACACTTTTTTAAAGCGTAATTTAATACTTTTAGAGCTGAAGATTTCCGATATAATCTGTAAGTCTCTGTATATATATATATTTTTTTTTTTATTAAGAAGTTACAGTTAGTGTTCAAGCATGAACATGCCTCATAAATAAACATATTAAAAAATAGGCAATAGTCGATAACCTGCGCGTTATCTGAAGCCAAGTAATAAACATGTCATCCCTTAGCTGCAGCGACCAACGCAGCAAGTAATAAAAATGTAACGCGAGACGTGAGAACGGCTTCGCGATCGAAAAGGGACACTTGACAAACATTTGTGCACTTGTGTGCATGGAATTAATTATAGCCTTCCAGTGCCTGGAAGTATTTTTAAGGTATATAAGCACTAGGATTTTAAGGAATAAACAGTTCAATTTTTGTTCTCACAAAGAGAAGAGTTCAATCTTTGAATTCGGTAAATGTGGAGTGTTTCATTTCGACTCTCTAACATTTTGGTCCTTCGGCGTTCTCTGTTGTTTTCCCCCACCAGTGGTAAGAGACACAGAGAAAGGAACCAGCGTCTTTGTGCTGTGGTATTACAAAACCTCAGCAAAAAACAACAAAAATTTTGTTATATTGCTCTGTTCTCCCCCACCAGAGGTAAGAGACAGAGTATATATACAAAATAGTGCTCAAATTTTAAAAAAAGAAAAGTTTGTAGTGCAAATAAGTTCGTGTCTCAAAAATAAAAGGGAACGGACAACATTAAAAAGTCCAAATAGGACAAAAAAGTGCTCAAAAAAATAATTTGTAGTGCAAATAAGTTCGTGTCTCAAAAAATAAAAGGGAACGGACAACATTAAAAAGTCCAAATAGGACAAAAAAGTGCTCAAAAAATAATTTGTAGTGCAAATAAGTTCGTGTCTCAAAAAATAAAAGGGAACGGACAACATAAAAAAGTCCAAATAGGGCAAAAAAGTGCTCAAAAATAATTTGTAGTGCAAATAAGTTCGTGTCTCAAAAATAATAAGGGAACGGACAACATCAAAAAGTCCAAATAGGACATCAAAAACAAAAAGTGCTCAAATCAAAAATTAAAAAATTTGTAGTGCAACTAAGTCCGTATAGGACATAAAAAAAAAAAAAGTGCTCAAGTTTTAAAAAAAGAAAAATTTGTAGTGCAAATAAGTCCGTATCCCAAAATAATAAGGGAACGGACAACATTAATAAGTCCAAGTATGACAACAAAAAGTACGCAAATCAAAAATAAATAATTTGTAGTGCAAATAAGTCCGTATCCCAAAAATAAGGGAACGGACAACATTAATAAGTCCAAGTAGGACAACAAAAAGTGCTCAAATCAAAAATAAATAATTTGTAGTGCAAATAAGTACATATCCCAAAAATAATAAGGGAACGGACAACTTTAATAAGTCCAAATAGGACATATAAAAAAAAAAGTGCTCAAAAATAATTAAAATTTGTAGAGCGAATAAGTCCGTATCCCAAAAATAAAAAGGGAACGGAGAACTTTTATAAGTCCAAAGAGACAAAGTCAAGAAGTCCAAAAAGGACAACAAAAACCGCAAAAAAAAAAAAAGCGGACAAAAAAAAAACAACAACAGCACCAATCGATCACGCAGGAGCGATTCAGAAGACAACGGAATTCCAATCACGCAGGAGCGATTCAGAAGACAGCGGGATGCCAATCACGCAGGAGCTATAAAGAAGACATCGGGATTCCAATCACGCAGGAGCTATTCAGAAGACAGTGGGATTCAAATCGATCACGCAGAGCCACCCTTAGGAGAAGACTGGAGCTAAGATAAGTCGTAATTTTATTTACTTTATTGTTCAAATAAGAAAAGAAAATGCTGTCAGAGAAAATTATAGTACTGTTAAAAAAACAATCGGACTTAGTGTCCAGATTGATGAAGCTAGACTCATCAGATGAGATAAGGCCACCTAGCGACATATTAGAAGAGCTAGGTAGGATACAGAATGAGTTAGAAAATAATAACTCAATATTGTTAAAAGTGGGGGTAATAGACCACCCATATTTTAACAATAAGGAGTTTGAAAAAGCAGTAAAAATTATAAAAGATATAAAAACAGAAATTTTGAGTAGCGAGAAGCAAATCAAAGAAGAAATTAGGCAGATAGGAACGGTGACAGTTCATGAAGAGGCAGAATTTGAAAACAAAGTAGATCAGATAAGAAAATACTTAAAAGAAACAAATGAGGATATTGCGAAATCAAATGTAGGTGTTTTCGAAATTCGAAAAAATAAGATTCTATTCTTATGGAATAGAATTTCGAAACACATACAAGAGCTTCAACCCAAATATGAAGCCAGCAAAACGTTTGAAGAAGGGGTAATCGAACTAGAGTTCGACATTCAAAATACCATCAGCGCATTAGACGCAAAGAAAACTTCCCCAATTCAACCCACTATCCAAGAAAAGGGAGATAATCTCCCTGGACTACCGAGAATGCAAGTCCCAATATTCTTTGGCGATGCTAAAGATTGGGACTCATTCGCTCAACTATTTAACGACCTTATCGATCAAAGACAGGACCTAACTTCTGCCATAAAATTTAACTATTTAAAAACCTCATTACGAGGAGAAGCAAAGAGCATGGTTGCTCACCTATTAACAGGGTCCGCAGATAACTATACCGTAGCTTGGGAGTTATTAACCAAAAGATACGAAAATAAAAGAAAAATTTTTTCGGAACAATTTAACCGAATATTAGAACTCCCAAATTTAGATATTGACTCATCGAAAAGTATCAACAACTTCATACACATGAATGAGTCAATACACATAATTAAAAATAAAGCTCAACTCTCAAGTGAAGTTGACAAAATGTTTGCACATTTAATACTGAGAAAATTTAGTAAAGAGGCTCTTCAATTATATGAAAGCCAAATAAAAAAGACAAAGGACATACAATTGCTGACTGACGTAATGGACTTTTTAGAACAGAGGTATTACTCAACGTCCGCATCAAAAAAAGAAGAAAAAAAAGTCTTCAGAAGCACTACCAATGTGCAATATTGTCCGATATGCAAAGCAGTAGGCCACAGTGTCACGCAATGCACAAAATTTAAAGCAATGAATCCGAGTGAAAGGCTTGACATTGCTAAAAAGACATACTTATGTCTAAAATGTTTAAAACACTCAAACTCATATCGGTGTAAAAATAACATAACTTGTGGCTTTTGCAACAGAGATCATCACACAATGCTACATTTAAATATAAATAAAGACAGGGTTAATACAGTAATGGCAAATGAAAAGGCCTTATTAGCCACTGCAATAATCAAAGTAAAAAGAAGCAAAAAGAAAGAGATGCCCAAATCAAAAGAAGGGCAAATAAAGCAAATGAAGGATGAAAATTGTCATCCAGTTAGACGGCCACTACGAATAATAAAAGAAGTTCACAAAGGCCAAGATAATAAAGCTAAAGTCGTAAAAATTAAAACACAAGAAGGGTCAGTTACACGACCTATCAACAAAATATGCCCACAGTGTAAATTAAAAAATGAAGACTCAGAACAAAGAAACACGAAACAAACCACTAGTGGGCGGGGAGGATCAAGACTAAGCATATTGATGGCTATGATCATGTTAGCATTACTCTGTCAAATGTCATGTGCAAAAGTAACTACTTATAATAATAACATCCACTCAGAGAGATACGAAGAAGTTGCAACCTCATACGTAGGAAAAATAGTTGAGATCCCAAAAATAGTGTGGAGCCCACTAGAAGTAGCAAAAATTAACCACAGAAAAGAAATAGAACAATTACAAAAATCAATACAGCATATGAAGGAAAATCACTTAGAGTTAAACGGGCTCCATTTTCATCATATATCAGGACACACATCAATGATATTAAGCATTATAATTGTAATAATATTAGTTATATATGCCATAAGAAAATGTAATGTGAAGAGACGATTAAAAGCTATAGCATTTCCTGGTCCTATATAAGTTAGAATCTAACTTTACAAAATATCTGATAACCTGCGCGTTATCAACAACATAGAAATTAAGCCCCCGGGCAGAATGTTCAAACATGAACACGATAAGTAAAAACATACATATGTATAAAAATAAACATTACGGATAACCTGCGCGTTACCAAACATAAAATTAAAATTCTCAGCCACAAATCTTAGGCCCCTGGCAGTATGTTCAAGCATGAACATGCCTCATAAATAAACATATTAAAAAATAGGCAATAGTCGATAACCTGCGCGTTATCTGAAGCCAAGTAATAAACATGTCATCCCTTAGCTGCAGCGACCAACGCAGCAAGTAATAAAAATGTAACGCGAGACGTGAGAACGGCTTCGCGATCGAAAAGGGACACTTGACAAACATTTGTGCACTTGTGTGCATGGAATTAATTATAGCCTTCCAGTGCCTGGAAGTATTTTTAAGGTATATAAGCACTAGGATTTTAAGGAATAAACAGTTCAATTTTTTTTCTCACAAAGAGAAGAGTTCAATCTTTGAATTCGGTAAATGTGGAGTGTTTCATTTCGACTCTCTAACAGTTACTGTAAAATTAACTCTAACTTAAGACTAAGCACTGGCAGCAGGGGCCTTCGGCTGAAGTCTCTGTATATAATTTGTAAATATATTGACAATACTAGAGTCAAACTGATTTATATAAAACTAAAAAATATAATTGTATGCAGATTTTTTTCAATCTACTTACTCTTCTGTTGATCTATATAGTGATTCGTATCCATATTTACTTCCTGATTATGGTTCTATTTATGCTCCTAATATTACTGCAGACTCTCTAGCTACAGCCATTAAGACGCTGAAGTCATCTTTCTCCCCTGGTGCTGACAATATCCCAAGTTGTATCATTAAACTCTTCAATCACCATTGCTAAAACTGTTTAATTTATCTTTGGAAACTTCTGTGTTCCCTTCAATATGGAAAGAGCCTTTCATCATTCCTCTATACAAAAAAGGTGGAAGATCTGATATTTCCAATTACAGAGGTATTGCAAAATTATCTGCTATTCCGAAGCTATTTGAAAAAATTATAATATCAACCTTGCAATATTTCTGCAAATCGATTATTCAACCATCCCAACATGGTTTTATTCAGAATCGATCAACATCCTCGAATTTACTCGAATTCACTTCACTTGTCAATGATAGTTTTTCTAAAAAAATGCAAATTGATGCTATTTATACTGATTTCAGTAAAGCATTTGACAGAGTTAATCATCAGATACTAACTCTGAAGCTTGAACGTTTAGGATTTTCTCCTAAACTTGTGTCCTGGATTTCATCCTATTTGAATGGTAGAACCCAAAGAGTCTTGTTGAGAACAGCTACTTCTAAATTTATCTTTGTTTCGTCTGGTGTTCCTCAAGGTAGCCATTTAGGGCCATTACTCTTTTCGCTTTTTATAAATGACCTTCCTAGTTGCATCTCTTATTCTACCATATTTATGTATGCGGATGATGTAAAACTTTGCCTTCCATACTCCAGTGGAAATGGACATCTACAACTTCAAGATGACCTTAATGCATTTCAATCTTGGTGTGTGGTGAACCAGTTGCACCTAAATTGATCAAAGTGTATGACTATGACTTTCAGTCGTTCTATTCCTCATATTGTTGACTATAAAATTAGTAACATTTCCTTACAACGCATCTTTACAGTCAAAGATCTTGGTGTTCTCTTTGACTGTAAACTTAATTTCAATCTTCATATTTCTACCATCATACATTGGCTTCATTAAGCCAAAAGCGTGCTTGGCTTTATTAAATGTTGGTCTAAGGAATATAAAGATCCTTTTATTACCAAACAATTATTTATTTCGCTTGTACGTCCTATCTTAGAGTATTGCTTGTTGTTTGATCTCCGCAACATAAACTGTATCAAGATCGTATCGAATCAGTCCAAAAACAGTTTCTTCTTTTTGCCCTAAGGGATCTTAACTGGGACAGTAATTTACGATTACCGTCTTACCATAGTAGGCTTCAGCTCATTGATCTTCCATCGTTAGTGAATCGCAGAACAATTTTAGGAATTGATTTTTTGCACAAAGTAATTAACGGTAATATTGATTCGTCCTTTTTGTTGATGCGTCTTAATTTCTCGGTTCCGTCCCGAACAACTAGACATTATCGTCCGCTTCATTTACCTATATGCACTACGGATTATTCTTTGCATAGTGCGTTTCATGTTCTGTGTGTTAATTTTAATAAATATGATCACGTATTTTCCTTAGAGCTCTTAGAGCACACCTTAGGGAAATCACTCGCAATGCACAGGCATAAGCTACATTATGTTGCTATTGTTGCTTGCAGTGATTTCTCAATCCTATTAACTATTCTATATTATAGGCCTTCTTTTAATTTATCTTTCAATATTGTTAATATCTTCCTTGTTTCTTTACCTATTTTTATTTTATTTATTTTAATTTTAATTTTAATTTTTATTTTTGTTAATTTTTTTTTATTTTTAATTTTAAGAATTATTAAATTGTAATTATATTAATTATATTTAGTCTCTTATAATCTATATGTAATATTTTCATTTAACACTTTCTTTGCATAGTTTCAATAGTTATCACTGACCATATTTGGCTGTGAATTGGGGCATAGCTGGCCGGACTGGCAAATAAAACACCCCCATCGGGTTGGTGATTCTATTGTAATAATTGTATTTTTTGTAGGCTATTTTGACTCTCGTTTTGTCAATATTTTTTAAATAAAAATAAAAAAAATAGAAAATAAAATAAAATAAAAGAGTATAGAAAAATTATAACAATAGTATCACCAACCTGGGCGTGTTTTATTTTCCAGACCTCCCAGCAATGCCCCAATTCACAACCAATGCACTATGGGCGCAAATGGCGATTTAGCGGCATAAACTCCAAATACGGTTGCACGCGTGGTAAGCAAACACAACTTAGCGTAGCATCAGCTGACTTTACAGGGCTGCCAAGAAGCCTGTGATACAGGAAAAAAATTTGTTTAAATAGTTTTATAATGGTTAGACATTTCTACAATGGAACTAAGAAAAAAAAAAAAAAAATAAGAATATATAACAAAACAATTTTGGACTTTATGCCGCTAAATCGGCATTTGCGCCCATAGTTCAATGCACTATTTATTTTTTCCTGCATCACAGGCTTTTTGGCAGGCCTGTAAAGTCAGCTGATGTTACGCTACGTTGTGTTTGCCAAAAATTGCTTACCACTTGTGCAATGTTTAATTGTTTTTCGTTTACGAAATATTTCGTCTGTGGTGTTAATCATGCAAAATATTAATAAAGTATGTAGAGTGTAGATTAAAATGGAAAATTGTTTTCGTTGTTGTGTTGTTTTGTATATAGCAGATTTAATAAATCATGTTTTCGATCGAATCTAACCTAAAACAAGTAAGAAGGCTCTAGTCGAGACTGCTCGACTACGAAATCCCCTGAACCCTGCAAAAAAGTGATACTCTTCTTCTTACGCACTTATGAGCGCGCGCTCTGCTAACTGCGCAGTTGCTGCTTTGTCTTGGGGGTGGGGCTGAATTTTGGATGCTTATAACTCCATTTCTAAATGGACGATCTTCATGAAATTTTCAGAGTAAATTAAGAGTATCTAAATCTACAGATGTGCCAAATTGCAAGTGTCTAGTATTTGAAATTTTTTTTTAATTGAGGGCGAAGGGGGGGTGGCATCCAAAATCTGAAAACTACAAAATCTGCGTATCCATAATATCTATCTAAATATATAAAGTTGAAGTCTCTAGCTAAAACGGTGTAGAAGTTATACCCAAAAAACCTAAAAAATGTAAATGAATTTTCGATTTTTTATCGATAATTTGGAAATGGGACGAGTTATCGAAAAAACAAAATAAACTCGTATTGCGTAGCTGACATACGAGTGTTCATGTGAAATTTAAGCTCTCTAGCTTTTGTAGTTTCCGAAATCTCGACGTTCATACGGACGGACGGACGGACGGACAGAAGGACAGGGCTCAATCAACTTATTTTTTTATGCTGATCAAGAATATATATACTTTATAGGGTCTGCGACGTCTCCTTTTGCCTGTTACATACATTTTCACAAAACCATTATACCCTGAATTCCTATTTTCAATGGGTTCAGGGTGTTAATAGTTGTGTTTCGTGGAGCAGAACTAATAAGATTACGGCGGATTACTTAAAGTGTAAATGTGGAAGTATGCGTTATTGTATTTAATTTAAAATAAGTTAGCAACTTATGCGCATACTTGCGCAAAATCATAATATTCGATGTCCGTCGTGTCGATTTGCGGGAAGTGTGGCTGGGAAAAACACACAGAAAAATTTTCAATTTCAATTTCAATTTATTTCACTCATTGTTATGACTACAGATTTTGTTTTTTTTGTAAATGTATCTTATAATAATTAAGAGTTTAGACTAATAATAACTAGGCCTCATCTACTTACACATTTATTAACATTGATAACATATGGTGTATATAGTAACATAAATTTTTGGGGAAAACAACAATGAAATAGAAAAAGCCCATAGATATTTATTAAACACTAAATAAAACTAAAGAAAACATGGCTATGCCAGGTCATTTATATGTGATTGTGATGATTCATAACACTTCGTTATAAAATTTTGCAATAGTCGCTATAATCTAATATCTACCAGTTCAACCTTGGCTCGACAGTGTAGATCATACGTGGAATGGTGCCATGGAAGATTTAGGATAAGCTTCAAAACTTTATTTTGTGTGATTTGCAACTGTCTTATGTGATATTTGACTATATCTGCCCAGACTGGTGCCCGTAAAAAGTTACTGCTTGGAAAATCGACCTAAACAAGAACATTTTGTTTTCTATATTTAGTCTCGAGTTTCTGTTTATAAACGGATATAGAGTATAGATAAACGGATATAGTTAAAAAAAAATCTTTTGTTCAGTTCAATCGTTATGCACATCAACACTTTCATACCCTTTCCACAAATAATCATGAAAACGTTAACATTTTGCATGAGCATGGCAAAGCCGTTTAAGAATTCGGTATACTCTTCGCTCAGAAGGGAACCAATGGGATCGCGTCGAGAAGAAATTTCAATTTTTGTGAGCTGCTTGCTGTTTGTGCCAGCATACATATATTTTTGTGAGAAGAGAGCAGAGAGTAAAAAGCATGGGGCAGAAAGAGAAAGAGAGCAAGGGAAAGAGCGGCACATGTCAGGCATTTTTGGAATATCGACCGTCACCGTCGAGCGCTCAAAGCGGAATGATTTTGCCATCAGCAATTTTTCTCTCCCGACCCTAAAAGTAAAAACCCGAGCAAATACGAAGTTGTAGGGGTTCTAATGTCAAAAAAATGAGTGTGCACATTAACTTGCTCCAGTTGTCCAGTCTATGTGTTGTATGGTTAGTGATTGAACCCCGTTTCGGGATATAATTAAGTCGCAATTCGATTAATGTATATAATATGATTAATCGTGCCATCACAATCCTATTGTATGATTGTTACAATTATTACAATTATAATAATTCCAAAACTAAAAATTAGCAAGAAAACAAGAGAATATTAAAAGTAGTAGTACATTTAAAGAGGGAAGAGAAAAAATAAAAATAAAATAAAACATGTAACACCTGTAGAGACTGTAGAAGTGTCACGGCCCCAACGTTGTCATTTAATTTCGAATTTAATAAACGAAATATTTAGCTAATTAGCAAAATCACGCGGCAAGCAGCAAGCGCTTTTCCTATACATGCATACATACATACAGATATGTACATATGTAAAAGTATACACACATTCAGCGTTGATTCCATGCATACAGGGAAAAGTTTGTATTCCAGAATATTCTATGAATTGCGATTGAATTGTGAATCTTTCGATCGTTACTTTAGTTTTGTCAGAATATGCTCTAGCAGTGACTTATTTGATTTTAGCTAAGAACTAGAAACTGCGTTGTTGATTTTCTACGATTTCAGTGGACTATACTTGGGTAAATCTAGCTCATTGAGGTGAGCCAGCTCACTCGCTCTTTTTTGTGAAGTGAGCCAACTCACTCATATGGCTCAGTGGCTCACTTGCTGATAGCTCAAGAGCCGATAATGATCGGAAGCAACTTGAAAAAACTGAAAAATACGTTACGCTTTAAAAATAAAGACACATTAAAAATTTTTTTCTTAAAAGTAATACAACAAACTAATAAAAAATATATTTTGTAGCTTCCTTCATTGCATATAACAACTAAAATTAAAAATACAAAAAATACATCGAAAAATAAAAAAAAGGCATTCTTTGAGATCCGTTCATTGGGATGTATTATAGTATATGTGTGTAGAGATGATATCTAGGCTATAAAAAAAAGGAAACGATTAGGTATACTGTTTGTGAATTTAAAATAGTACTTACTAAAAATGTACATGTTGTTATGCAACAACATCAGGCTTTCCACGTTCTTTGGTTTTAGCAAAGACCTTCGTTTCGCACCTGCGCTGGAAAAAATGCGCTCACAAGTGAGCAATTGAGCCAAAACACTAACCATACAGCACATAGACTGGACAACCAGAACAAACTTTTTTCACGAACCAGATTTTGATTTCGCGTCCTAATAATCTTCTTATTTGCTCGGCTCTGTAATTTGCTGCTCGGGCAGCGAAAATATCGTAGTTGATATTCAGTTCGCTGCCAGCGCTCGAACGAAATGATTCTATTCTAATATGAAGCATCACTGTGTGCTATTCTTTCTTTATTCACTCTCTCACTCACTCTCTCTATGCCTCTCATTTATATACAGTCTGTCAAGAATGAGTTGGCACAATGGGAAAAAATTTGATTTTTTGACTTTAGATGCAAATATCTAAGTCAATAATGCAAAAAAACAACTTTTTTAAAATGGGAATCTGTTTAATATTATTTCTTTAATTTATATATATAAAAAAAAGAAGCAAAATATTCAATATGTAACAAATAAATCAACAAAAACAAATATCATTCAATAATAACAGTGTCAATAATGTGTTGGCACACTTTGTTTTGCACATCTGCGTTAGTCTTTTTCTTAGAAGTAACGGTATTTTACCGCTGTCTCTGCATATTCTCGGCATCTATGGACATATTCTTTCACATTTTTTGTCAATTGGTTGACAATTTTCGCTAGTTACGAGTATAATAACACATTTAATATTTTAAAAATATGACTGGGAAGCGATTAGGCTTTGAGATGGTGCAGCTCATCTATTACAACCACGAGATGGGCAAATCCGTTCCAGAATTGATGGACACGTTTTCTGTGCCCAGGAGAACGGTTTATAATCCGCTAAATCGGGCCGAAAAGAAAAACAGGCTGCTTTCAAAGACGGGAGGAGTGCCGAAAAGAAAGCTAACTAACCGAGTAGAGAGGCTAATTCTAAGAAAAGTGAACACTAATCCGCATATTTCTTCCAGAAGCCTTGCCAAAGAGGTAAAGGAAGAATGTGGAATCGATGTCTCACATGAGAAGGTGCGCAAAGTCCTCCTACGGCATGAGTATAGTTCGAGCGTAGCACGGAAAAAACCTTTCCTATTAGAAGCAAACATAGAAAAGCGTTTTAGTTTTGCTGTCAACATGGTTAGTCACCCCGCAGAATATTATGATGACGACATATTATGTTACAATACAAAAATAATGCAATTTTATAATGATGGTCCTCCTAGGGTATGGCGCAAGCCATTGAATGCGCTTGAAAAGAAAAATATAATTCTACACCCTGTATACTCATGCTACACTCGAACTATACTCATGCCGTAGGAGGACTTTGGCCACCTTCTCATGTGAGACATCGATTCCACATTCTTCCTTTACCTCTTTGGCAAGGCTTCTGGAAGAAATAAATTCTAATAGGAAAGGTTTTTTCCGTGCTACGCTCGAACTATACTCATGCCGTAGGAGGACTTTGCGCACCTTCTCATGTGAGACATCGATTCCACATTCTTCCTTTACCTCTTTGGCAAGAGTTCTGTAAGAAATAAGCGGATTAGTGTTCACTTTTCTTAGAATTAGCCTCTCTACTCGGTTAGTTAGCTTTCTTTTCGGCCGTCTTCCCGTCTTTGAAAGCAGCCTGTTTTTCTTTTCGGCCCGATTTAGCGGATTATAAACCGTTCTCCTGGGCACAGAAAACGTGTCCATCAATTCTGGAACGGATTTGCCCATCTCGTGGTTGTAATAGATGAGCTGCACCATCTCAAAGCCTAATCGCTTCCCAGTCATATTTTTAAAATATTAAATGTGTTATTGTTGAGGTTTTTCTCTTTTGAAATAAATCAAAACGCAGTTTGTTGTAAATGTAGGTGCACAACACAAGTTTATTTAATAAAATCAAAAATTATACATAAGTAGCAAGTACACAACGCGACGTTTTCAACTTAACTGAGCCGACACTTTCATAACTGATCTTTCACAACAAAAATGATACAATGATACAAAGCTCGATGTGCAGCATGCTTTTATACATCCTTCTCTTACATTTCGAATGTTCTAGATGTCTTCTTCATATGCTACTACTCTTACATATAGAATGTTCTGGATGTCTCTTTTCGTATGCTTGCTTTTCTGTATGTATGTATGTATGTATGTTATGTATGTACACAATCCAGAACATTCGTTTGCCTATTCTAGTGAAAAGGCTCGAACAGCCAACGGTAAAAACTTACAGTTACGTTAAATGCTTATTTCAACAGAGATGATCATGATGATGAGTTTTGTTCGAGATCATTCTTCAACACCCTCCCTAAAACTCAACATCTCTATAAAATTTTATTCTTTACTCTTAATTCCTAAATAGATTATCAATTAAAAATTCCTTGGATGCAGCAATTAACCCGTCATCTACATAAATCGTTAACAAAATTCTGTCATTATCTTTTGAGTATATATAAAAACATGGATCTGCAATACTTTGTGTAAATCCCAGATTTTTAATAACATTTGCAAAATGCTCTGTCCAGCACCTCGGTGCTTGTTTTAGTCCATACAAACTCTTTAACAATTTGCAAACACTAGAGGTACCATCTTCGAAACCCTCTGGCTGATGCATGTAAATATTTTCCTTAAGAGTACCATACAAAAAGGCTGTTTTTACATCAAACTGACCAAGAAATAGATTTTCTTGGGCGGCTACACTTAACAGGAATCTCACGGTATCAAATCTAACTACAGGGCTAAAAGTCTCTTTATAATCGATCCCTTCCTTTTGGGAATAACCCTTAATAACTAAACGCGCTTTGTACTTTTCCGAGCCGTCTGGATTGAGCTTCTTTGTATAAACCCATCTACTATTAATAACCTTTTTATTTTCAGGTTTTGGAACAAGAACCCAAGTTTCATTTTCATGTAAAGAGTTAACTTCTTCTTGCATCGCAGTTTGCCAATACTCTTTATCATCAGACTTTAACGCTTCATTATAATTTAAAGGCAAGCTTTGTGTAATAAATGTAACAGGGCAACCATAAAAATCTGTCATACGAATCTGTGACCTATCTCGCAATTGTCGATCCATTTCACTATTATTTTGTTCAGTTGATTCATTTTCAATTCTATTATTTTCGTATTCATTTTCATTAATCTCACTTTCAGAATTGTCAATTGAAGTTTCAGGTTTTTTAAACTGAACTGTGAAGTTTTCTGGCTTAAAATATACATCTCTACTTATAATTACATCTCTCATACTTGGAACATATACACGGTATCCTTTGCCATTTTCAACGTATCCTACTATATACCCTTTAACAGACTTTTTATCTAATTTTCTCCTTTTTTCTTTTGGCACATGTACAAAACATTCAGTCCCGAAAATTTTAAGATTTCCGATATCTGGCTGCTTCTTGAACCACAACTCATATGGAGTTTTATTCCCATGTTTTGTTGGACCTGTGCGGTTAATTACATAAACTGCAGTGTTTACTGCTTCTGCCCATAGAAATAATGGTAACTCAGAATTAGAATGCAACATTGATCGTGCAGCTTCAATAATAGTTCTATTCTCACGTTCCGCAACTCCATTCTGTTCAGGCGTATAAGGAGCATTAACACTATGTTTTATTCCCTTTTTATTAAAGAACACTTTAACATCTTTATTAATATATTCTCTACCCCCATCGCTGTGAATTTCTTTAATGTCTTCATGAAATTGATTCTGAACTGCCTGAATAAAAATTTTGAGTTTTTCAAATACTTCCGACTTATGTCGTATAAAATAAACTTCTCGATAACTTGAATAATCATCTTTAAAGCTAACAAAATACAACTTTTTACCAATAGACTCTACCTCAATCGGACCACAAACATCAGTGTGAATTATCTCTCTTGCCTTTGTTGCACGGTCAATGTTTTTGTGAAATGTTAGCCGATGCTGCTTCCCATAAGCACATCCTTCACAAAAGAAATCATTTTCTATAAATTCAATATTCTTATTTTTCAAATAATCGCGAACATGTCGAATGTTTTGATGACAAAACCTCTCATGCCATACTTGTAATGAATCATTTTCTTTCGATTCTAATTTTCTTGTCAAATTACACCATTTTGGCATCAAAACATTCACATCTAATTTTAATAAGTTTCCGAACCTAGAACCCGTTGCAATTATTTTATTATCACGTCTCAATAAACACTGTGTTCCTTTATTTTTAATAAGACAATCGACACCCCTTTTTGCAGCTGACATAATAGAGAATAAATTATAAACTATTTCCGGAACATACAAAACATCAAACATTGTCGTCGACCTTTTATTATTATTAACATAAGTTCAATATCAATATTACCTTTTCCGAGCGCCGTGATATATTTACCATTACCTACGCCTATCTTAAGGGGCTCCAAAAATTCTTCATATGTAGAATACCAATCTCGATGCTTTGACATGTGATCAGAGGCTCCTGAGTCGATCACCCACACGTCTTTTTCTCTGCCGTCCCTGCTCGCAATCAATCCTTTTCTCGATGATTCACCCGATTCTCCGTGATTGTTTTCCGCTCGACTTCCTGCATTTCTCCTTTGGTGACAGTTGTTGCTCCTGTGGCCTTTCTTCTTGCATATATAACACCTGTAGCAGTCTTTCTTCAGATGTCCCATCACGCCACAATTATAGCACTTCATAGTTTGCTTCTTATGTCCATATTCACTCTTATTTTTCTTGTTGCCTGCAACTAACGCTGTTGACTCTTCGGATACCACTTCTTGCTCTTTTGACCTTACTTCTTCTGTCATTAAACGAGTCGTCAAATTATTCAATGTTCTTTTACTGTCCTCGACCGAATCCCACGCACTATGAAAATAGTTAAACTTTTGAGGCAAAGACGATAGGATTCGCGACATTAACATTGTTTCAGGCACAGCACTTCCAAGATTTTTCATCTTGCTCCACAAAACTTCTAATTTTGAGATATTATAGTCCACACTTTCACTTTCAATCCATTTGAAATCAAAAAACTGTTTCTGAATAGCTGATAAATTTTCTTCTGATTTCATATCATACACTGAGTTTAATTTTACCCACATTTCTCTAGCTGTTTTGCAGCTCACAATCAATTCCATCGGTCTTCTCTCGATAGAGGGGATTATTATTTTTCTTGCAGTCTTATCAGCCTTAAAAACCTTTTCGAGTCTCTTTCATACGTTGCAGACTCCTCTGTCGGACACGTCAAAACACCTTCGCACACGGCAAGAACATCGTCGTCTTCTTCTAATAACGTGCGAATCATGAAACACCACAAATGCCAATTGTCTTTGTCGCGTAACCGTTCTATTTTCATATTTACTGGCTCCATTTTTACTGTCTTTATTTTATTACTTATTTGCGACTAATTCACTTTTGTACTTGCACTCGATTTCACACTACATTAACTTTTAGCACCATCTGGGCCCATAACCTGAAAATAAAAAGGTTATTAATAGTAGATGGGTTTATACAAAGAAGCTCAATCCAGACGGCTCGGAAAAGTACAAAGCGCGTTTAGTTATTAAGGGTTATTCCCAAAAGGAAGGGATCGATTATAAAGAGACTTTTAGCCCTGTAGTTAGATTTGATACCGTGAGATTCCTGTTAAGTGTAGCCGCCCAAGAAAATCTATTTCTTGGTCAGTTTGATGTAAAAACAGCCTTTTTGTATGGTACTCTTAAGGAAAATATTTACATGCATCAGCCAGAGGGTTTCGAAGATGGTACCTCTAGTGTTTGCAAATTGTTAAAGAGTTTGTATGGACTAAAACAAGCACCGAGGTGCTGGACAGAGCATTTTGCAAATGTTATTAAAAATCTGGGATTTACACAAAGTATTGCAGATCCATGTTTTTATATACAGTCTGTCAAGAATGAGTTGGCACACTGGGAAAAAATTTGATTTTTTGACTTTAGATGCAAATATATAAGTCAATAATGCAAAAAAATAATTTTTTTAAAATGGGAATCTGTTTAATATTATTTCTTTAATTTATATATAAAAGAAAAGAAGCAAAATATTCAATATGTAACAAATAAATCAACAAAAACAAATATCATTCAATAATAACAGTGTCAATAATGTGGTGGCACACTTTGTTTTGCACATCTGCGTTGGTCTTTTTCTTAGAAGTAACGGTATTTTACCGCTGTCTCTGCATATTCTCGGCATCTATGCACATATTCTTTCACATTTTTTGTCAATTGGTTGACAATTTTCGCTAGTTACGAGCATAATAACACATTTAATATTTTAAAAATATGACTGGGAAGCGATTAAGCTTTGAGATGGTGCAGCTCATCTATTACAACCACGAGATGGGCAAATCCGTTCCAGAATTGATGGACACGTTTTCTGTGCCCAGGAGAACGGTTTATAATCCGCTAAATCGGGCCGAAAAGAAAAACAGGCTGCTTTCAAAGACGGGAAGACGACCGAAAAGAAAGCTAACTAACCGAGTAGAGAGGCTAATTCTAAGAAAAGTGAACACTAATCCGCATATTTCTTCCAGAAGCCTTGCCAAAGAGGTAAAGGAAGAATGTGGAATCGATGTCTCACATGAGAAGGTGGCCAAAGTCCTCCTACGGCATGAGTATAGTTCGAGTGTAGCATGAGTATACAGGGTGTAGAATTATATTTTTCTTTTCAAGCGCATTCAATGGCTTGCGCCATACCCTAGGAGGACCATCATTATAAAATTGCATTATTTTTGTATTGTAACATAATATGTCGTCATCATAATATTCTGCGGGGTGACTAACCATGTTGACAGCAAAACTAAAACGCTTTTCTATGTTTGCATCTAATAGGAAAGGTTTTTTCCGTGCTACGCTCGAACTATACTCATGCCGTAGGAGGACTTTGCGCACCTTCTCATGTGAGACATCGATTCCAAATTCTTCCTTTACCTCTTTGGCAAGAGTTCTGTAAGAAATAAGCGGATTAGTGTTCACTTTTCTTAGAATTAGCCTCTCTACTCGGTTAGTTAGCTTTCTTTTCGGCACTCCTCCCGTCTTTGAAAGCAGCCTGTTTTTCTTTTCGGCCCGATTTAGCGGATTATAAACCGTTCTCCTGGGCACAGAAAACGTGTCCATCAATTCTGGAACGGATTTGCCCATCTCGTGGTTGTAATAGATGAGCTGCACCATCTCAAAGTTTAATCGCTTCCCAGTCATATTTTTAAAATATTAAATGTGTTATTATACTCGTAACTAGCGAAAATTGTCAACCAATTGACAAAAAATGTGAAAGAATATGTGCATAGATGCCGAGAATATGCAGAGACAGCGGTAAAATACCGTTACTTCTAAGAAAAAGACCAACGCAGATGTGCAAAACAAAGTGTGCCAACACATTATTGACACTGTTATTATTGAATGATATTTGTTTTTGTTGATTTATTTGTTAGATATTGAATATTTTGCTTCTTTTTTTTTTATATATATAAATTAAAGAAATAATATTAAACAGATTCCCATTTTAAAAAAATTGTTTTTTCGCATTATTGACTTAGATATTTGCATCTAAAGTCAAAAAATCAAATTTTTTCCCAGTGTGCCAACTCATTCTTGACAGACTGTATACTCAAAAGATAATGACAGAATTTTGTTAACGATTTATGTAGATGACGGGTTAATTGCTGCATCCAAGGAATTTTTAATTGATAATCTATTTAGGAATTAAGAGTAAAGAATAAAATTTTATAGAGATGTTGAGTTTTAGGGAGGGTGTTGAAGAATGATCTCGAACAAAACTCATCATCATGATCATCTCTGTTGAAATAAGCATTTAACGTAACTGTAAGTTTTTACCGTTGGCTGTTCGAGCCTTTTCACTAGAATAGGCAAACGAATGTTCTTCAACAGTTATTATACTCGTAACTAGCGAAAATTGTCAACCAATTGACAAAAAATGTGAAAGAATATGTGCATAGATGCCGAGAATATGCAGAGACAGCGGTAAAATACCGTTACTTCTAAGAAAAAGACCAACGCAGATGTGCAAAACAAAGTGTGCCAACACATTATTGACACTGTTATTATTGAATGATATTTGTTTTTGTTGATTTATTTGTTAGATATTGAATATTTTGCTTCTTTTTTTTATATATAAATTAAAGAAATAATATTAAACAGATTCCCATTTAAAAAAAATTATTTTTTTGCATTATTGACTTAGATATTTGCATCTAAAGTCAAAAAATCAAATTTTTTCCCATTGTGCCAACTCATTCTTGACAGACTGTATGTATGCAAGCACAAGCCAGCAGCGCACAAAAATTGAAATTTGTCCGCGAGTTGCGATTCGCACACATTTGCATTTGTTGTTCTTGTAGACCTCGGCCTTATAAATGTGGGAACGGTCTTAGATTTGTCCGACCTTGCAGACTGTCAAATCTACTTCCCCAATGCGTATGGCATTTATGTTTATATGCATACATATGCATTCATTCTTATACATGTTTAATAAATAACAAGTAAGAAAGCTGTAGTCGAGACTGCTCGACTACGAAATCCCCTGAGCCCTTCTTCAAACGAATCATCTTCCAAGAATTATTCGATTCGTTTCTGCACGCATATGAAGCTGTAAATGCAAAACCACGCGCACACATAGACGCTGATCTACGCTTGTATGTGTGTATGCATGTATCTTTTACACCGTTATGATTCTATGAAGATATGAAAGTTATATGTCTACGCCCATTGGGGGCATGGCAAATCGGTCCTGAATATATAGGGATTTTTCAAATTGAGCTATGTATATTTTGAACCCTATTGACACTAGAAACTTGGCATGTATACTCGGGTTGACAACCCAAGATCAATAAGCTATTAGGGTTGTTGAAAATATATCTAAATACCGATATATCGATATTTTTTGTATAAAAAAATATATTTATATCGGAATAATTTTTTTCCCCAAATATCGAATATTTGTTGTGATATTTTTGATATATTTGCGTTAGCACTTGTCTCATAATAGTGAAAGCGCATTACTCTGATTTTTTAAAATCAAACAGCCAAATGTAATTTGTGCCTTAAAGTAATAAAAACAAGTGGTAACACATCAAATATAGCATCGCATATAAAAAACAAGCATGATGATGCATTTAGATGACCACGTTGATAGCTTTGAAAACGACCACAATAGGTCAATTTTGTAAGTACACGGTGCGGAAGAGGGAACTTGAGATGTACCGCAGCTTGCTACAAACTTCTTGGGTAAGCAATCCGATAATTTTTTTGGAATTCTCATAAGGCCACTTTGCCAGTACTATCGAAGATCGCATTACGTTGCCTAACCAGCCCCTGGTAGTTAAGTGCCTTCGGAGCGACTTGCTTCAGCAATAAAATACGTTATTTGCGATTCACGAAGTCGTATGATGGATTCTCACATATCAGTGCGCGTTTTTTTTATACCCTGAGCCCATTAAAAATGGGAAATCAGAGTATAATGGTTTTGTTAAAAGTATGTAACAGGCAGAATAAGGCGTGGCAGACCCCATAAAGTATATATATTCTTGATCATGGTGACGAGAAAAGTTGATATAGCCATGTCCGTCTGTCCGTCCGTCCGTCTGTCCTTCTGTCCGTATGTTTGAACGCATCGAACAAAAAGGGTTTGATCTCGATACATTAATGATGGAATCAATATTTGTGAACACAAGATCATAAAAAAAATAGTGATCAAGTGTCGGAATAAGGTAGTTAACATTACAATGTAAAGACCATGAAGTATTGTGAATATTAAAATCACTCAACACAAGAAATAAGTCATTATCATTGGTATGTCCATAAATTTCTTTAATAAAAGTTATGGGATGATCATAAACTTGTAAATCAGAAGAAGGAGGAATATATGAACATGTAATAAATAATGAACACGAGGGGGTTTAGAGAGTCGAAATGAAAAAACTCCACATTTGTGGATCAAAAATTAAACTATTTATTTCTTAAAATCCTAGTGCTTATATACCTTAAAAATACTTCCAGGCACTGGAAGGCTATAATTAATTCCTTGCACACAAGTGCACAGATGTTTGTCAACTGTCCCTTTTCGATCGCTAAGCCGTTCTCACGTCTCACGTTACATTTTTATACTCTGAGCCCATTAAAAATGGGAAATCAGGGTATAATGGTTTTGTTAAATGTATGTAACAGGCAGAAGGAGGCGTGGCAGACCCCATAAAGTATATATTCTTGATCAGGATGACGAGAAAAGTTGATATAGACATGTCCGTCTGTCTGTACGTCCGTCTGTCCGTCTGTCCGTATGTTTGAACGCGTCGATTTCCGAAGATACAAAAGCTAGTGAGTTCATTCTTTTTGTTAGGTCCGTATATTGCACGCGCAGTACGAGTTTGTTTCAGAAATTCGATAACTTGTATATTTGCAAAGTTATCGATCAACGCATTTATCGGGAACCAGTTATAAAATTCTAGCTAATTCATCTTTAGAGTTAGAGTCTCCATATATATACATAGATACTACTTTAATACAATTTCGGTTTTTGTCAGATTTTGGATTCCGATCCCCACTTCGCTCCCCCACCACCAAATGTGAAAAAAATTCATTTTAAATACTAGAGACATGCAGTTTGGTTTAGCATATAGATATGAATATCATAATCATAATCTGAAGATATCAATACGATCGTCCATCTGGAAACAGAATTATTAATCATCAAAGTTTTCTCATCAAAACCCATGCGACGCCGCAGCAAAGCAGCGAGACAGCAAGACGCTTGCCTACAAGCTTAGATCAGTGTCTATGTGTGCGGGTGGTATTGCATGTACAGTTTCTTATGCGTGCAGAAACGAATCGAATAATTCTTGGAATATTATCCGTTTGAAGAAGGGCTCAGGGGATTTCGTAGTCGAGCAGTCTCGACTACAGCTTGTAAAGTTATTGTAGGAAAAAGTTTGTAAAATATCGATATATCGATATTTTTAAAGTTAAATATAATTTTGATATTTTTTCAAAACTTAAAATATCATCGATACGATATTTTAAAATTATTCGACAACCCTATAAGCTATGGTAAATATATCTACGCCCATAGGTGGCGTAGCAAACCGCAAAAGTGTATACCTCCTACAGTTTTAGAACTAGAAGTTTCAAAATTGGATGGTTCAGTGACTAACTAATGTCCTCTTTTATCGATGAACCAAAAATAATTTATAATAACTTATAGCTTAGTAGTAATTGCTAAAATGGCACAAAGCATTTTAACATAAGTATAAAAATATTAATGAATTAAAAAAATAAGTTTAAAAATATAAGTTTAAAAAAAAAAGTTTCCAGCACGATTTGAACCCAGGTCATTTTAAAATAACAAGTAATCGTTAGCTAAACCTAAATAAGTTCACTGCTAAAAAACTTACAATTCAATCGCAATTCTTAAAATGCTATTCCATGCAGCCTTTGTATGTAATTTACGCGCAAGCAGTGTGTATACTCGTATAGTGTGTATAGGAAAAACGTTTGTTGTCGTTCGCTAATTGCCGAAATATTTCGTTTATTAAATAAATAAAATGCACCTACGGGAACAGAGTATCTCGCAGTTTGTTGCGGCTAACTGCAACGTTCTTTCATGTTTTCAGCTATGAGATGTAGTATCATAAGTTGTTCGGACTTACATATTACATTTTTAATTAAAGTAAATAAATTTCTCTAGCTTTGACGGTGCTCAGGTTACTTTAGAAAATGATAATATATTTTTTATTATTTCCGATAAAAAATGATATGAGCTTACATATAAAATTTTTCTCTAGCTCAAAAGCTACAAATAGTTTACGAATTCTCTGCGTTAATATAGGCGAGCAGGCAGCCAGACGGACATAACTAAATCGTCTCAGCTACCCACCCTGATAAAGAATATATGTATGTATATACTTGATGGGGTCAGCCACGACTCTTTCTGCCTGTAACATATATATTAAGAAAACACTAAGGAGAAAAAATTTAATTTTGTTGAATGATTTTTGTATTGTTACTAATAATTTTTTTTTTTTTACAAATTTTTGTAGACGAGGTGTCCTTGGCTGGAATAAACTTTTTGAGTTTGTAAGCAAAGAATGGTTAAAAGACATAAAAAGAAATCAATTGCCCAACATACTAAGTGGAATTGGTCCTACAAATGCTGTTTTACAATTATGTAAGTAGTATCAGTTGTTAAACTGATTTATATATAATAATTTATTAAGCTAATTTTACAAAAAAAAAAAAGAAATAAAAATAAAAACAAGTAAGTTGCAGTCGTTACCTACTGCAGAATACTCATGTACCGAACGCTGAAAAACAGAAATATAACTAGATATAGAAATCCGATCCGATTTGGCAAACACCCATTAGGCGTAGAGATGTAATTTGTTTGCTAATTCTTATATGGTTTCTAAGGTTACGTATGTGCAAAATTGTGGAGGATTTTCGTATTTTGTATACTCTCTCCACCCTGTCTGGCTGCATTATGAACATCAGCCCGTCCGTCCGTCCGTCATTCCTTTTCCAAATTATCTATACAAAATCGCAAATTCGTTTATATATGATCCATTTTTAAGTAAAACTCGAATTTTGATAGTTGTTTTAGAAAAAACATAATTTCTGTAGATATATGATATATATGTATAGAAAAAACATAATAGCTGCGAGGTTTTGATGAGAAAACATTGATGATTAATAATTCTGTTTCTAGATGGACAATCGTATTGATATCTTCAGATTATGGTTATGATATTCATATCTATATGCTAAACCAAACTGCATGTCTCTAGTATTTGAAATGTTTTTTTTCTGACACGCCTCCTTCTGCCTGTTACATACATTTAACAAAACCATTATACCCTGTTTAATTAAGATTTAAAAAATAATATAATAATTATTTATTTTTCTATTGAGTTTACCAAGCTTATTAAAGCTTATGAAATGATCATTCGGAACATTATGCTATGAAAAAAACCTGTTATGAGAACGTTGTTTGACATTTTTACGAATCGTCTTCACGCTTAAAATAAAATGAGCAAAATAATGTAAATCCAATGAGAGAACAACGAAATTTCGCACATGAAGCGACAAAAAGGCGCGATGCATAATAGTCTGCGAGACCTAACTGTAGTTTAACCTCCAGCAAAATCAAGAATTACGAATTACAAGAATTACGAATTACAAGAGGTTTTGAAAACGAGGTTACGAATTATAAGAGGTTTCGAAACGAATTATAAGAGGCAAGATCATCGCCGAGTAGTCAGAAAAACTACGAATTAACGATGGGACCAAATGTATGGGATTTTTACTAATTATCGAAGTTTTTACAAGGGACCAGCAGTTTCTTACGAAATATTGAGGTATTAGCGGGGTACGAATTAAAGGTGTGCATGGGCTGGGTTTTTGTCGGGTACCCGTGGGCACCCGCAAAATTTCGGCCCATGCCCACCTCTAGTACGAATTATCGAGACTCTACTATATATTAAATTGAGAATACCTCAATATATTTCAAATTTAACACAGCTAGCATTAACAGTTTATTTATGGTCTTTAAAATGTATGTGATTGGATTGAACGTTGTTGCTTTTGAAAAGGAACATCTTGATATAAATTGTATGCATGTTCTATATAATTATTATATTAATAAGAATTTTCTTTTAGTTCAAGGCTTTTTCGACTTGTTCAGACTACCTTTACAGCAATATAATAAGGATGGAAGATTCATTCGTGGCTTTCAGCTGGGCGCACAAAGTTTTAGTGCTCGAACTGCGTTTGCTGCGCTTGAAATAACATCAAGGCTCATTCAACTACTTCAGGTAAGTGGTGGTCTAAAGTCTTAATGTACTTACTCATTAGTTATTCAGTCAAACAATATTTTTATTGAGTAGAAAGATTTTCTATGCAAATGCACGGAAGTTATATTTAAATTGTTGCTTTCACAAGAATGGGTTTTCCGAGGTTTTGTTGTTGTTGTTATCGATTCATATCGCATTGCTCTGATGTTATTTTCAACTCAATGCAATCATGCAAGTTAACATTTTAGTAAATTTATTATTCTTATTTTTACAAAGATTTTTAGTCATCATATCTTTTTTATAAGTATGCAGAAGTGTGACAATTAGACCTTCGTCTAATACTTTTCGTACAAAATGAGACCTTATATCAATATGCTTGGACCGGGAATGATGAACTTGGTTTAAAGCCAACTCATGTTCACTTGGAATATCGACATACAGAGTAGTTGAGGTAGATTCGTTTCTACAACCAAACTCGCTAATTAATCGAGTATAAATTCCTTTAAAGCCTTCAACAATGCCATGTATTCTTCCTGAGTACTGTTCAATGTTTTCAACAATCATTGATAGCAGGCCAGAAATCAGAAACATGGAAAAGCTTCAGCATCTACGGTCTTGTCTGGATGGTGCAGCGTTGGATACAGTTCGATCTTTGGAAATTTCTAACGACAACTATACGATGGCCATAAGGCTATTGAAACAAAGATATGATAACCGACGTTTAATTTTTCAAGCCCACATCGTAAAGATCTTAGGGCTGAAAAGGGTAGAAAATGGATCCATAGCCAAGTTGCGAGAATTGTCCGACAGCTTCAATGTACATATGCGTGCACTCAGTAGCCTGGGCACAACAGAACAAATAGCCAGTGCCATCATTGCTCAGGTGCTGTTACAGAAACTTGATGTGGCCTCACAAGCTAAATGGGAAGAGAAATTGGAGGATTCGGAGATGGCGTCCCATATACCTGCATATGAAGAAGTGGCCTCTTTCCTTGAGCTTCGCTGCCGCACTTTGGAATCAATGGAATTCTCTCTAAATAACTATTCATCCAGTAAGCAGGTGAATTCTAGCAGTAAATTGGCCAACAGCCGGTCCACATTTCTTGTAACAGACCACAGTGCACACAGTTGCGTTTTTTGTAATGATCCTGAGCATACAATCTATAAATGCTCAAGATTCGCAAACCTATCGCCTACTCTTCGTCTGAATGAAGTCAAGAAGGCTGGGCTATGCTTAAATTGTTTGAAAGGCGGCCATCAGTCGCGACAATGTGGCTCTCGTGGTTGTCGGGTCTGTGGAGTCAAGCATCATACACTTCTCCACCTTGGCAACTCCAGCACATCGCAGGCAGTAACTCCGTTCCATCAGCAATCCTCATCATCAGGGATGCAGATCACTCCTACTCAGCCCTCAGCTCCGTCCACTACTCTCCTGGCTCAAGATCTGAACAGCGATGTTGCGCTTCTGGCTACCGCAGTGGTTCTGGCCAAGAATCGGTTTGGCGAGCTTGTTCCTTGTCGTGCACTCTTAGATTCAGGCTTCCAGGTACATCTTGTTACAGCCAGGTTTGCCAATCTGCTACAACTTAAGAGAGCAAGGTCATATGCGTCTGTACGTGGCTTAGGCGACTCCAATTTTGTAACCGATGGAAGCACCATTTGCCTCACCTTGCAAGCTCACGCATCGGAGTATGCGACTAGCAGTTATGGCCGTTAGGCCATGGTAGCAGCAAATATAACTGGCAGGCAGCCCAGTTCTAATATAAATACAAGCAATTGGAGTATACCGCAGAATATAGTCTAGGCAGATCCAGCTTTCGAGTCAGCCTTTTCTATGACTTGCTCTGTGTGGGTCAAATCAAGTTGGCGCCTGGGCTTCCACTGCTGCAGAAGACTCGTCTTGGTTGGGTTGTATTGGGGGGCAAAGCTAGCGGCCACAATTCCACACTAATAGTTTCAAAGACGCCTTCGGATCCAGGTCAGACTTCGCTACTGATATCCAATTGGACAATCTTGTTCGTCGTTTCTGGGAGACTGAGAGCTGCAGCGACCCTGTCGTAAACATTAGCAAGGAGGAATCAGATTGCGAAGCGCATTTTGTGAGGCATTACAAACGATTGCCCAGTGGCCAATATTCAGTACGCTTGCCTGTTAAGCTTAATTACGAGCTTCTTGGAGAGTCTTATCAGCAAGCGCTGCGGCGGTTTCTTAATTTGGAGAAGAAATTGAATCGTCTGCCTCATATAAAGTCTCAATATTCAGCGTTCTTGGATGAGTATTCTGAGCTGGGTCACATGTCACGCGTTCCTCGCAGCTCATTTCATCAATGCAGATATTTTCTTCCTCATCACTACGTTTTGAAAGAAGATAGCTCAACTACCAAACTTCGAGTCGTCTTTGATGGATCAGCAGCTACATCAACTGGTTATTCGCTGAATGACATTCTAATGTCAGGTCCTGTCATTCAGGCGAAAATGATCGACATATTGCTGCGTTTCCGGTCCTATCCAGTTGCACTCACCGGTGATATTTGCAAAATGTATCGTTGCGTGAAGGTGCCTGAGCCAGACAGCTATCTGCAATGCATTCTATGGAGGAATTCACCAGATGATGAGTTAGAAGTGTTCAAGCTTGATACGGTCACATATGGCACAAAACCTGCGTAATTCTTGTCTGTGCGTGCCATGCATCAGCTCGCCATAGATGAAAAGGATACCTTTCCAGTCGGTTCCGAGGCATTACTTCGCGGTTTCTATGTCGACGATTTGATCTCTGGAGGAAATTCAGTCGAAGAGGCAAGACGCGTCATGCAAGAAACAGCTGGAATATTGGCATGTGGCCAGTTCAAGTTGCGAAAGTGGTGTTCAAGCCATCCCATGGTGCTGGACGGCGTAACAGAGTGCGACAAGGAATCACTCATTAGGTTCAACGATGGCAGTGACATTACTAAGACACTTGGCCTCGCATGGGATCCATCATCTGATCAAATTTTGTTCTCATATTTTAACACGAGGCTCGATTTCAATCGCTTGGATGCCTGGCAGCGCGTAAGCTATCTCCAGCAGGTATTCTGGACACGTTGGCGAGACGAACACCTCAACTTACTACAACAGCGGGCTAAATGGAGAACTTCTAAGTCTGGTTTGGCGGTTTGCGACTTAGTTCTCGTAAAGGATGAGAATCTTCCGCCGCTTAAGTGGCCACTGGCCAGAATAATTGAACTTATCCCTAGACGTGACGGCGTTGCACGGGTGGCCGTGCTCAAAACTGAAGCTGGCGAGACAAGAAGAGCTACAAACAAGCTGTGCTTGCTGCCCCTTAAGGATTCTGTCTAAGACTAAGTCTTCAACGGGGGGAGGATGTTGGGCCCAGCAATCAGCGCTTTATAAGAACTAAGAGCGGCAGTTCGCCAAACCTATTAGCATCTAAGAGAATTTTGTAAAGAGATTGCGCTCTCCCTTTTTAACGTTCATTCGTTCTCCCACGCAGCGGTCAGTCTTAGCAACCGGCTCGCGTAGATCGAATGTGTGCATATTTACTATATATACGAAAAATCTCGATAGCTCAACAAACAGTTTATGCAGCTTACATACTTTTGGCTCAGTTTCATTTATCATAAAAAAAATAAAGTAAAATAAAACAAGTAAGAAGGCTCTAGTCGAGACGGCTCCACTACGAGATACCCTGAACCCTGCAAAAAAAAAGTGATACTCTTCTTTACGGACTTATAAGCCCGCGCTGTGCTAACTGCGCAGTTGCTGCCTTGGCTGGGGGGTGGGTTTGGCTGAACTTTGGATGCTTATAACTCCATTTCTAGATGGACGATCTTGATAAAATTTTCAGAGTAGATTAGGGGTATTGTAATAATTTTAAAAATTGTTCACGAGCCTCAGCTCTGTCTTGTGGTCAAATTATTAATGTTTCTTTATTTTGAAGAATATATCGTCTTAGGCTAATTACATTATTTGTATATAAAGAGTTCTGCCGCTGAGTGCAGCGACAGAGCGGGAGAGCGTAGTATGCTTATATATGTATGTATATGCATAGGGCATATACATACGGCATGTACTTTAGGCATGCGGCAAAATGCAGACGCGGCATATCTCACGCTGCCGGTCAGTCACATATAAGTGGCTGATCGTATTTCAATTATTATGCTCGATATGTATATTTATGCATAGCGACAAAGTGTCACTATGTGCACATGTAGTATACACTATCATGCACTGAGCATATGACGCATTTATATGTAGAATACTCTACATTGCGTCGGGTATTATTATTATGTTATTAAACATACTACACCTCCCCTTTTTAAAGAAATGACGTAATATATGTAGTCATTTTATTTTAGTGTTGATTTTAAAGAAATTAATATTAATTTTTGTTTCTTATTGTAAACTAACGTATTTTTTTTTTTTTGTGTTATTTTCTAAATATATATTATTTTTGTTTATTTATTTATTTGTATGAGAAGAAAAAAGTTTTGTTTTTACTTGAAAAGGTTGATCAGTCCTATTCATGCATTCTTTCAGATATAAAATTCTTTTAAGCTATCTTTATGTACTTATTGTGTTTTTAATCGAGCATTTGTGCTCATTGATAAATTGTATGTTATTATTTAAATTTTGTTTTGTTTAACCTTCTTGGTTTATTAAAAATTTTTTTTTTTTTTTTTTGTTAAAGTGTATGAACATATTTGGTAATTTTCCAAATACGAGTTCATATGGACAATATTGTTGTTGTGTTGATACATTACTTGAAATATTGTATCCAAACGTTACAATCAGTTTTGTGCGCAGAAATGTATGAACGAACATATTCATTAAATTTTCTGCGACTTTTCTCTAGTTCTAAGGTCTGATGATGGTGTGCAGTAGACTTTATATTGTCTATTTTAAATATTTGCACAAGTCATTTATAACGGAATTCTTATATTCTGTTTCCATGTCCGTAATGAACGTCTTCATTGGACCGTACTTCAGAATGAAAGATTCCATATAGCTTTTATTGTTATTGGGGTCTTTATTCATGCTGTAATTTTGATTTTAGGCATTTTAGACATTTCTTATTGTACTTTTTGATATGACGTGTCATATTTTTTCCAATAGTGGCCAATGTTTTATTTATGCCTGTATGACCTCCTTAAATATGATCATCATGGGGTGTAAACAGTTTTGCTTCTTTTCTTCATCATCTTGGATGAGGGTCACCGGCTTGAGTAGCGCTACTCTTAATAATTTTATTATTTTATTGCCCATTTTAAAAGTATCTATTGAACTAATTCAAAGATCTTTTTGCACGGTGCCACTTTGTGTTGGCTAATTTAGATACACCGGCTTGCCAATCAAGCCTTTGGAAAAAACTGACCTAAGTCGAGAATTCCATTGGAGTATAAACCGCTAACATCAATTCTTGCGATTATCTTCTTTCCATGCTTCTAGAAGCATGTATAATTATCGATATGCAGGATTATTAATTTCCGTACCTCGTCATTGAAAATGACTTCGTATACGTTGGGCTTAGAAGCTTTGTCAAGAGTTTGCTTAGGCAAATCTACTTGAACTTTTCTTGCGCAGGAGTTTTTCTGTTTACTTGTCATGACTTTAATATACATGTCTTTTAGGTCGGATATTGTAATCCGGGATGTGGCGTCTGCCACAAAATTATCTATCAGGAATTGGAATGCTTTTTCGCATTCCTCTGTCTATTCAAATGGAACATTCTGTTTACATAATCAGATTATGTGCCGGGAATGTTCGGCGCGAAATTTTGTTTAAAGCGTCTATAATAATACAAAATGTAACCAATCTCCTAGCGCTGTCTGCGTCTGTAGGGACAGGATAATTATTGTTAATATTCCTTGATCTGTGCATTTGTGACTTAGGAATGTCACTTCATGCATAAAAGGTACCAAAAGGTAATCGCGTGAGGCGATATGAGCCATTGCTCGTTGAAAAGGCATTAACATTTTTTTTTATTGGGAATTAAAGTGTTTTCTCAAACGGAAATTTTAAATTGAATTCTTTCTGTTTATACTTCTCTATATTAAAACTGTATGTCCATTTTTGTAATGATATTAAAAAAAATTTTTTTTTTCTTATTTTTAATTCAATGTTTTTTGATTATTTTTTCCTATGCGATCAACGTAGTGATCTTCCTGGCTAATATTTGTATGGCTTTACGGGCCATACGCTAGACCGGGCAGAAAAGGTTCCGCTCAGTTTAACAAAGGTTTTTATGGTTAAATTTATAATTAAATCTTATTTATTATATCTATTTTATATATATTATGTTGTACGCTCTATGTAGCGTTGTCGGATCCACGTTGTGTGCTCATTGTAGCACTGTCGGATCCTTTGGCACAGCTTGTTGCGCTGGCGGGGCCGGTGCTGGTCGCACAGGCTGTTGGGGCGCCGGCGCTGGTCTTCTTTGTCTTCGTGTCTTCGGTGGCAGCCCTGGCACGCGTCAGAGCACGTACGCGTTTCTCATATTCATACCGATTTTTTATATTTTCCGTTGTTCTCGTCTGATGTTTTCTACAAATTTTTCTTATGTCGATCTCTTGCCGGGAATACTGCACTCCTAGATCATGAGGTTCACGTGTGTTTATTTCACATTTTTTTTTTTTAAACTTTACAATGGATGATCTTTTCATCAAGCCTTGCGCTCCTCGCCCAAACGTGTTATTGCAATTCCAGACATCGTATATATTGCACCTCTTGTTGCTTGTCGGATGTACACTCTGCTTACGTCTGTGTATTATTGTTGACAAAATTACGGTTATTTGACGGGTATGGTAGCCAGTGGATCTAGCCCTCGGGCACGGTAGCGGCAACGCGAGGCGCTCCAGTCGCCGTGCCCGAGGAGTTGTTCTTCTGTTGTTCTTAGGTTTTTGATTACTTTTTTTTTTTTTAATTCACTTCACATGTTCGTGACACTTGTCACGGTCGCCATGTAATAATTTTAAAAATTGTTCACGAGCCTCAGCTCTGTCTTGTGGTCAAATTATTAATGTTTCTTTATTTTGAAGAATATATCGTCTCAGGCTAATTACATTATTTGTATATAAAGAGTTCTGCCGCTGAGTGCAGCGACAGAGCGGGAGAGCGTAGTATGCTTATATATGTATGTATATGCATAGGGCATATACATACGGCATGTACTTTAGGCATGCGGCAAAATGCAGACGCGGCATATCTCACGCTGCCGGTCAGTCACATATAAGTGGCTGATCGTATTTCAATTATTATGCTCGATATGTATATTTATGCATAGCGACAAAGTGTCACTATGTGCACATGTAGTATACACTATCATGCACTGAGCATATGACGCATTTATATGTAGAATACTCTACATTGCGTCGGGTATTATTATTATGTTATTAAACATACTACAGTATCTTAATCTATCTATGTGCCAAATTGCAAGTCTCTAGTATTTGAAATGCGTTTTTCAAATTGGGGGTGGAGGGGGCGTGGCATCCAAAATCTGAAAACTACAAATCTGCGTATCCATAATATCTATCTAAATATATAAAGTTGAAGTCTCTAGCTAAAACGGTGTAGAAGTTATACCCAAAAAACCTAAAAAATGTAAATGAATTTTCGATTTTTTATCGATAATTTGGAAATGGGACGAGTTATCGAAAAAACAAAATAAACTCGTATTGCGTAGCTGACATACGAGTGTTCATGTGAAATTTAAGCTCTCTAGCTTTTGTAGTTTCCGAAATCTCGACGTTCATACGGACGGACGGACAGACGGACAGGGCTATATCAACTTATTTTTTTATGCTGATCAAGAATATATATACTTTATGGGGTCTGCGACGTCTCCTTGTGCCCGTTACATACATTTTCACAAAACCATTATACCCTGAATTCACATTTTCAATGGGTTCAGGGTATACAAATTTTAAGGAATGAAATTTTACATGAATACTCGTATGTTAGCTGCGCAGTACGCGTTTGTTTTGTTTTTTCGATAACTCATCCCAATTCCAAATTATCGATAAAAAGCGTCTCGTCTAGAGCCTTCTTACTTGTTAATATATTTTTATATAAACTTTTATTAAAAAATAACTTCATTATTTGGTTTACCATGTTATCAACTAAACTTTGATTATTTATTTTGAATTTTGTCCGATTACGCTTCTACGCGATCCTATACGCCCTCCATGTGTGCTGGAGCTGCATCGTCTTGTCTCAGACATCCTTTCACAATTGACCAAACATTTAAAATCAGAATGTGGTTGGCACTCAGTGTATGTCACTTCATTAGCTGAAAATATTGATTTCGCATTCATTCCGTATCCTTGGGATTATCACCTTGTTAGATAAAAAAATTTTTTCTCTGCGTTCCTTGCATCTAACGTTTTAGTCCTTCTATATAGCTTATTATCAGTTAGTTTAGGAGTCACAACAATGTTAATAGTTTGCAGCTAAAAACAATAACTTTATATTTTCATTAAATAACTGTGCCTTTGCCCATAATTTGCTGTATATATACTTTTTCTGCTCAAATGCACGAAAGTTATATTCAAAATGAATGAAACCGCTTCTGATGTTGCTTTTAATAATTTTGATATATCGAAAGATATATGTAAATAATTCAATCAATTATTGTTTCCAACAAACTTGAAGATCAAATCTAGAAAATGATATTGATGATCAGAATGCTACCAAAATCAACGCATATAGACGACGAAAACCACAAGTGTTTTTGCATTCTTTTCAGTCACTGACTAAGGATTGGCCGAAAATTATATTCCTACTGGAATTTGTCTAGAGTAACGTAAATGTAAAATATTACGTATTACTCTCTAACGCTATGGCAATCACAGGGGATTTTGATTTCTAAATGCACTTTATTAATTAGTGTAATTTTTATGAGTCTTTTATGGAGAGGCGGCATATAAAATTTTAAAATAACAAGAGATTGCTAGAGTAGAGATTATCTGATATTTCAATCATACCTTGATGTCAAAACCGAATTATTTTACACATAAATATACTATTATAACATGAAACTCTTACTCTTTTAGCTTACAGCAGAAACTACATTTGACATATTGTCTGCCGGACCATCATTAAAAAGAAGAAGAAAATCCAAAAATGAAAGGAAACGACACGGTCGCCCAAAGGATTTACGAGAAGGTGTTGCAAATGCGTACACTATCGTAAAAGAGGTAATTTAAATGTAATATAAATGAATAGGGGGCGGTATCAAAAACCTTACAAAAAGAAAATTTTTATCAAATCTATATATACAAAAAACTTGAAGACTCCAGGTCTAAATATGAACGAGATATAATTTTAAAAAAATATTTTTATCGATAAATTTAATTTGATAGAGTTTTTCGAGTCTCTACCTCTTATATTTTCTAAAATCGACGCCTGCAACAATACGGAAAGACGGACTAAATCGGTTCAGCTCATCAGCCTGATAAAGAATATTTACATACATTTAACCACTAATCATACGACACATAGACTGGACAACTAGAACAAAGGTTTTTGCACCATTGTTAGACTCTGTTCAGAAAGGGAAAAAGAGCATATTAGTTTTGTACAATGTCCGTTTTGCTGTTCGCCCGTCATGCTGTCCGTCTGTCCGTATGAACGCATTATTTTTCGGCCCTACTAAAATTAGAGACTTGAAATTTGGAAGCTATACTCACATATACTCCCCAATTGTAAAGTATAAAACTTTCCCTATCCGCGCAGTAGAGGCTTAGCAAATCGGCAAATTCAAGTGCCCGTATGCCAGTGTTGATAAGCTAGAGAGTTGCAATTTGGAATGTATATTCGGGGTGACAACCCAAGTTGAAAAGGCTGTGACGGGTATATCTACGCCCATTGGGGGCGTGGCAATTCGGAAAAAACGTGTCTTCTACAGCTTTAAAGCAAGAACGCTCAAATTTGGCATGTGAGTTAATGCTATGATTCTATGAGGGTCGATCTAAAAGTTATATGTATGTCTACGCCCATTGTGGGCGGGGCAAATCGGACCTGAATATATAGTGATTTTTCAAATTGTGCTATATTTTGAACATTATTGACACTAGAGACTTGAAATTTGGCATGTATACTCGGACTGACAGCCCAAGATATATATAGATATATCCACGCCCACAGGGGGCTTGGAAAACAGCAAAAGTTTATATCTCCTACAGTTTTAAAGCTAGAAGCATCAAAATCGGATGGTTCAGTTACTAATGTCGTCCTCTATCGATGACCCAAAAATAATTTATCCTCTTTTGGGGGCGTTGCATATCGAAATATACTGTAATTTTCGCATTTTTTGAGTGTAGGCAACCAAATTTTGCAGTTATGTTAGACTCGGCTCCTTCTAAGAACTGGCCAAAAATTATGCCCACTGGGGGCATAATTTATGCATACAAGTCGCTTAGTGCCCAAAATCAAACCTACGCACCATCAAATCCGCAATTAACACAGGCTTTAGAATCGTTCTCGCACCATTCAAAACAACTTCCACCCAAACATCCTCTACGAAGCACGTACTGCAACAGTAGAGGACAGCAGAGAACTCCTAACGGCCAACTTAACCAAATCCCTGATCACAGCAAAAAACTCCCCCATCATTAGAATCCTCAAAGCATACAGCCCACCAAAACGACTTAAAAATAGCTCTGCAATAGACCACATAATAAAATTCTGCAAATCCCACAGCCTACCCTTCCAGCCTTAAATCCCACGCTCCCAAACCACACCACCCTGGAACACAAACATATTAAATATTGACACTACACTAAGTGTTAGAGAGTCGAAATGAAACACTCCACATTTACCGAATTCAAAAATTGAACTCTTCTCTTTGTGAGAACAAAAATTGAACTGTTTATTCCTTAAAATCCTAGTGCTTATATACCTTAAAAATACTTCCAGGCACTGGAAGGCTATAATTAATTCCATGCACACAAGTGCACAGATGTTTGTCAAGTGTCCCTTTTCAATCGCTAAGCCGTTCTCACGTCTCGCGTTACATTTTCATGCTTGAACATACTGCCAGGCCTGAATTTGGTGGCTGGGAAATTTTAATTTTTTGTTTGTTTGGTAACGCGCAGGTTATCCGTAATTTTATATTTATTTGTATGTATGTTTTTATTTATCGTGTTCATGTTTGAACATTCTGCCCGGGGGCCTAATTTCTGTGTTTTTGATAACGCGCAGGTTATCAGGTATTTTGTAAATTATAATATCAATTCTTTTTGCATATATAACTAATATTATTATAATTATGATGCTTAATATCATAGATGCGTGTCCTGATATATGATTAAAATGGAGCCCGTTTAACTATAAGTGATTTTCCTTCATATGCTGTATTGCTGTTTGTAAATTTTCTATCTCTTTTCTGTGGTTCATTTTTGCTACTTCTAATGGGCTCCACACTATTTTTGGGATCTCAACTATTTTTCTTACGTATGAGGTTGCAACTTCTTCGTATCTCTCTGAGTGGATGTTATTTTTATGAGTAGTTACTTTTGCACTTGACATTTGACAGAGTAATGCTAACATTATCATAACCATCAATACGCTTAGTCTTGATCCTCCCCTCTCCCTGCTAGTTTGTTTCGTCCTTTTTTTTGTCGGAGTCTTCATTTTTTAATTTACACTGTGGGCATATTTTGTTGATAGGTCGTGTAACTGACCCTTCTTGTGATTTAATTTTTACGACTTTAGCTTTATTATCTTGGCCTTTGTGAACTTCTTTTATTATTCGTAGTGGCCGTCTAACTGGATGACAATTTTCATCCTTCATTTGCTTTATTTGCCCTTCTTTTGATTTGGGCATCTCTTTCTTTTTGCTTCTTTTTGTTTCTTTTGTTGATTTACATTTTAAATTTTGTATTCTGCCCGAGTAATCCATCTATTTTTACTATTCCATTTTTTTAGTACATGTGCGTATAAGTCTGCGCCTATTATCATGTCTACTCGACCTGGCTTATAAAATTGGGGATCAGTTAAACTGTATTTGTGCCATTTAGCTATATCTATATTTACTTTATTTACTGGCCCTTCATTAATTTTGATAATATTATGGCCTCAACCTTGAGTTTCTCTTTTTTTGATTTTGTTGTTTTTATATCTAGCTTCACTTTGTATTTAGACCTACAAGTGTTTTCTGCTGATATTCCACTTATTTCTGTCTCATTTCTGATTCGGGGTAAATTCAACCAGTGTGCGGCCTCCTCAAATATAATTGTTTTTTGAGACCCGCTATCTATCAATGCTCTTAATTCAATATAGTTCTCCTTGCTTGTTTGTACTTTAACTATTGCAGTGGCTAATAAGGCCTTTTCATTTGCCATTACTGTATTTACCCTGTCTTTATCTATATTTAAATGTAGCATTGTGTGATGATCTTTGTTGCAAAAGCAACAAGTTATGGTATGTTTACACCGATATGAGTTTGAGTGTTTTAAACACTTCAGACATAAGTATGTCTTTTTAGCAATATCTAGCCTTTCACTCGGATTCATTGCTTTAAATTTTGTGCATTGCGTGACACTATGGCCTACCGCTTTGCATATCGGACAATATTGCACATTGGTAGTGCTTCTGAAGATTTTATTTTCTTCTTTTTTTTGATGCGGACGTTGAGTAATACCTCTGTACTAAAAAGTCCATTACGTCAGCCAGCAGTTGTATGTCCTTTGTATTTTTTATTTGGCTTTCATATAATTGAAGAGCCTCTTTACTAAATTTTCTTAGTATTAAATGTGCAAACATTTTGTCAACTTCACTTGAGAGTTGAGCTTTATTTTTAATGATGTGTATTGACTCATTGATTGTGTGTATGAAGTTGTTGATACTTTTGGATGAGTCAATATCTAAATTTGGGAGTTCTAATATTCGGTTAAATTGTTCCGAAAAAATTTTTCTTTTATTTTCGTATCTTTTTGTTAATAACTGCCAAGCTACGGTATAGTTATCTGCGGACCCTGTTAATAGGTGAGCAACCATGCTCTTTGCTTCTCCTCGTAATGAGGTTTTTTAAATAGTTAAATTTTATGGCAGAAGTTAGGTCCTGTCTTTGATCGATAAGGTCGTTAAATAGTTGAGCGAATGAGTCCCAATCTTTAGCATCGCCAAAGAATATTGAGACTTGCATTCTCGGTAGTCCAGGGAGATTATCTCCCTTTTCTTGGATAGTGGGTTGAATTGGGGAAGTTTTCTTTGCCTCTAATGCGCTGATGGTATTTTGAATGTCGAACTCTAGTTCGACTACCCCTTCTTCAAACGTTTTGCTGGCTTCATATTTGGGTTGAAGCTCTTGTATGTGTTTCGAAAGTCTATTCCATAAGAATCTTATTTTTTCGAATTTCGAAAACCCCTACATTTGATTTCGCATTATCCTCATTTGTTTCTATTAGATATTTGCTTATCTGATCGACTTTCTTTTCAAAATCTGCCTCTTCATGAACTGTAACCGTTCCTATCTGCCTAATTTCTTCTTTGATTTGCTTCTCGCTACTCAAAATTTCTGTTTTTATATATTTTATAGTTTTTATCGCTTTTTCAAACTCCTTATTGTTAAATTATGGGTGGTCTATTATCCCCACTTTTAACAATATTGAGTTATTATTTTCTAGCTCATTCTGTATCCTACCTAGCTCTTCTAATATGTCGCTAGGTGGCCTTATCTCATCTGATGAGTCTAGCTTCATCAATCTGGACACTAAGTCCGATTGTTTTTTTAACAGTACTATGATTTTCTCTGACAGCATTTTCTTTTCTTATTTGAACAATAAAGTAAATAAAATTACGACTTATCTTAGCTCTAGTCTTCTCCGAAGGGTGGCTCTGCGTGATCGATTTGAATCCCACTGTCTCCTGAATAGCTCCTGCGTGATTGGAATCCCGATGTCTTCTGAATAGCTCCTGCGTGATTGGAATCCCGCTGTCTTCTGAATAGCTCCTGCGTGATTGGAATCCCGCTGTCTTCTGAATCACTCCTGCGTGATTGGAACCCCGCTGTCTTCTGAATCGCTCCTGCGTGATCGATTGGTGCTGTTGTTGTTTGTTTTTTTTTTTTTTGTGTCCGCTTTTTGTTTTTTTTTTTTTTTCGGTTTTTGTTGTTCTTTTTGGACTTCTTGACTTTGTCTCTTTGGACTTATGAAAGTTGTCCGTTCCCTTTTTATTTTTGGGATACGGACTTATTCACACTACAAATTTTGATTATTTTTGAGCACTTTTTTTTTTTTTTTATATGTCCTATTTGGACTTATTAAAGTTGTCTGTTCCCTTATTTTTTGGGATACGGACTTAGTTGCACTGGTGGGGAGAACAGAGCAATATAACAAAATTTTTATTGTCTTTTGCTGAGGTTTTGTAATACCACAGCACAAAGACGCTGGTTCCTTTCTCTGTGTCTCTTACCACTGGTGGGGGAAAACAACGGAGAACGCCGAAGGACCAAAATGTTAGAGAGTCGAAATGAAACACTCCACATTTACCGAATTCAAAAATTAAACTGTTTATTCCTTAAAAACCTAGTGCTTATATACCTTAAAAATACTTCCAGGCACTGGAAGGCTATAATTAATTCCATGCACACAAGTGGACAGATGTTTGTCAAGTGTCCCTTTTCGATCGCTAAGCCGTTCTCACGTCTCACGTTACATTTTTATTACTTGCTGCGTTGGTCGCTGCAGCTAAGGGATGACATGTTTATTACTTGGCTTCAGATAACGCGCAGGTTATCGACTATTGCCTATTTTTTAATATGTTTATTTATGAGGCATGTTCATGCTTGAACATACTGCCAGGGGCCTAAAATTTGTGGCTGGGAATTTTGCATTTTTTATTTGGTAACGCGCAGGTTATCCATAATTTTATATTTATTTGTTTTTGTCGCATGTTCATGTTTGAACATACTGCCAGGGGGCCCAAAATTTGTGTGCGCTCAGAACTGCCCTCCTGATAATTGTCCACTCGTCTCTGAAGCGGCTTCTGTGTGGTTGATGAGAGTCCTGTCATCTTCCCGAAGGTTCCTATCATCGTAGTCTTCCTTCATGCGGACCCTCCATTGCTACAAATTCTCTTTTGTGAATTTGAGCAATTTTTGTTCGTTCCCCTTATTTGGGGATACGTTTCCACTGGCGATACAATTCTCTTTTAGGAATTGATCGTCCGCTCCCCTTCTTTGGAGATGCGGATCTACCAGCTTTTACAAATTCTCTTATGGAATTTGTTTTTCCGTTCCTCTTTTTTGAGAATACGGATTTAACCAGCACTACAAATTCTCTTGTTTGAATTTGAGCAATACATTTATATATTATCTGCCTCTTACCTAGCATTAAGACGCTGGTTCCTTCTCTGTGTCTCTTACCACTGGTGGGGGAAAACAACAGAGAAGGCTCGAAGGACCAAAATGTTAGAGAGTCGAAATGAAACACTCCACATTTACCGAATTCAAAAATTGAACTCTTCTCTTTGTGAGAAAAAAAATTGAACTGTTTATTCCTTAAAATCCTAGTGCTTATATACCTTAAAAATACTTCCAGGCACTGGAAGGCTATAATTAATTCCATGCACACAAGTGCACAGATGTTTGTCAAGTGTCCCTTTTCGATCGCTAAGCCGTTCTCACGTCTCGCGTTACATTTTTATTACTTGCTGCGTTGGTCGCTGCAGGAAAGGGATGACATGTTTATTAGGTTATTGACTATTGCCTATTTTTTAATATGTTTATATAAGTGGCATGTTTATGCTTGAACACTAAGAAAATTTTGCAAACAAAACACACGCAGAAGCATACCGGGCAGAATTCAACTTAAAGAAAACTGAAAACATCAACAAATACAATTACATATACACAGACGGATCATATCAAATCATAGCAATTGCGGAAACCCTAAATATTTTCAAAAATATTATTATTACAGCACACTCATACGCAACATCCAAAAATACATTGTCTAACGAGCCTTCGGTTATACCCGAGTCTAAGCCGGGCAAGTTTCAACCGACTATGTGTTCGTGCCAACAAATGTATTTGTTGAAGCCCCTGCGATGTTTGAATAAATTCACTTTGTGTTTTGCGATTTCAACTTGGTATATGTATATTCTCTTATTATTTATTCCTTACAATTCACTGTGACAAACGTCGAGTGTTGGTTCACGCACTCCGGCTGGGCGAGCAATTATGGCTTAGTGGCACCAGGATTTGCCCAACCGCTACAGATCACGCCAGTGTATGCTCCGGCGGTTCGCTCGGATGCACTGCAGGCTACTCCTACCTCTGGACTCGCTCTTGGCACACCTAGGTTCTTATACGCACAATGTCACGCCCTTTTCGCCCGGATACGCGAACAGTTCTGACACCAGACTCGCCAAACTTGTAGCTGCCCTGTGTCAATTCCCTCGTTGACGGCCGCTGGTGCTCCTGTGTGCCTGTGGTCCTGGTAGTCGTCCAAAGTATCCTCCAAGGATATTTTCGGTGCTCCCACGATGTCCACTCCGTTTTAAGTCCTTGATATCGGTGTCCTGTGCCGATACTTTGATTGCTGCGACGTACTTGCACTCTCACTTTTCCACTTTTGACTCTTTTAACTCTTATTCTTGATTCCCGATTCATTGCCCTATGACGCCGTCGGTGGCCTTTTATAGGGCAGCCGCAGGCCCTGGTCGGCTCTGGAGCGAGGCCTGCCTGTCGCTCGTGATCATGCAACGATATAATGTCGCGGCAGCTTCTCGTTGGCCGAAGTACCGCTGTTGCTATGCAGAGAGAGAGCGTCCATTACTTGGAGCGGTACCTCAGCTAACGGTCCCATATGACCCGCGAGTGAGCGACGCGAGCCAATTGCTGACACTGTAGGAGCGAAAGAGACGGACTATAGCTCGCTCTCTGACCCCTTCCAGACGCGAGGGTTGTTCCTATAATGGTCGCATCACTGTGTGGAGCAACATATGCATGAACATATGTGCATATAAACACACAGAAAATACATGTGTTTATATACACTGCATACATGCATACCTATATTGCTCCTCACAATTACAAACAAGTAAGAACGTTACAGTTAGGCGCAACTAACTGCGAAATACTTTGTTCCCATAGGTGCATCTAATTTATTTAATAAGCATTTAATTAACGAAATATTTCGGCAATTCGAAAACGTACATGGCAAGGAACAAACGGTTTTCTTATACATACATACAGATTTACACATGTACACACTATACGAGTATACACACAATTTTCTATGTATGCATACAAAAGTTTACATGAATATTCTAAGAATTGTGAGTGAATTGTGAATTTTTCGATCGTTACTTTGGTTTTGTCAAAATGCACTCTAGCAATGCCTTATTTGGTTTTAATTAACACAGCTCATATCAGGGCAGCCTTTTCGGTTGCTAAAAATTTAATTAATTATAAACTTTGCAAGGTTGTAACAACGGATGACTTAGTAAATAAAATAATGTTTTTGCACTCAAATATTGATTTATTGTATAATGAGTCATTTTCAGAAATAAATTTATAAATATGAAATAAATTTATAAAATGTGTATGAAATTTTATTGAAGATATTTTGTATGAAGCGTCATCAATAACAACTCAGTGTACAGTGAGTTTACTGCACACCAAAATAGTGTGCAGTAAAAAACACTGTACAGTAGTTTTAGTGTACTCATAAGGTGCTGTACAGCATGGGAGTGAGTGAAACGGCAAGCTGTCGATACAGACAGGTTGTACAGCATTTACTGCCACCCATTTAAGCTGTACACAAAAAAAGTGTACAGCTTTTTATAATGAATGATTCATTTGTCCATTTGGATGCATTCATGCAGATGTATAATGTATACACATCCAAGTGTGTATACATATTGCAAGAATTGCAATTGTACTAGCTGATCAGATGTGAATTTATTTAGTTTTAGCTAACGATTACATGTTATTTTCAAAAGACCTGTGTTCAAATCGTGCTGGGAACTTTTTATTTATTAATCGAAAACTTATAAATTTTATTTTTAAAATTCACTAATATTATTATATTTATGTTAAAATGCTTTCTGCCATCTTAGCAATTGCTACTAAGCTATTATATGCATGAATTATGCAGTTGGCCAAAACAAACTTCTTTGCCGATTTGCCACGCCCCCAGTGGGCGTAGACGCCTAATTATTGGCCAGTGCTTAGAAAGAGCCGAGGCCTGCAAAATTTTGTTGCTTACATTCAAAAAATGTGAAAATTACAGGGTATTTTTCGATATGCCACCCCCCAAAGAGGCTTAAAAAATTATTTTTGGGTCATCGATAGAGGAGGACATTAGTAACTGAACCATCCAATTTTCAAGCTTTTAGCTCTAAAACTGTAGGAGATATAAACTTTTGCGGTTGCGTTTTCCCCGATTTGCCACGCCCCCAATGGGCGTAGATATATCCGCCATAGCTTTTTGAACTTGGGTTGTCACCCCGAGTATACATTCCAAATTGCACCTCTCTAGCTCATCATCTAGTATGATAACTTGCCTATGGGCAGAAGAGTTTTCCGATTTACCACGCCCCCAATGGGTACATTTATATTATCATTTATTTCAGCCAAGTTTGACTTCTGCCGCACCTCGCTTTTTGAGGTTTGGGTCAAAACTCTCGCGCTAATAACTTGTTAGATGTATTCTTAAGATCAATGGACTCCTCCGACCCACTTATTTCTAGTATTAATTTCAAACAAGTAAGAAGGCTCTAGTCGAGACTGCTCGGACTTGAACCCAGGTCTTTTGAAAATATCATGTAATCGTTAGCTAAACTTAAATAAGTTCACTGCTACAAACTCACAATTCAATGGAAATTCTTAGAATACTATAGCATGCAGCATGCAGAAAATCGATTGTTCTAATAATAATTGAACATTTTGTTTTCTGAAACTTCACATAACTCCCAAATCTATTACTCAAATATTATTATTATGGTTATTTGATCAATTGGCAGCTATACTACATTGCGATGACTGTCATTTACAAATCTTCTTTCTTGTCTTATCATTTTAATTCTTTTCGCAGCCAGAATTTGAATTCTTAGCTGTTAAGTTACACATCCTAGTATTTTTGTTTATACTGAACTATTATTTGGTTTTAATTTAACTACAATGAACAACACTTCGTTGTACATAAATTCTCTGAAATATGTTAAATTGCTAAGTATACAAAAATCGCCAAGTATAAAAAAGCGGAAAAAAAAGCAAAATTTTTTTTGAAAAACCAGAATTTCCGCTTCCCGCTGTTTTAGAATTTTTCCCGCAATTGGATTTTCAAAAAAGCCAGATTTGATGGGGAAAAAACTGATTTGGCAACACTGGTATACACGTACAAACAATTGTATGTATGTTTGTATGCAAAGGATAAATGTTTTCCCACTGGCAGGAAACGCAGTTTCTAGTGCTCATACATACATATGTACAATTCATCTGCGTATGGTCAATTGCTAAGCTGGCAGCAAGCATTTCATAATAAATATTCGAAAATTAAAAAGTTACAAAATTTTCGCGCACCTATGTATGTGCAGCTTGTATAGCACTTACCACCAGCGCCATTACCCGACTACGAGATACCCTGAACCCTGCAAAAATACTAATTTCTCCTTCTTTACGCACGTGTAAGCGTGCTCTACTAACTGCGCAGTTGCTGCCAAAGTAATGATGCAAAACGTTTTTTCTATAGTTTAATTTCATAATAACATAACATTGCCATTTTGTGATCAGTGAACAGCAAACTTTGAAATTTTAGTGATCCTTCGGCATGTGCCAATGCACTTATGAAAATTCAATCCTTATTTGAACCAATGAAGTCATACCACAAACTACCGTGAGCTCCATATCTTTTTGGGACCATCATTATGAGCTTGCTCAACGTCATAATCCGAATGGATTCCGACATGGATTTAGAAATAACTGCTTATTTTCGAATGCAGTTAACCGCATTCGAAAGCGACCCTTTATGTATTTGGGAAGGTATGAAAAGTACCTATTCCAACTTAAACAAAATTGCAAACAAAATTTTGCAGTTTAAAAAACATGAAATATTCGTTTTATTGTCAAACGGAAATGTTTTAAAACATCGGTCATACATCGATGCATCGAATTTTCAATCCGATGTATCAACCCAACATCGATGTTTGATTTTGAACACATAGATGGACATCGACATCGATGTTTTCATTCAAATTTACATCACTAGTTCAGGGTATACAAAAAAAAAATGTAACCCAATAATATATGTATCAAAAACGATGGGAAATTTTATTTAAGCGAATGCACTATGGGTAAAAATCCCGAAATTTTGGCATAAATGCAAACTTTTTATTGTTTAGTATTCGCCAACTGGTTTATTTTTCTCATTTATAATACTCCAGTAGACATTAAAACTATTTATAACATTTTCAAGACATCCATTGAGCTTCGTCAAAGTTAGCTGATTCAGAGTAGCTTGGTAAATCGAAAAAGCGCTTGATATCATTCTCGACTTTCAACGTGAATATATCTTTGTAGATTGCAAAGTTTTGTTATAGAAAAATTACAATTTATTTTGTTGTTCTGTGATTGTTTGGTCAATTGTGCAACATGTTGCTGTGTGCATGTTTAAGATCAAAATTAATATTTATATTTGCGTTTCGTCAGACATAACTTTTGACCCGTCAAATGCATTTGAAATGTTGAAATCACAAATTGTGTACTAATGTTTGTTAAATCCAATATTAAAAAGACATTTTTGCCCCTTCACGAAATAATCGACATGTTGCAGCTACACATGAGTTCAGCAATTCTATTCTGCTGGAAGTGTGGAACAGCAACATGCGACAATATAGTGCAATAAAAGATTATATGGTCAAACAATATAAGCAAAGACAACAAATCGGAAGATCAACTTAAATTAATTGAGCAAAAAAATACTCTTCTTCGATTGAGCTAAAGACTTCAAGTTACGTATATATTGAGAAGCGTAAACTGGTCATTTGCCCTTTTAAGAAAGGATAGAGTGACTGCAAAAGAACAGAGCTATTGGAATTAAGTTCCTCCTCAGTCCACCATATTATATTTACCATATTATAAACTTTAAAAAAGAGAATTCTTTAAAAAACAAGAGCAGAAAGGCACCAATGAAATTTTCACTGAGTCCGACTAGCGCTACAGAGCTCGAAAAATTCTAGTTAACTCCAAGTTGTCTTCTTTAAAATTGGGTGAAAAGGTTGAAATGAACTGGGCAAGGTTTCGAGAGCATAAGCTATTCGGCGTGTGTTGCTTGACCATGATTTCAAAGCACTAGTAGCTCGAAAGAAGCTGTTTAAAACAAAGAAGAATTATCTAAGCAGACTAGCCTTTCATAAGGAGCACATTTTGAAGGACTCCTCGTTTTGGAACATTGGGATTTTCTCGGAGGAGTCAAAATTTAATATTTTGAGCTTCGGCAGTATGTTTTATGTGTGGAGAAAGCCGAATACTGAGCTCAATAAAGAAAACCTTAAAGCAACAGTGAAGCATTGCTGTGACCACGGTATGGTTTGGGCTTGTATGTCCGCAGACGGAGTCGGTACTTTGGTATTCATCGATAAAATGATGTAGAAAATTCATTACCTTCATATAAAATAAAAAATTTTGATCCGAAGTTCCAAAAAACTGGCTGTAGGCAACGGTCTCCGTTTCTACTAAGACAACGACCCGATCCGCAAAGCTAGATTCTTTCAAACATGGCTTATTTGGAACTGTCCCCACGTCATGAATCCCCCGGCACAGTCTTCCGAATTAAATGTCATCGAGAATCTGGGGGCACTTTTAGTCAACCGCGTCAGAAAACATAAGAATTGTAACAAAGAAGACCCAAAGAGAACCTTACTGGAGGAATGGCCCAAAATAACGCCAAGATATACTCAAAACTTGATGGATTCAGTGACAAATAGGCTGGAAGCTACGATAAAAGCGAAGGGAATGCAAACCAACCATTAAATTAAAGGGTAACCTTAAATTTTAGTATTTTACTGGCACTGTATCAAATAAGCTGTGAGGGAATTTTGGTATATTATTTTGTTTTTTTATTTTTTTGCTGTTGAACAGCATTATTTAAAAATAAAAATCTTTTGTTTTATAAAACAAGGAATTGCCCTCTTTAAAATGAAATTTAAAGTATTGCGATATCATTTATAGTTTTTGAATTACAACAAGAGAAAATTTTAAAATTGAAGTGTATCAAATAAGCTGTGAGCCACTGTCGGAGCGTCGTTAATTGTTAGAGTCTCATCCGTCATATTGGCACACAAACTTTGAGTGCGAAGGGAATTCCGACCGTCGCGTGTAATTGTCTGAATGCGACTGACTTTACATTTCTTCTTGATCACGCATTGATCCACTGTTAAAAGACTCTGTAGGTTACGCAAAGAGCAGTTCCGTTACTTTTGATGTTAACTAACAAAGCCCCTGTGACGTCACAGGGTCCTAAGTGTGTTCTGTTATTCAATTAGATACTTGGCGGTCACTGAGGCAAAGATCCTCCAAGTGCTCATAAGTAACCAAAATAAGTTGTTTTGCAACGAATTCGAATAGTAAGAATCATAATCATGATCAATCCCCACTTTTATTTACTTAAAATACGAAAACTTATTAGATAATGGAAGAAACTGTGAGGCCTTCTGGCAGCAACAAAAGCACTTCCTGAATGGGTACTACGTCCGAAAAAATTATCAAAAGGCATGCTTTTTTTAATTTTCGTCATTAGTATTGTTTATAAATATCAATATATTTCAATATTCTAATAGAGTACATGTTGAAGTCATATCAGGTAAGCTGCTGCTCACACCTGATTCCATGTCAAAAAAAAGGCCCAAAGACCGAAATAAAATGTATGTATTAATTAAGAACCCCAAAATGGACTGACAGTATAAGTAGTCAAACATACAGAAATAGATCATCTGGCTGAACAAGCCCTCAGAAATCTTGGTAGAAGCTAACAATGCCGCACCAATCTTTGGCCAACAAATTTCTAATATGATGAATGAATATGATAGATATTTATTTATTTATTTATTTAAAAAATATTGACAAAACGAGAGTCAAAATAGCCTACAAAAAATACAATTATTACAATAGAATCACCAACCCGATGGGGGTGTTTTATTTGCCAGTCCGGCCAGCTATGCCCCAATTCACAGGCAAATATGGTCAGTGATAACTATTGAAACTATGCAAAGAAAGTGTTAAATGAAAATATTACATATAGATTATAAGAGACTAAATATAATTAATATAATTACAATTTAATAATTCTTAAAATTAAAAATAAAAAAAAATTAACAAAAATAAAAATTAAAATTAAAATAAATAAAATAAAAATAGGTAAAGAAACAAGGAAGATATTAACAATATTGAAAGATAAATTAAAAGAAGGCCTATAATATAGAATAGTTAATAGGATTGAGAAATCACTGCAAGCAACAATAGCAACATAATGTAGCTTATGCCTGTGCATTGCGAGTGATTTCCCTAAGGTGTGCTAAAAGCAACGATTTAATTTTAGGAAGAGAGAGCTCTAAGGAAAATACGTGATAATATTTATTAAAATTAACACACAGAACATGAAACGCACTATGCAAAGAATAATCCGTAGTGCATATAGGTAAATGAAGCGGACGATAATGTCTAGTTGTTCGGGACGGAACCGAGAAATTAAGACGCATCAACAAAAAGGACGAATCAATATTACCGTTAATTACTTTGTGCAAAAAATCAATTCCTAAAATTGTTCTGCGATTCATTAACGATGGAAGATCAATGAGCTGAAGCCTACTATGGTAGGACGGTAATCGTAAATTACTGTCCCAGTTAAGATCCCTTAGGGCAAAAAGAAGAAACTGTTTTTGGACTGATTCAATACGATCTTGATACAGTTTATGTTGCGGAGACCAAACAACTGAGCAATACTCTAAGATAGGACGTACAAGCGAAATAAATAATTGTTTGGTAATAAAAGGATCTTTAAATTCCTTAGACCAACGTTTAATAAAGCCAAGCACGCTTTTGGCTTCATTTATGATGGTAGAAATATGAAGATTAAAATTAAGTTTACTGTCAAAGAGAACACCAAGGTAAAGATGCGTTGTAAGGAAATGTTACTAATTTTATAGTCAACAATATGAGGAATAGAACGACTGAAAGTCATAGTCATACACTTTGAGCAATTTAGGTGCAACTGGTTCACCACACACCAAGATTGAAATGCATTAAGGTCATCTTGAAGTTGTAGATGTCCATTTGCACTGGAGTATGGAAGGCAAAGTTTTACATCATCCGCATACATAAATATGGTAGAATAAGAGATGCAACTAGGAAGATCATTTATAAAAAGCGAAAAGAGTAATGGTCCTAAATGGCTACCTTGAGGAACACCAGACGAAACAAAGATAAATTTAGAAGTAGCTGTTCTCAACAAGACTCTTTGGGTTCTACCATTCAAATAGGATGAAATCCAGGACACAAGTTTAGGAGAAAATCCTAAACGTTCAAGCTTCAGAGTTAGTATCTGATGATTAACTCTGTCAAATGCTTTACTGAAATCATTATAAATAACATCAATTTGCATTTTTTTAGAAAAACTATCATTGACAAGTGAAGTGAATTCGAGTAAATTCGAGGATGTTGATCGATTCTGAATAAAACCATGTTGGGATGGTGAAATAATCGATTTGCAGAAATATTGCAAGGTTGATGTTATAATTTTTTCAAATAGCTTCGGAATAGCAGATAATTTTGCAATACCTCTGTAATTGGAAATATCAGATCTTCCACCTTTTTTATATAGAGGAATGATGAAAGACTCTTTCCATATTGAAGGGAACACAGAAGTTTCCAAAGATAAATTAAACAGTTTTAGCAATGGTGATTGAAGAGAAACACTGCACTGTTTAATGATTCAACTTGGGATATTGTCAGCACCAGGGGAGAAAGATGACTTCAGCGTCTTAATGGCTGTAGCTAGAGAGTCTGCAGTAATATTAGGAGCATAAATAGAACCATAATCAGGAAGTGAATATGGATACGAATCACTATATAGATCAACAGAAGAGTAAGTAGATTGAAAAAAATCTGCAAAAAGATCGGAGGAATCCTGATCAGTACAAGTTTTTTTAGCACCAAGGACAAAGGAGGACGGCAAACCAGAAGACTTACGCTTCAAGTTTACAAATGTGTAAAATTGTTTAGGATCTCGAGCAAACTGTCGTTTGCAACGCACAAGGTAATTCTCATAACACCGAGTATTTAAAAGACAGAAGTTTGACTTGGCAATGGAATATTTAGACCAGTCAACACTTGAACCAGACCTTTTAAAATTTTTAAAACATTTAGTTTTAATGTTTCTTAAATTCGAAAGAGTCTTAGTAAACCATGGCGGTTTATTTGAACTGGGCAATATGCGACAGAGAGGGACGCACACATCCAGAATAGAGTTTAAGGTAGTATAAAAAATCGATGCTGCCAAATTAATATCAACCAACTCATAAAGAAGAGTCCAGTATGTTGAATTAATTAATTCATTAAGCAAAACAAAATTGCATTTACGATAACAGCGGCTTAAATTAGAAGGTACAGATGAATAAGTTGGAGGATTATCAATAGATAATAAAACCTCTAAAGTGGGGTGATGCAAATCCTCTGGTAAGCAGAAAGGAGTTGATCTCACGACATTAATGATGGAGTCATGATTAATGAACACAAGATCAAGCGTGCGATTCAGATGGTTAGATTTGGAATTCATCTGAAACATAGAAAGATTAAACAATTCATCAAAAAGATAGTGATCAATGGTCGGAATAAAGTAATTTGCATTACAAGTTGATGACTAAGAAGTGTTAGGAATATTGAAATCACCCAACACAAGAAGAAAGTCTCTATCAGTTACATGTTCATAAATTTCTTTAATACAGTTTATATGTTGAGCATAAACCTGCATTTCAGAAGAGGGAGGGATATAAGAACATGTAATAAACAAAGAGCTCGATGGGAGCATTAACTTAACCCCTATAATCTCCACATCATGAAGATAGGAAAAGGTAAATAATTCGGAGTGGATACTGGATTTAACAGCAATTAACACCCCACCACCTTTACGCATCGAACGATCAAGTCTATAAATAGTGAAATTACTTGCAAGAATCTCACTATTAAGAATGTTATGATTTAACCATGTTTCAGTGAAGGCAATAATGTCATATTGAACACTAAAACTATGCAAGTATAGACTTTTAAGTTTAGATTTCAAGCCACGTACATTTTGGTAAAGGCAATAATGTCATATTGAACACTAAAACTATGCAAGTATAGACTTTTAAGTTTAGATTTCAAGCCACGTACATTTTGGTAAATGAGTGAAAGCTGTGAAGAAGAATGAAACATATTTAGTTTTTTGGTGTAATACTTGATGTTGATTGCACCGAAGGTAAGGAAATAGGATGAGATTTGGTTCGATTTTTAGGTTTAAATTCATGGACAACTACATGAGGTGGCCAGAATTTGGGATCACATATTGTTGTGAAATACTCAAGCGGCACATTGATCTTGAATGAAGCAATTTCACGCGGAGTCGCAAAACTAAACTTCGATATAAAGACATTGGCCGAGATCTTGCTTGAAATAAAAGCAGATACTGCCTCACATGTCGTATCCGATGAAAGCCTAGATAAGAAAACTTGCTTTCGAGGAGAGACGACAGATAAGGTAATGCCAGGAGTGGTCGACTTATTGTCACTCTTAGTTTGAGCAATAATTGGTGATGAGTCCAATTTTTGAACACAGACTTGAGTTTCAATAGCAGTTACGACAGGGGAAACAGAAGATTCAGAAACTACTGGTATAGGATCAAGAGAATTAGGCGCAGAGGACAAAAGCACGTTAGAGAGCAAGTACACAGCGAGAGAGTAAACTTGCACAGCACGAAATTAGGAGAGCGAAAAAACAACAATAGTAAGCAAGATCAAAATTACAAGCACTCACACTAACAAACGTTTTGAGAGTAATGTAGGGAGAGCGCCAAAAGAAAATAGAAGCACTAAAGCAAAATGCAAAATAATGCTAGTAAAACAAGACACCAGCTGCACCAAACTTCAAAGTTAAAAATCAATTTACCAAATGCACAATATATCACGGATCAAACCTTGCACAGGAATATGACAACACTTGCAATAATTAACACCGCGATTGTGTGAAACTTTAAAAAATCAATTTAATATGACAAAATAAGAAGAATGTGCAGAGCAAAAATAAACACGTGGGGATTGATGGGAAACGATTATTTTAATTGAGTTTTTATTACAAGAGTAACTAGGATTAACATATACTAATCGTTTCCCATTAATCCCCATCAATATATCTATCATATTCACTCATCAGATTAGAAATCTGTTGGGCTACCAAGATTTCTGATGGCTGGTTCAGCCAGATTATCTGTTTCTTTATGTTTGACTACTTATACTCTTAGTCCTTTTTAGGTTTTTTAATTAATACATACATTTTATTCGGTCTTTGGGCTTTTTTTCTTGACATGGAAGCAGGTGTGAGCAGCAGCTTACCTGATATGACTTCACCTTGTACTCTATTTGAATGTTGAAATATATTGATATTTATAAACAATACTAATGGCGAAAATTAAAAAAATCATGCCTTTTGATCATTTTTTCGGACGTAGTACCCATTTAGGAAGTCCTTTTGCTGCTGCCAGAAGGCCTTACAGTTTCTTCCATTATCTAATCAGTTTTCGTATTTTAAGTAAATAAAAGTGAGGATTGATCATGATTATGGTTCTTACTATTCGAATTCGTTGCAAAACAATTTATTTTGGTTACTTATGAGCACTTGGAGGATCTTTGCCTCAGTGACCGCCAAGTATCTAATTGAATAACAGAACACACTTAGGACCCTGTGACGTCACAGGGGGTCTGTTAATTAACATCAAAAGTAACGGAACTGCTCTTTGCGTAACCTACAGTGCGCTTCTTTTACAAACGCAGGCCGGACTACACTCAGCAACAGCGCGACTGGCCGTCGCCTCACTCGTACGGTATTTTGGCGCCAGTCATATTCTGCGCTGTAGTCAAATTCTAAGAACGATTTCACAATACACCAAACTCATTACGCAGTTGCGCCTTGCAAGCACAGTAGGCAAACTATGCTCATTATGTGACAGACACCTACAGTGCACTATGGGTAAAAATCCCGAAATTTAGGCATAAATGCTAATTTTTTTTCTTAGTATCCGCCAACTGGTTTATTTTTCTCATTTATAATACTCCAGTGAACATTAAAACAATTTTAATAAAATTTTCAAGACATCCATTAATGTTTTGAGCTTCGTCAAAGTTTGCTGATTCAGAGTTGCATGGTAAATCGAAAAAAGCGCTTGATATCATTCTTGACTTTCAACGTGAATATATCTTTTTTGTAGGTTGCAATAATGGAAAAGTTTTGTTATGGAAAAATATCAGGGAGGGATATCATTTAAATGAGATTCTTACAATTTATTTTGTTGTTCTGTGATTTATTGGTCAATTGTGTAACATGTTGCTGTGTGCATTTTTAAGATCAAAATTAATATTTATATTTGCGTTTCGTCAAACATAACTTTTGACCCGTCAAATGCATTTGAAATGTTGAAATCACAAATTGTGCAGCAATTCCATTTTGCTGGAAGTGTAGAACACCAACAAGCACAATATAGTGCAATAAAAGATTACAAGGTCAGACAAAATAAACAAAGAAGATCAACTTAAATTAATTGAGCTAAAAAAAAAAAAAAACGTTTCTTCTTTACGAACATATGACCACGTGCTCTGCTAACCGGGCAGTTGCTGCCGTGGCTTAGGAGTGGGTTGGGCTATACTTTTGACGCTGATAACTCCATTTCTAGAAGGACGATCTTCATGAAATTTTCAGAGTAGATTAAGAGTATCTAGTATTTGAAATGGGTTTTTCAAATTTGAGGCGAAGGAGGCGTGGCATCCTAAAACTGAAAATTACAAAATCTACGTAACCATAATATCTATCTATATAAAATTGAAGTCTTTAGCTAAAACGGTGACGGTGTAGAAGTTATGCCCAAAAAACGTAAAAAAAGTAAATGAATGAAGGGGAGGGGATGTGAGCGTGGTTCAATTTTGGAAAAAAATACGAAATTATAAAATACTCATACTTATATGTATGCAAAATTACAAGCTTTTATCTCTTCAGGGACAATTTATGCCAAAAAATCGGGCTTTTTACCCATAGTGCAGTGGTCAAAATTCGTTTATAATGCGACATATACATATGTACATATAATTTTGCGTTTTTGACTGGTGAAATATCATTTGACAATAAAATTTTTAGTTCATTGTATGTTCGGAATTAAGATTGCCTATCTATACAATTGAAAAAATTTTGTTTACCGATATCGTATTTGTCTGCAATTATATAAATAATAAAAATCTCTTTCCATTTATACATTCGATTAACACAAATTGTAAAATTTTAGAATTTGTATTATGATTGTAGAATAATTATGAAATAAAACTTATCATAATTTAATGTAAATGAATCATTTTTCACTAAATATATTTCTAGGGAATAAATGAGTCTGCGAATACCCTATTGGAAGCAGCTATTGTGGAACATGATCAAAAAGGTTATAGTGGAGCAGTTGGTGCTGTGGTTAGACAATTACCTCAATTAGTTTTATGTCCGGCGGTACTAGCAACTCAAGCAACAACAAACATTTTAGGAGGAGCTAAAAGTTCTCTTGTCCCTGAAGCTAAGCGTGAAGCCACCGACAAATGGAAGCAAACCAAAAACTAAAAAAAAAAATGTGTAATCTATTTATAAACGAATTTGTATAAGTAATGTAATAAATACCATTCTAATTCCACAAGTTTCACGAAACACGACGTAACTTGGTATCAGTATATTATTTTATAAAACGAAATTAAATATTAAATAATAGTAGACTAAAAATACAATCCAATTAAATCATTTGGTGGACGAGCACCCATTTGCTAGAGCTGTACAGATTGCTTCAGAGTCGGCTTGGTAATGTGCTCATTAGCGAAATCGCTTTATTTTGCTTGCCTTTGAAATATGGGGCTTCCAACGGGCAACTCTTTCATTATACCCCGCTTCCTTCCAAATGCGTCGAACAGTTTGACTGGACAACGTTTTGTTTAAATGTTCCGCGACTTCAAGATTTCCTTGGTGGGCAGTAATCTATGGATTTGGAGGCACCAGCTGAACAATTCGCTTTATCTTCTTGCCTGTCAGCAACGAAGGACGACCAGATCGGGGCTTATATCATATGGAGCCTGTTGAAATGTAGTTGTCGTACACTCTCTGACATGAGGAATGAGTTCTCCCAACCAATTGCCCGATTTCTTGCCAGGATTTGCCCTCCAAACGAAATTTTAAAATTAATTTACGCTCTTCAATACAGATCTCTTTTCGGTAACGGTAATCGCGAATTCCCTCATTGTACGCAGAATTCTACGTATGTACGCAGACTTTTTGGAAGGCCTTTTTTTGATAAGGTTTTTTTAAAATAGTTATATTATGCTTTAGTTTTTTGTTTTCATAAATGAAGTGATATTAAATATTAAGTTTAATAACTAAGGAAACTAATACAAAAAGAAAAAATGGAATATCTTGTTTATATCGAGCGCTATTAATGGTCAAACTTAAAAAACAAATATTTTCTTGGGTGTACGCAGAGTTATGTGAGCAAGTGTATGTGCATACACAACCAGTCATTTTACTCTCATTTATTCATTATTTTACTCATCTTATACTTGAGCGTTGGTCTGTAATAAAGTACTCATTTTACACATAACAAAAACAAACAAGTTATTTTTTGACAGTCACAAGGAAGCCGGAGGGAAGCTGAGGAAATATGTAGTTATTTTAAAGTTCAAGTTCCAGCAACTAAGAAAGCTCTAGACGAGATTGCTCGACTATAAGATCCCCTGAACCCTTCGAGGAACCAATAATATTCCAAGAATTCTTCGCTTCGTTTCTGTACACGTAACAAGCTAGCATGCACATACACGCACACATATGTACATGTTTTTGCTGTGTGTATATATGCACATACGTGCATGCATATGTTGCTTCAGGCTCGCCGAGCTGGCCGAGCTACAAACGAGCAGTACGAGGAAGAGCCGGATGTTTTCGCGGCTATCTCTACCAGCGCTGCCGCGCGGCTGCAGTAGACGGATCCAGCATCATGGAGAGCCACATCCACACCGCAGTCTGAACTAAGGACACGAGGGCCAGGCGACAATGAGCAGGAGTATCCAAAGGTGGCCAAAGAAGTACGTGAGTGGAACTTCCGTTTTGATGGCACCTCCAAGCCTTTGGAGTTCCTGGAGCAGGTGGAGTGGTTGGCAGACACATATAGACTGGATTTTGATCTGATCCCAAGAGAAAGATATGGCTTTAATGTGGTACGTGGCCAAGAATAGCCATTGGAAGACGTGGGGAACCTTCGTGAGAAGCTTCCACGAGTTATTCTTGCCGAGGGACTATCTAGAGAACCTTAAGGACGAAGTCAAGCGACGAAAGCACGTGGTGCACGAGCCTTTCAAGGTCTATATGGAGGAGATGCAGACTCTCATATTATGATACATATACATAATATGTATGCCAGATTTTGCCACGCTCCCTTCGCCACCAATTTGAAACAAGTAAGAACGTTGCAGTTAGGCGCAACTAAGTGCGATATACTTCGTTCCCATTGGTGCATCTTATTTATTTAATAAACATTTAATTAACGAAATATTTCGGCAATTCGAAAACGTACATGGCAAGCAACAAACGTTTTCCTACACATACATACAGATTTACACATGTACACACTATACGAGTATACACACAATTTTCTATGTATGCATACAATGCATACAAGCAATGCCTTATTTGGTTTTAGTTAACACATCTCATATCAGGGTAGTGGCGCTGGTGATAAGCGCTATGCAAGCTATACTTAGGTGCGTGGGTTCGAATCCAGCGGAAAACTTTTTTTCAAAAATTATTTTTTTTTTTTTTTAATTGTTTTTTATATTTATATATTTATTTATTTGTAAAATGCTTGCTACCAATTGATAATAATTTATAAACATACCCATATGAATTGTGCATTTAAGCAAAAACTAAAACAACTTTTCCGATTTGCCACGCTGCTTGGCAAGCATTTTTTCTATGCATGCATATATGTATGTATGTCTGTACACAGATGTTTGTATTTGTGTATACACATCCAAGTGTGTATACATATTGCAAGAAGTGCGATTGTATTGTCCAGCTGTCCAGCTGATCAGCTGTGAATTTATTTAGGTTTAGGTAACGATTACATGTTATTTTAAAAGTCCTGGGTTCAAATCCCGCTGACAACTTTTTATTTATTAATCGAAAACTTATAAATTTTATTTTTTAAATTCATTAATATTATTATATTTATGTTAAAATGCTTTCTGCCATCTTAGCAATTGGTACTAAGCTATTATATGCATGAATTATGGAGTTGGCCACAACAAACTTCTTTGCCGATTTGACACGGCCCTAGTGGGCGTAGACGCATAATTTTTGGCCAGTTCTTAGAAAGGGCCGAGGCTAACATGACTGCAACATTAGTACATTTTCAAGCTTCTAGCTCTAAACTGTAGGAGATATAAACTTTTGCGGTTTGCCTCGCCCCCTGTGGGCGTAGATATATCTACTATAGCTTATTGATCTTGAGTTGTTAACCCGAGTATGCATGCAAAATTTCAAGTCGTTAGTGTCAATAGTGTTCAAAATATAGCACAGTTTGAAAAATCACGATATATTCAGGTCCGATTTGCCACGCCCCCCATGGGCGTAGACATATGACTTTTTGATCGATCTTCTTAGAATCATAACATTAACTCACATGCAAAATTTCAGCTTTCTAGCTTTAACGGTGTAGGATATACGTTTTTCCCTTTGGGAACAAAGTATAAAAAAAAAACAACGCATTTCAAATACTAGAGACTTGCAATTTGGCAAATAGAACTTAGGAGATCAAGGTCATCTGCGTGTGTACGTGTTTTGGGCGACTCCAATTTTGCCACCGAGCTTACGCATCGGAGTATACAACTAGCATAACGACCATGGTAGCGGCAAATATAACTGGCAGGCAACCCAGTTCTAGCATAAATATGAGCAGTTGGAGGATACCACAAAATATAGTCTTGGTAGATCCAGCTTTCGGTAAGCCACAGCGAATAGATTTGCTTATCGGAGTCAGCCTTTTCTATAACTTGCTCTGTGTAGGTCAAATCAAGTTGGCGCCTGGGCTTCCACTGCTGCAGAAGACTCATCTTAGCTAGCTGCTATAATTCCACACTAATAGCTTCAAAGACGCCTTCGGATCCCGGCACAGACTCCGGTACTGATATCCAATTGGACAGTCTCGTTCGTCGTTTCTGGGAAACTGAGAGCAGGAAGAGTCAGATTGCGAAGCGCACTTTGTGAGGCATGACAAACGATTGCCCAGTGCACTATGGGCGCAAATGCCGATTTAGCGACATAAAGTCAAACATTATTTTGTAATATTTTCTTCTTTTTTTTTTTCTTAGTTCCATTGTACAAATTTCTAACGATTATAAAACTTTAAAAAAAATTTTTTTCGTGCATCACAGGCTTTTTCGCAAGCCTGTAAAGTCAGCTGATGCTACGCTAAGTTGTGTTTGCCTAAAATTGCTTACCACGAGTGCAATGTTAATTTGTTTTCCGTTTACGAAATATATCGTCTAATTGTGGTTGTTGAGCTATCGAGATTTTTCGTATAGCTTTGGATTAAAAACACAATTTGATTAGCGAGTCTTAATTGTTTATTAGATGCGAGTATGCATATGTATGTAAATATGTATGTTAAAGAAAACGTTTCTTGTTAAAAGGGACAGTAAATATGCACACATTCGATCTACGTTTGCCGGTTGCTAAGACTGACCGCTGCGTGGGAGAACGAATGAACGTTAAAAAGGGAGAGCGCAATCTCTTTACAAAATTCTCTTAGATGCTAATAGGTTTGGCGAACTGCCGCTCTTAGTTCTTATAAAGCGCTGATTGCTGGGCCCAACATCCTCCCCCCGTTGAAGACTTAGTCTTAAACAGAATCCTTAAGGGGCAGCAAGCACAGCTTGTTTGTAGCTCTTCTTGTCTCGCCAGCTTCAGTTTTGAGCACGGCCACCCGTGCAACGCCGTCACGTCCAGGGATAAGTTCAATTATTCTGGCCAGTGGCCACTTAAGCGGCGGAAGATTCTCATCCTTTACGTCGCCAACCGCCAAACCAGACTTAGAAGTTCTCCATTTAGCCCGCTGTTGTAGTAAGTTGAGGTATTCGCCTTGGTGCCAGGCATCCAAGCGATTGAAATTGAGCCTCGTGAGGTTAGGCTCGCTGAAGGATGAAGGAGGACCACCGTTCAGGAAAATGCGCAGGCGTCAGTACGTCCAAGTCTGCTGGGTGCTCTGAAATTGAAACTAAAGGGCGTGAATTAATGACAGCAGCAATGTTGCAGACCAGTGTGCGAAGCTCATCATAAGTTAGGACAGAAGGGCCAACAGATCGATAGAAATGATGCTTCGCCGTCTTCACTGCAGCCTCCCACAAACCTCCAAAGTGAGGAGATCGTGGAGGGATGAAATGCCATTCGATTGATTCCGCCAGGCAGAAGTCCTTCACAGCATTCTGGTGGGCGTCAGACAGGAATAGACGCTTCAGCTCCTGAAGCTGGTTGCGGGCGCCAAGAAAGTTTGTGGCATTGTCAGACCAAATTTGACTTGGTTTTCCTCTGGTGCATAAAAACCTTTGGTGGGCATGCAAAAATGCCGTGGTAGTTAAATCCTTAGCTAAATATGAGAACAAAAGATGATCAGATGATGGACCCCATGCGAGGCCAAGTGTCTTAGTAATGACACTGCCATCGTTGAACCTAATGAGTGATTCCTTGTCGCACTCTGTTACGCCGTCCAGCACCATGGGATGGCTTGAACACCACTTTCGCAACTTGTACTGGCCACATGCCAATATTCCAGCTGTTTCTTGCATGACGCGTCTTGCCTCTTCGACTGAATTTCCTCCAGAGATCAAATCGTCGACATAGAAATCGCGAAGTAATGCCTCGGAACCGACTGGAAAGGTATCCTTTTCATCTATGGCGAGCTGATGCATGGCACGCACAGACAAGAATGACGCAGGTTTTGTGCCATATGTGACCGTATCAAGCTTGAACACTTCTAACTCATCATCTGGTGAATTCCTCCATAGAATGCATTGCAGATAGCTGTCTGGCTCAGGCACCTTCACGCAACGATACATTTTGCAAATATCACCGGTGAGTGCAACTGGATAGGACCGGAAACGCAGCAATATGTCGACCATTTTCGGCTGAATGACAGGACCTGACATTAGAATGTCATTCAGCGAATAACCAGTTGATGTAGCTGCTGATCCATCAAATACGATTCAATTTCTTCTCCAAATTAAGAAACCGCCGCAGCGCTTGCTGATAAGACTCTCCAAGAAGCTCGTAATTAAGCTTAACAGGCAAGCGTACTGAATATTGGCCACTGGGCAATCGTTTGTAATGCCTCACAAAATGCGCTTCGCAATCTGATTCCTCCTTGCTAATGTTTACGACAGGGTCGCTGCAGCTCTCAGTCTCCCAGAAACGACGAACAAGACTGTCCAATTGGATATCAGTAGCGGAGTCTGGACCTGGATCCGAGGGCGTCTTTGAAACTATTAGTGTGGAATTGTGGCCACTAGCTTTGCCCCCCGATACAACCCAACCAAGACGAGTCTTCTGCAGCAGTGGAAGCCCAGGCGCCAACTTGATTTGACCCACACAGAGCAAGCTATAGAAAAGGCTGACTCCGATAAGCAAATCTATTCGCTGTGGCCTATCGAAAGCTGGATCTGCCAAGACTATATTCTGCGGTATACTCCAATTGCTTGTATTTATATTAGAACTGGGCTGCCTGCCAGTTATATTTGCTGCTACCATGGCAGCTGCCTAACGGTCATAACTGCTAGTCGCATACTCCGATGCGTGAGCTTGCAAGCTGAGGCAAATGGTGCTTCCATCGGTTGCAAAATTGGAGTCGCCTAAGCCACGTACAGACGCATATGACCTTGCTCTCTTAAGTTGTAGCAGATTGGCAAACCTGGCTGTAACAAGATGTACCTGGGGGCCTGAATCTAAGAGTGCACGACAAGGAACAAGCTCGCCAAACCGATTCTTGGCCAGAACCACTGCGGTAGCCAGAAGCGCAACATCGCTGTTCAGATCTTGAGCCAGGAGAGTAGTGGACGGAGCTGAGGGCTGAGTAGGAGTGATCTGCATCCCTGATGATGAGGATTGCTGATGGAACGGAGTTACTGCCTGCGATGTGTTGGAGTTGCCAAGGTGGAGAAGCGTATGATGCTTGACTCCACAGACCCGACAACTACGCGAGCCACATTGTCGCGACTGATGGCCGCCTTTCAAACAATTTAAGCATAGCCCAGCCTTCTTGACTTCATTCAGACGAAGAGTAGGCGATAGGTTTGCGAATCTTGAGCATTTATAGATTGTATGCTCAGGATCATTACAAAAAACGCAACTGTGTGCACTGTGGTCTGTTACAAGAAATGTGGACCGGCTGTTGGCCAATTTACTGCTAGAATTCACCTGCTTACTGGATGAATAGTTATTTAGAGAGAATTCCATTGATTCCAAAGTGCGGCAGCGAAGCTCCATGAAAGAGGCCACTTCTTCATATGCAGGTATATGGGACGCCATCTCCGAATCCCCCAATTTCTCTTCCCATTTAGCTTGTGAGGCCACATCAAGTTTCTGTAACAGCACCTGAGCAATGATGGCACTGGCTATTTGTTCTGTTGTGCCCAGGCTACTGAGTGCACGCATATGTACATTGAAGCTGTCGGACAATTCTCGCAACTTGGCTATGGATCCATTTTCTACCCTTTTCAGCCCTAAGATCTTTACGATGTGGGCTTGAAAAATTAAACTTCGGTTATCATATCTTTGTTTCAATAGCCTTATGGCCATCGTATAGTTGTCGTTAGAATTTCCAAAGATCGAACTTTATCCAACGCTGCACCATCCAGACAAGACCGTAGATGCTGAAGCTTTTCCATGTTGCTGATTTCTGGCCTGCTATCAATGATTGTTGAAAACATTGAGTAGAAATCAGCCCAATTTGCATATCCACCGCTGAACGTAGGCAGCTTTAAAGGCGGTAATGCAGGTGCGGAATGTATTTTGGGAACGGAAACCTGAGTAGGGACGATCGGTCTACTAAACGTGGAACTATGAGGCATTTGAGCGATACGACCTTGAATTTCTGACATTATTGTTGACTGCATGACCATTATTAAGTCATCGAAGTCAACGCGCAAATCGCTGCCCATCTCAGCAAAGTCAAGTTCCTCTAGAGTTTCATTGGCTTCACTAAAAGAATGGCTTAGCTTACCAATGTGCTCCAAAAGAACGTTTAAAGTGCTGTTACTGTGATCGGCAAGCGCATCAGAATCAACCTTGGCTTGCAGTCTTTTTACGCGTTCAAACACCGATTTCACTTTGAGCTTATAAAATTTCGCTCGCTCTTCGGGCGCAACTGTAGTAGCATTTAAGCTCGCCATGATGAGTAAAGCACACGAGAATTACCGATAGAGTTCACAGTTGCTGATATACACGGGCGCAAAACTCAGATTCTGAGTTATTTTACTGATCACACCACAGAGTTTAGTTAATTGCCAATTATATGCCACTATTATTTCACCCAATTATTGCATGCGTATGAATTAGTGCGCACTGGCAACGTTATTATGGACGTAGTATTGCAGCCGAACCGAATGAGTGCAATGACAACAACAGAATTAACGGCAAGCACTGAGATTATGCACGCTTAATCGACGTATGAGTGCGAAGTTATAGAAACTCACAGTTCCGAAATTAGTTGCTATTAATTGTTTATTAACTTGTCACTTGTTACTTGTATGTACACCAATAAGTTATAACTGATGAGCACATATGTAGGTATGTCTGTAGAACTAAGTTTATACGCACTGTTTTTACGGACACCACTGTATTGCAAAACGAAACGAAAGAGTGTCTGGCGACTTTGCAAGAAGTAGCGGTAAAAAGGCAATTGCTATATAAACGGCATATGTGCACGACAATATATATGTATTTACGAAACTTAAATATATATATGTATATTAATATATATATTTATATGTTTATATGTTTATGTGTTTATGTTGATATGCATATATGTAAGTACATGTATATGCATAGAGAGAAATCACGTCGGGGTCACCAAATGTTGAGCTATCGAGATTTTTCGTATAGCTTTGGATTAAAAACACAATTTGATTAGCGAGTCTTAATTGTTTATTAGATGCGAGTATGCATATGTATGTAAATATGTATGTTAAAGAAAACGTTTCTTGTTAAAAGCGACAGTAAATCTGCACACATTCGATCTACGTTTGCCGGTTGCTAAGACTGACCGCTGCGTGGGAGAACGAATGAACGTTAAAAAGGGAGAGCGCAATCTCTTTACAAAATTCTCTTAGATGCTAATAGGTTTGGCGCTCTTAGTTCTTATAAAGCGCTGATTGCTGGACCCAACAGTTGTGAAAATGATGCAAAATATTAATCAAAGTATGTAGAATGTAGATTAAAATGGAAAATTGTTTTCGTTGTTGTCTTGTTTTGTATATAGCAGATTTAATAAGTCACGTTTTTGACCGAACCTAACCTGAAAATAGCATACTTGCGCATACTTGCGCAAAATTATAATATTCGATGTCCGTCGTGGCGATTTACGGGAAGTGTAGCTGGGAAAAACACACAAAGCTGGCGCCACTTTTGATTAACTGTGCCGAAAAATTAATAAACAAAATTTATCCAAATTAAAAGGAAAATACAGAATATCGCTTCCCATGTCAAAAAGCTGCTGGCCAAAAGTAACAGACATGTTGAATGCTTTAAGAATGAAAATGCAAGCTGGCTGGCAACTGAAATATGATTTTTCACAAAAATTCAAATTTTCCAAACAAGAAAAAAATTCTACAAAATTCTAAAAAAAATAATCTAAGCATATTTGCAAAATTTCAAGTCCATATCTTTAAATTTGGAGTTTATGACGCTAAATCGGCATTTGCGCCCATAGTGCAGTGGCCAATATTCAGCTCATTTCATCAATGCAGATATTTTCTTCCTCATCACTGCGTTTTGAAAGAAGATAGCTCAACTACCAAGCTTTGAGTCGTCTTTGATGGGTCAGCAGGTTACTCGCTGAACGATGTTTTAATGTCAGGTCCTGTCATTCATTTCGGTCCTATCCAGTTGCACTCACCGGTGATATTTGCAAAATGTATCGTTGCGTGAAGGTGCCGGAGCCAGACAGCTATCTGCAACGCATTCTATGGAGGAATTCACCAGATGATGAGTTAGAAATGTTCAAGCTTGATATGGTCACATATGGCATAAAACCAGCGTCATTCATGTCTGTACGTGCCATGCACCAGCTCGCCATATATGAAAAGGATACCTTCCCAGTCGGTTCCGAGGTATTACTTCGCGATTTATATGTCGACGATTTGATCTCTGGAGGAAATTCAGTCGAAGAGGCAAGACGTGTCATGCAAGAAACAGGTGGAATCTTGGCGTTTGAGAATTTTAAATTGCGAAAATGGAGTTCAAGCTATCCCATGGTACTGGACGGCGTAACAGACTGCGACAATTCATTAGGTTCAATGATGGCAGCGACATTACAAAGATACTTGGCCTCGCATGGGGTCTAGCATCGGATTAACTTCTATTCTCTTACTTGGCTACGCGTTCCGTCCCTCTCGTCTATTGCTCGGTTTTAAGATCCCCTCCCCCTAATAACAAAGTCTAAAATTTTCTTGCAACAACTCTGGGGCATAAACTTGATTGGGACGAGAGTCTTTCAGGAGCATTTCACACTGCCTGGCTGGACATCTGCAGTAACTTTAGCAACGGTCTGAGGAGTGCCTTTAACAGGCTGGCATTGGTACCAGGAGAAAAGGTTGTGGTCCATGGAATCTGCGATGCCAGCATCGAGGCTTACGGAGCCTGCATCTATATTATATCCAAATGGCAGCATAACATCAGCAGGTTACTTTGGTCAAAGTCTCGAGTTTCTCCCTTGAAAACGCTCACGTTTCCAAAGCTGGTACTATGTGGGCAGAGTTGCTTGCACGTCTAATGGATGTCTAAGGGAATTTTCGAAGGTAACATTTTTGTTTCAAACATTTTTGTTTCAAATCGCATCGCATCACGATACAGGATCTCACTTCAACAATGGAATGGCACCGTAGTGCGTAGGTACGTATACCTACTGTGCTGAATCCCGCAGATATGTTATCTTGGGGTTCATTGCCCGCTGAGTTGAACACATCATCACTTTGGTTCAGCGGTCCTCGCTTCATTTGTAAGCCCACATCTCAATGGCCAGTCCTATTGCTTCCAGAAAGAGCTTCACTTGAGCGTCGAAGGGCCATTCTTCCTTTGCATACATATCAAAGTTTATTAAATCCGGATCGACATATACTGTTGCGAATGATTCAACGAGCCCATCTATCGGACAACATTTATGCGCTTCGAACTAAGGGAATTTCGCCATTTCTTGATGAAGTTGGACTGCTACATGTAGATGGTCGCCTCAAACGCTCTACGCTAAACTGTGATAGTCGCCATCCAATTATATTGCCTAGAAGTAATCCAGTAACTCGAGCCATCATCAACGAAACTTCCACGCTTGACCCCGAGCGGTAGTTTTGGTTCGTTCCCAATATTGCCAAATAGTGGTAGAAAACCTGTAGCCAGTGTTATACAGAGATGCGTCATGTGCGTTCGCGCAAAACCTCGACTCGTTAAGCACATAATGGTAGGTCTACCCAAGGATCGCGCTGTAGTATGTTTAATAACATAACAATAATACCCAACGCAATGTAGAGTATTCTACATATAAATGCGTCATATGCTCAGTGCATGATAGTTTATACTACATGCGCACATAGTGACACTTCGTCGCTATGTATAAACATACATACCGAGCACAATAATTGAAATACGTTCACCCACTTATGTATATGTGTGGACTGACCGACAGCGTGGGATATGCCGCGTCTGCATTTTGCCGCATGCATAATGTACATGCCTTATGTATATGCCCTATGCATATTTATTTATTTATTTATTTATTTAAAAAATATTGACAAAACGAGAGTCAAAATAGCCTACGAAAAATACAATTATTACAATAGAATCACCAACCCGATGGGGGTGTTTTATTTGCCAGTCCGGCCAGCTATGCCCCAATTCACAGCCAAATATGGTCAGTGATAACTATTGAAACTATGCAAAGAAAGTGTTAAATGAAAATATTACATATAGATTATAAGAGACTAAATATAATTAATATAATTACAATTTAATAATTCTTAAAATTAAAAATAAAAAAAAAATTAACAAAAATAAAAATAAAAATTAAAATAAATAAAATAAAAATAGGTAAAGAAACAAGGAAGATATTAACAATATTGAAAGATAAATTAAAAGAAGGCCTATAATATAGAAAATTTAATAGGATTGAGAAATCACTGCAAGCAACAATAGCACATAATATAGCTTATGCCTGTGCATTGCGAGTGATTTCCCTAAGGTGTGCTAAAAGCAACGATTTAATTTTAGGAAGAGAGAGCTCTAAGGAAAATACGTGATAATATTTATTAAAATTAACACACAGAACATGAAACGCACTATGCAAAGAATAATCCGTAGTGCATATAGGTAAATGAAGCGGACGATAATGTCTAGTTGTTCGGGACGGAACCGAGAAATTAAGACGCATCAACAAAAAGGACGAATCAATATTACCGTTAATTACTTTGTGCAAAAAATCAATTCCTAAAATTGTTCTGCGATACATTAACGATGGAAGATCAATGAGCTGAAGCCTACTATGGTAGGACGGTAATCGTAAATTACTGTCCCAGTTAAGATCCCTTAGGGCAAAAAGAAGAAACTGTTTTTGGACTGATTCAATACGATCTTGATACAGTTTATGTTGCGGAGACCAAACAACTGAGCAATACTCTAAGATAGGACGTACAAGCGAAATAAATAATTGTTTGGTAATAAAAGGATCTTTAAATTCCTTAGACCAACGTTTAATAAAGCCAAGCACGCTTTTGGCTTCATTTATGATGGTAGAAATATGAAGATTAAAATTAAGTTTACTGTCAAAGAGAACACCAAGATCTTTGACTGTAAAGATGCGTTGTAAGGAAATGTTACTAATTTTATAGTCAACAATATGAGGAATAGAACGACTGAAAGTCATAGTCATACACTTTGAGCAATTTAGGTGCAACTGGTTCACCACACACCAAGATTGAAATGCATTAAGATCATCTTGAAGTTGTAGATGTCCATTTGCACTGGAGTATGGAAGGCAAAGTTTTACATCATCCGCATACATAAATATGGTAGAATAAGAGATGCAACTAGGAAGGTCGTTTATAAAAAGCGAAAAGAGTAATGGTCCTAAATGGCTACCTTGAGGAACACCAGACGAAACAAAGATAAATTTAGAAGTAGCTGTTCTCAACAAGACTCTTTGGGTTCTACCATTCAAATAGGATGAAATCCAGGACACAAGTCTAGGAGAAAATCCTAAACGTTCAAGCTTCAGAGTTAGTATCTGATGATTAACTCTGTCAAATGCTTTACTGAAATCAGTATAAATAACATCAATTTGCATTTTTTTAGAAAAACTATCATTGACAAGTGAAGTGAATTCGAGTAAATTCGAGGATGTTGATCGATTCTGAATAAAACCATGTTGGGATGGTTGAATAATCGATTTGCAGAAATATTGCAAGGTTGATGTTATAATCTTTTCAAATAGCTTCGGAATAGCAGATAATTTCGCAATACCTCTGTAATTGGAAATATCAGATCTTCCACCTTTTTTATATAGAGGAATGATGAAAGACTCTTTCCATATTGAAGGGAACACAGAAGTTTCCAAAGATAAATTAAACAGTTTTAGCAATGGTGATTGAAGAGAAACACTGCACTGTTTAATGATGCAACTTGGGATATTGTCAGCACCAGGGGAGAAAGATGACTTCAGCGTCTTAATGGCTGTAGCTAAAGAGTCTGCAGTAATATTAGGAGCATAAATAGAACCATAATCAGGAAGTGAATATGGATACGAATCACTATATAGATCAACAGAAGAGTAAGTAGATTGAAAAAAATCTGCAAAAAGATCGGAGGAATCCTGATCAGTACAAGTTTTTTTAGCACCAAGGACAAATGAGGACGGCAAACCAGAAGACTTACGCTTCAAGTTTACAAATGTGTAAAATTGTTTAGGATCTCGAGCAAACTGTCGTTTGCAACGCACAAGGTAATTCTCATAACACCGAGTATTTAAAAGACAGAAGTTTGACTTGGCAATGGAATATTTAGACCAGTCAACACTTGAACCAGACCTTTTAAAATTTTTAAAACATTTAGTTTTAATGTTTCTTAAATTCGAAAGAGTCTTAGTAAACCATGGCGGTTTATTTGAACTGGGCAATATGCGACAGAGAGGGACGCACACATCCAGAATAGAGTTTAGGGTAGTATAAAAAATCGATGCTGCCAAATTAATATCAACCGACTCATAAAGAAGAGTCCAGTCAGTTGAATTAATTAATTCATTAAGCAAAACAAAATTGCATTTACGATAACAGCGGCTTAAATTAGAAGGTACAGATGAATAAGTTGGAGGATTATCAATAGATAATAAAACCTCTAAAGTGGGGTGATGCAAATCCTCTGGTAAGCAGAAAGGAGTTGATCTCACGACATTAATGATGGAGTCATGATTAATGAACACAAGATCAAGCGTGCGATTCAGATGGTTAGAAATGGAATTCATCTGACACATAGAAAGATTAAACAATTCATCAAAAAGATAGTGATCAATTGTCGGAATAAAGTAATTTGCATTACAAGTTGAGGACCAAGAAGTGTTAGGAATATTGAAATCACCCAACACAAGAAGAAAGTCTATATCAGTTACATGTTCATATATTTCTTTAATACAGTTTATATGTTGAGCATAAACCTGCATTTCAGAAGAGGGAGGGATATAAGAACATGTAATAAACAAAGAGCTCGATGGGAGCATTAATTTAACCCCTATAATCTCCACATCATGAAGATAGGAAAAGGTAAATAATTCAGAGTGGATACTGGATTTAACAGCAATTAACACCCCACCACCTTTACGCATCGAACGATCAAGTCTATAAATAGTGAAATTAATTGCAAGAATCTCACTATTAAGAATGTTATGATTTAACCATGTTTCAGTGAAGGCAATAATGTCATATTGAACACTAAAACTATTCAAGTATAGACTTTTAAGTTTAGATTTCAAGCCACGTACATTTTGGTAAATGAGTGAAAGCTGTGAAGAAGAATGAAACATATTTAGTTTTTTGGTGTAATACTTGATGTTGATTGCACCGAAGGTAAGGAAATAGGATGAGATTTGTTTCGATTTTTAGGTTTAAATTCATGGACAACTACATGAGGTGGCCAGAATTTGGGATCACATATTGTTGTGAAATACTCAAGCGGCACATTGATCTTGAATGAAGCAATTTCACGCGGAGTCGCAAAACTAAACTTCGATATGAAGACATTGGCCGAGATCTTGCTTGAAATAAAAGCAGATACTGCCTCACATGTCGTATCCGATGAAAGCCTAGATAAGAAAACTTGCTTTCGAGGAGAGACGACAGATAAGGTAATGCCAGGAGTGGTCGACTTATTGTCACTCTTAGTTTGAGCAATAATTGGTGATGAGTCCAATTTTTGAACACAGACTTGAGTTTCAATAGCAGTAACGACAGGGGAAACAGAAGGTTCAGAAACTACTGGTATAGGATCAAGAGAATTAGGCGCAGAGGACAAAACAGAAGCACAGGGTGAGGGTGGAGCAAGCAAGTTCGGTGACGGTATTGGTACAGAAGGAGGTACCAATAACAGTGGAGTCTCCGAATTTGGAGGTGGACTTTCAAAGTTATACTGGTTTAAAATCTCTTCAGCAGCAGCCATGTCACTGGATAACTGCTTAGAGATCTTTCTCAGTTTTAAAAATTGAGCCCTCACAGCACTATACATATTGGAAAAATTTATTTGTTTTTCCAAACAGATCGGACAAGACCAGCGTATGCCACCAATACCAATTTTGGCAGTGGACATGATCTTGTCATAATCACGCCCAGTAAGACCTGCACACTTAGTATGCATCATATTTTCGCACAACCAGCAATTTACAAATTGCGCTTGTGCAGCATCACTTGCCAGCCTGAATGTGCATGATTTTTTGCAACAACTCATATTGGCAACTGGGATGAAATGCAAATGTGCAGAAAAAAAAACGGAAAATAAAATCAAAAATAAAAACAGAGAGAATGTTAATATATTTAGAGAGCAAGTGCAACGACAACAACAGCCGTTAGAGAGCAAGTACACAGCGAGAGAGTAAACTTGCACAGCACGAAATTAAGAGAGAGAAAAAACAACAATAGTAAGCAAGATCAAAATTACAAGCACTCACACTAACAAACGTTTTGAGAGTAATGTAGGGAGAGCGCCAAAAGAAAATAGAAGCACTAAAGCAAAATGCAAAATAATGCTAATAAAACAAGACACCAGCTGCACCAAACTTCAGAGTTAAAAATCAATTTACCAAATGCACAATATATCACGGATCAAACCTTGCACAGGAATATGACAACACTTGCAATAATTAACACCGCGATTGTGTGAAACTTTAAAAAATCAATTTAATATGACAAAATAAGCAAAATATGCAGAGCAAAAATAAACACGTCTGATAACTCTCACTGAGAACTCTCTCTACATTAAGATGAGCTGAAAGCAATGATTTTATTAGAGGAAGAGAGAGTTCTGAGGAAAATACGTGATAATATTTATTATAATTAACACATAAGACATGAAAAGCGTAATGTAATGAATAATCTGTGGTGCACTGTGGTAATTGTAAGGGGCGATAGTGAAGGAATAGAAAAATGGAGCCGCATTAACAAGCTGGGCGAGTTAATGTTACCAATGATTAAGTTGTGTAGGAATGTAATACCTAAATTGTCCTACGATTAACTAATGATGGCAGGTCAATAAGTAGAAGCCTACTATAATAGGAAGGTAAACGCAAATTGTTGTCCCAATTTAGATCCCTTAAAGCAAAAAGTAGAAACTGTTTCTGGACCGATTCAATGCGATCCTGATACAGTTTATATTGCGGAGACCAAATAACTGAACAATATTCTAAGATAGGGCGCACAAGTGAAATAAATAGCTGCTTCGTAATAAAAGGATCTTTAAATTCCTTAGACTATCGTTTAATAAAGCCAAGCACACATTTAGCTTCATTTGTGATGGTGGTAATATGCAGATTGAAATTAAGTTTAGTGTCAAAGAGAATGCCAAGATCTTTGACGGTAAAAATGCGTTTTAAGGAAATATTATTAATATTATAGTCAACAATGTGTGGAGTAGTTCGACAGAAGGTCATAGTCATACACTTAGAGTAATTTAAGTGCAATTGATTAACCTCACACCAACATTGAAATGCATTAAGGTCATCTTGAAGGTGTACATGCTCAAGTAGACTATAATATGAGAGACAAAGTTTTACATCGTCTGCATACATAAATTAGTTGAATGAGAAATAGAACTTGGCAGGTCATTTATAAAAAAAGAAAAGAGTAAAGGTCCTAAATGACTACCCTGAGGAACACCCGACGTAACAAAGATTAGTTTAGAAATTGATGATCTCAGCAAAACTCTCTGAGTTCTATCCCTTAAGTAGGATGAAATCCACGATAAAAGTTTAGGGGAAAATCCTAAGCGATCCAGCTTTAAAATTAACAAGTGATGGTGAACTGAATCAAATGCTTTACTGAAGTCAGTATAAATAACATCAGTTTGAATTATATTCGAAAAACTGTCGTTTACTAGGGAAGTGAATTCGTAGCGGTAGATCGATTTTGAAAAAAAACCCATGTTGCGATGGATGAATAATCGATTTACAAAAGTGTTGTAAGAATGAGGTTATTATTTTTTCAAAAACCTTCGGAATAGCAGATAATTTCGCAATACCTCTATAATAGGAAATGTCAGATCTTACGCCTTTTTTATGTAACGGAATAATTGTTGGGCCCAGCAATCAGCGCTTTATAAGAACTAAGAGCGGCAGGTCGCCAAACCTATTAGCATCCAAGAGAATTTTGTAAAGAGATTGCGCTCTCCCTTTTTAACGTTCATTCGTTCTCCCACGCAGCGGTCAGTCTTAGCAACCGGCAAACGTAGATCGAATGTGTGCATATTTACTGTCGCTTTTAACAAGAAACGTTTTCTTTAACATACATATTTACATACATATGCATACTCGCATCTAATAAACAATTAAGACTCGCTAATCAAATTGTGTTTTTAATCCAAAGCTATACGAAAAATCTCGATAGCTCAACATTTGGTGACCCCGACGTGATTTCTCTCTATGCATATACATGTACTTACATATATGCATATCAACATAAACACATAAACATATAAACATATAAATATATATATAAATATACATATATATATTTAAGTTTCGTAAATACATATATATTGTCGTGCACATATGCCGTTTATATAGCAATTGCCTTTTTACCGCTACTTCTTGCAAAGTCGCCAGACACTCTTTCGTTTCGTTTTGCAATACAGTGGTGTCCGTAAAAACAGTGCGTATAAACTTAGTTCTACAGACATACCTACATATGTGCTCATCAGTTATAACTTATTGGTGTACATACAAGTAACAAGTGACAAGTTAATAAACAATTAATAGCAACTAATTTCGGAACTGTGAGTTTCTATAACTTCGCACTCATACGTCGATTAAGCGTGCATAATCTCAGTGCTTGCCGTTAATTCTGTTGTTGTCATTGCACTCATTCGGTTCGGCTGCAATACTACGTCCATAATAACGTTGCCAGTGCGCACTAATTCATACGCATGCAATAATTGGGTGAAATAATAGTGGCATATAATTGGCAATTAACTAAACTCTGTGGTGTGATCAGTAAAATAACTCAGAATCTGAGTTTTGCGCCCGTGTATATCAGCAACTGTGAACTCTATCGGTAATTCTCGTGTGCTTTACTCATCATGGCGAGCTTAAATGCTACTACAGTTGCGCCCGAAGAGCGAGCGAAATTTTATAAGCTCAAAGTGAAATCGGTGTTTGAACGCGTAAAAAGACTGCAAGCCAAGGTTGATTCTGATGCGCTTGCCGATCACAGTGACAGCACTTTAAACGTTCTTTTGGAGCACATTGGTAAGCTAAGCCATTCTTTTAGTGAAGCCCATGAAACTCTAGAGGAACTTGACTTTGCTGAGATGGGCAGCGATTTGCGCGTTGACTTCGATGACTTAATAATGGTCATGCAGTCAACAATAATGTCAGAAATTCAAGGTCGTATCGCTCAAATGCCTCATAGTTCCACGTTTAGTAGACCGATCGTCCCTACTCAGGTTTCCGTTCCCAAAATACATTCCGCACCTGCATTACCGCCTTTAAAGCTGCCTACGTTCAGCGGTGGATATGCAAATTGGGCTGATTTCTACTCAATGTTTTCAACAATCATTGATAGCAGGCCAGAAATCAGCAACATGGAAAAGCTTCAGCATCTACGGTCTTGTCTGGATGGTGCAGCGTTGGATAAAGTTCGATCTTTGGAAATTCTAACGACAACTATACGATGGCCATAAGGCTATTGAAACAAAGATATGATAACCGACGTTTAATTTTTCAAGCCCACATCGTAAAGATCTTAGGGCTGAAAAGGGTAGAAAATGGATCCATAGCCAAGTTGCGAGAATTGTCCGACAGCTTCAATGTACATATGCGTGCACTCAGTAGCCTGGGCACAACAGAACAAATAGCCAGTGCCATTATTGCTCAGGTGCTGTTACAGAAACTTGATGTGGCCTCACAAGCTAAATGGGAAGAGAAATTGGAGGATTCGGAGATGGCGTCCCATATACCTGCATATGAAGAAGTGGCCTCTTTCCTTGAGCTTCGCTGCCGCACTTTGGAATCAATGGAATTCTCTCTAAATAACTATTCATCCAGTAAGCAGGTGAATTCTAGCAGTAAATTGGCCAACAGCCGGTCCACATTTCTTGTAACAGACCACAGTGCACACAGTTGCGTTTTTTGTAATGATCCTGAGCATACAATCTATAAATGCTCAAGATTCGCAAACCTATCGCCTACTCTTCGTCTGAATGAAGTCAAGAAGGCTGGGCTATGCTTAAATTGTTTGAAAGGCGGCCATCAGTCGCGACAATGTGGCTCGCGTAGTTGTCGGGTCTGTGGAGTCAAGCATCATACGCTTCTCCACCTTGGCAACTCCAACACATCGCAGGCACTCCTACTCAGCCCTCAGCTCCGTCCACTACTCTCCTGGCTCAAGATCTGAACAGCGATGTTGCGCTTCTGGCTACCGCAGTGGTTCTGGCCAAGAATCGGTTTGGCGAGCTTGTTCCTTGTCGTGCACTCTTAGATTCAGGCTCCCAGGTACATCTTGTTACAGCCAGGTTTGCCAATCTGCTACAACTTAAGAGAGCAAGGTCATATGCGTCTGTACGTGGCTTAGGCGACTCCAATTTTGCCACCGATGGAAGCACCATTTGCCTCACCTTGCAAGCTCACGCATCGGAGTATGCGACTAGCATAGCCTGCATGGGCAGGCAGCCCAGTTCTAATATAAATACAAGCAATTGGAGTATACCGCAGAATATAGTCTTGGCAGATCCAGCTTTCGATAGGCCACAGCGAATAGATTTGCTTATCGGAGTCAGCCTTTTCTGTAGCTTGCTCTGTGTGGGTCAAATCAAGTTGGCGCCTGGGCTTCCACTGCTGCAGAAGACTCGTCTTGGTTGGGTTGTATCGGGGGGCAAAGCTAGCGGCCACAATTCCACACTAATAGTTTCAAAGACGCCTTCGGATCCAGGTCCAGACTTCGCTACTGATATCCAATTGGACAGTCTTGTTCGTCGTTTCTGGGAGACTGAGAGCTGCAGCGACCCTGTCGTAAACATTAGCAAGGAGGAATCAGATTGCGAAGCGCATTTTGTGAGGCATTACAAACGATTGCCCAGTGGCCAATATTCAGTACGCTTGCCTGTTAAGCTTAATTACGAGCTTCTTGGAGAGTCTTATCAGCAAGCGCTGCGGCGGCTTGCCTCATATAAAGTCTCAATATTCAGCGTTCTTGGATGAGTATTCTGAGCTGGGTCACATGTCACGCGTTCCTCGCAGCTCATTTCATCAATGCAGATATTTTCTTCCTCATCACTGCGTTTTGAAAGAAGATAGCTCAACTACCAAACTTCGAGTCGTCTTTGATGGATCAGCAGCTACATCAACTGGTTATTCGCTGAATGACATTCTAATGTCAGGTCCTGTCATTCAGGCGAAAATGATCGACATATTGCTGCGTTTCCGGTCCTATCCAGTTGCACTCACCGGTGATATTTGCAAAATGTATCGTTGCGTGAAGGTGCCTGAGCCAGACAGCTATCTGCAATGCATTCTATGGAGGAATTCACCAGATGATGAGTTAGAAGTGTTCAAGCTTGATACGGTCACATATGGCACAAAACCTGCGTCATTCTTGTCTGTGCGTGCCATGCATCAGCTTGCCATAGTTGAAAAGGATACCTTTCCAGTCGGTTCCGAGTCATTACTTCGCGATTTCTATGTCGACGATTTGATCTCTGGAGGAAATTCAGTCGAAGAGGCAAGACGCGTCATGCAAGAAACAGCTGGAATATTGGCATGTGGCCAGTTCAAGTTGCGAAAGTGGTGTTCAAGCCATCCCATGGTGCTGGACGGCGTAACAGAGTGCGACAAGGAATCACTCATTAGGTTCAACGATGGCAGTGACATTACTAAGACACTTGGCCTCGCATGGGATCCATCATCTGATCAACTTTTGTTCTCATATTTAGCTATGGATTTAACCACTAAGCCATCCAGCGTTCTCGCCTCTCTTTCGCCATTTCTTGATGAAGTCGGACTGCTACGTGTAGATGGTCGCCTCAAAAACTCTACTCTTAACTTTGATAGTCGCCATCCAATTATATTGCCCAGAAGTCATCCAGTAACTCGAGCCATTGTAATGCATTACTATCAGCGAAACTTGCACGCTGGGCCCCGAGCGGTACTAGCTCTGGTGCGTTCCCAATATTGGCCAATCGGTGGTAGAAAAACTGTATCCAGTGTGATACAGAGATGCGTCATTTGCGTTCGCGCAAAACCTCGACTCTTTGAGCACATAATGGCAGATCTACCCAGGGATCGCGTCGAAGGCTGCTGTGTGTTTGGAGTGACTGGAGTCGATTTTTGCGGACCGTTCTTTTATAAGCCTGAGGCACGAAATAAGGCTCCTGTGAAATGCTACGTCTCTGTATTCGTTTGTTTTGCTACGAAGGCAATTTTGTTGGAACTAGTTAAGGATTTAACTACCACGGCCTTTTTTCATGCCCTCCAAAGGTTTATATGCACCAGAGGAAAACCAAGTCAAATTTGGTCTGACAATGCCACAAACTTTCTTGGCGCCCGCAACCAGCTTCAGGAGCTGAAGCGTCTATTCCTGTCTGACGCCCACCAGAATGCTGTGAAGGACTTCTGCCTGGCGGAATCAATCGAATGGACATTTCATCCCTCCACGATCTCCTCACTTTGGAGGTTTGTGGGAGGTTGCAGTGAAGACGGCGAAGCATCATTTCTATCGATCTGTTGGCCCATCTGTCCTAACTTATGATGAGCTTCGCACACTGGTCTGCAACATTGCTGCTGTCATTAATTCACGCCCTTTAGTTTCAATTTCAGAGCACCCAGCAGACTTGGATGTACTGACGCCTGCGCATTTCCTGAACGGTGGTCCTCTTTCATCCTTCAGCGAGCCTAACCTCACGAGGCTCAATTTCAATCGCTTGGATGCCTGGCAGCGCGTAAGCTATCTCCAGCAGGTATTCTGGACACGTTGGCGAGACGAATACCTCAACTTACTACAACAGCGGGCTAAATGGAGAACTTCTAACTCTGGTTTGGCGGTTGGCGACGTAGTTCTCGTAAAGGATGAGAATCTTCTGCCGCTTAAGTGGCCACTGGCCAGAATAATTGAACTTATCCCTGGACGTGACGGCGTTGCACGGGTGGCCGTGCTCAAAACTGAAGCTGGCGAGACAAGAAGAGCTACAAACAAGCTGTGCTTGCTGCCCCTAAGGATTCTGTTTAAGACTAAGTCTTCAACGAGGGGAGGATGTTGGGCCCAGCAATCAGCGCTTTATAAGAACTAAGAGCGGCAGTTCGCCAAACCTATTAGCATCTAAGAGAATTTTGTAAAGAGATTGCGCTCTCCCTTTTTAACGTTCATTCGTTCTCCCACGCAGCGGTCAGTCTAAGCAACCGGCTCGCGTAGATCGAATGTGTGCATATTTACTGTCGCTTTTAACAAGAAATGTTTTCTTTAACATACATATTTTTTTATTTTTATTTTACTTTATTTATTTATTTAAAAAAATATTGACAAAACGAGAGTCAAAATAGCCTACGAAAAATACAATTATTACAATAGAATCACCAACCCGATGGGGGTGTTTTATTTGCCAGTCCGGCCAGCTATGCCCCAATTCACAGCCAAATATGGTCAGTGATAACTATTGAAACTATGCAAAGAAAGTGTTAAATGAAAATATTACATATAGATTATAAGAGACTAAATATAATTAATATAATTACAATTTAATAATTCTTAAAATTAAAAATAAAAAATTAACAAAAATAAAAATAAAAATTAAATAAATAAAATAAAAATAGGTAAAGAAACAAGGAAGATATTAACAATATTGAAAGAAGGCCTATAATATAGAAAATTTAATAGGATTGAGAAATCACTGCAAGCAACAATAGCAACATAATATAGCTTATGCCTGTGCATTGCGAGTGATTTCCCTAAGGTGTGCTAAAAGCAACGATTTAATTTTAGGAAGAGAGAGCTCTAAGGAAAATACGTGATAATATTTATTAAAATTAACACACAGAACATGAAACGCACTATGCAAAGAATAATCCGTAGTGCATATAGGTAAATGAAGCGGACGATAATGTCTAGTTGTTCGGGACGGAACCGAGAAATTAAGACGCATCAACAAAAAGGACGAATCAATATTACCGTTAATTACTTTGTGCAAAAAATCAATTCCTAAAATTGTTCTGCGATTCATTAACGATGGAAGATCAATGACCTGAAGCCTACTATGGTAGGACGGTAATCGTAAATTACTGTCCCAGTTAAGATCCCTTAGGGCAAAAAGAAGAAACTGTTTTTGGACTGATATGCTTGTGGATATGCAAATTGGGCTGATTTCTACTCAATGTTTTCAACAATCATTGATAGCAGGCCAGAAATCAGCAACATGGAAAAGCTTCAGCATCTACGGTCTTGTCTGGATGGTGCAGCGTTGGATAAAGTTCGATCTTTGGAAATTCTAACGACAACTATACGATGGCCATAAGGCTATTGAAACAAAGATATGATAACCGACGTTTAATTTTTCAAGCCCACATCGTAAAGATCTTAGGGCTGAAAAGGGTAGAAAATGGATCCATAGCCAAGTTGCGAGAATTGTCCGACAGCTTCAATGTACATATGCGTGCACTCAGTAGCCTGGGCACAACAGAACAAATAGCCAGTGCCATTATTGCTCAGGTGCTGTTACAGAAACTTGATGTGGCCTCACAAGCTAAATGGGAAGAGAAATTGGGGGATTCGGAGATGGCGTCCCATATACCTGCATATGAAGAAGTGGCCTCTTTCATGGAGCTTCGCTGCCGCACTTTGGAATCAATGGAATTCTCTCTAAATAACTATTCATCCAGTAAGCAGGTGAATTCTAGCAGTAAATTGGCCAACAGCCGGTCCACATTTCTTGTAACAGACCACAGTGCACACAGTTGCGTTTTTTGTAATGATCCTGAGCATACAATCTATAAATGCTCAAGATTCGCAAACCTATCGCCTACTCTTCGTCTGAATGAAGTCAAGAAGGCTGGGCTATGCTTAAATTGTTTGAAAGGCGGCCATCAGTCGCGACAATGTGGCTCGCGTAGTTGTCGGGTCTGTGGAGTCAAGCATCATACGCTTCTCCACCTTGGCAACTCCAGCACATCGCAGGCAGTAACTCCGTTCCATCAGCAATCCTCATCATCAGGGATGCAGATCACTCCTACTCAGCCCTCAGCTCCGTCCACTACTCTCCTGGCTCAAGATCTGAACAGCGATGTTGCGCTTCTGGCTACCGCAGTGGTTCTGGCCAAGAATCGGTTTGGCGAGCTTGTTCCTTGTCGTGCACTCTTAGATTCAGGCTCCCAGGTACATCTTGTTACAGCCAGGTTTGCCAATCTGCTACAACTTAAGAGAGCAAGGTCATATGCGTCTGTACGTGGCTTAGGCGACTCCAATTTTGCCACCGATGGAAGCACCATTTGCCTCAGCTTGCAAGCTCACGCATCGGAGTATGCGACTAGCATAGCCTGCATGGGCAGGCAGCCCAGTTCTAATATAAATACAAGCAATTGGAGTATACCGCAGAATATAGTCTTGGCAGATCCAGCTTTCGATAGGCCACAGCGAATAGATTTGCTTATCGGAGTCAGCCTTTTCTATGACTTGCTCTGTGTGGGTCAAATCAAGTTGGCGCCTGGGCTTCCACTGCTGCAGAAGACTCGTCTTGGTTGGGTTGTATCGGGGGGCAAAGCTAGCGGCCACAATTCCACACTAATAGTTTCAAAGACGCATTCGGATCCAGGTCCAGACTCCGCTACTGATATCCAATTGGACAGTCTTGTTCGTCGTTTCTGGGAGACTGAGAGCTGCAGCGACCCTGTCGTAAACATTAGCAAGGAGGAATCAGATTGCGAAGCGCATTTTGGGGGGCATTACAAACGATTGCCCAGTGGCCAATATTCAGTACGCTTGCCTGTTAAGCTTAATTACGAGCTTCTTGGAGAGTCTTATCAGCAAGCGCTGCGGCGGCTTGCCTCATATAAAGTCTCAATATTCAGCGTTCTTGGATGAGTATTCTGAGCTGGGTCACATGTCACGCGTTCCTCGCAGCTCATTTCATCAATGCAGATATTTTCTTCCTCATCACTGCGTTTTGAAAGAAGATAGCTCAACTACCAAACTTCGAGTCGTCTTTGATGGATCAGCAGCTACATCAACTGGTTATTCGCTGAATGACATTCTAATGTCAGGTCCTGTCATTCAGGCGAAAATGATCGACATATTGCTGCGTTTCCGGTCCTATCCAGTTGCACTCACCGGTGATATTTGCAAAATGTATCGTTGCGTGAAGGTGCCTGAGCCAGACAGCTATCTGCAATGCATTCTATGGAGGAATTCACCAGATGATGAGTTAGAAGTGTTCAAGCTTGATACGGTCACATATGGCACAAAACCTGCGTCATTCTTGTCTGTGCGTGCCATGCATCAGCTTGCCATAGTTGAAAAGGATACCTTTCCAGTCGGTTCCGAGTCATTACTTCGCGATTTCTATGTCGACGATTTGATCTCTGGAGGAAATTCAGTCGAAGAGGCAAGACGCGTCATGCAAGAAACAGCTGAAATATTGGCATGTGGCCAGTTCAAGTTGCGAAAGTGGTGTTCAAGCCATCCCATGGTGCTGGACGGCGTAACAGAGTGCGACAAGGAATCACTCATTAAGTTCAACGATGGCAGTGACATTACTAAGACACTTGGCCTCGCATGGGATCCATCATCTGATCAACTTTTGTTCTCATATTTAGCTATGGATTTAACCACTAAGCCATCCAGCGTTCTCGCCTCTCTTTCGCCATTTCTTGATGAAGTCGGACTGCTACGTGTAGATGGTCGCCTCAAAAACTCTACTCTTAACTTTGATAGTCGCCATCCAATTATATTGCCCAGAAGTCATCCAGTAACTCGAGCCATTGTAATGCATTACTATCAGCGAAACTTGCACGCTGGGCCCCGAGCGGTACTAGCTCTGGTGCGTTCCCAATATTGGCCAATCGGTGGTAGAAAAACTGTATCCAGTGTGATACAGAGATGCGTCATTTGCGTTCGCGCAAAACCTCGACTCTTTGAGCACATAATGGCAGATCTACCCAGGGATCGCGTCGAAGGCTGCTGTGTGTTTGGAGTGACTGGAGTCGATTTTTGCGGACCGTTCTTTTATAAGCCTGAGGCACGAAATAAGGCTCCTGTGAAATGCTACGTCTCTGTATTCGTTTGTTTTGCTACGAAGGCAATTTTGTTGGAACTAGTTAAGGATTTAACTACCACGGCCTTTTTTCATGCCCTCCAAAGGTTTATATGCACCAGAGGAAAACCAAGTCAAATTTGGTCTGACAATGCCACAAACTTTCTTGGCGCCCGCAACCAGCTTCAGGAGCTGAAGCGTCTATTCCTGTCTGACGCCCACCAGAATGCTGTGAAGGACTTCTGCCTGGCGGAATCAATCGAATGACATTTCATCCCTCCACGATCTCCTCACTTTGGAGGTTTGTGGGAGGTTGCAGTGAAGACGGCGAAGCATCATTTCTATCGATCTGTTGGCCCATCTGTCCTAACTTATGATGAGCTTCGCACACTGGTCTGCAACATTGCTGCTGTCATTAATTCACGCCCTTTAGTTTCAATTTCAGAGCACCCAGCAGACTTGGATGTACTGACGCCTGCGCATTTCCTGAACGGTGGTCCTCTTTCATCCTTCAGCGAGCCTAACCTCACGAGGCTCAATTTCAATCGCTTGGATGCCTGGCAGCGCGTAAGCTATCTCCAGCAGGTATTCTGGACACGTTGGCGAGACGAATACCTCAACTTACTACAACAGCGGGCTAAATGGAGAACTTCTAACTCTGGTTTGGCGGTTGGCGACGTAGTTCTCGTAAAGGATGAGAATCTTCTGCCGCTTAAGTGGCCACTGGCCAGAATAATTGAACTTATCCCTGGACGTGACGGCGTTGCACGGGTGGCCGTGCTCAAAACTGAAGCTGGCGAGACAAGAAGAGCTACAAACAAGCTGTGCTTGCTGCCCCTTAAGGATTCTGTTTAAGACTAAGTCTTCAACGGGGGGAGGATGTTGGGCCCAGCAATCAGCGCTTTATAAGAACTAAGAGCGGCAGTTCGCCAAACCTATTAGCATCTAAGAGAATTTTGTAAAGAGATTGCGCTCTCCCTTTTTAACGTTCATTCGTTCTCCCACGCAGCGGTCAGTCTAAGCAACCGGCTCGCGTAGATCGAATGTGTGCATATTTACTGTCGCTTTTAACAAGAAATGTTTTCTTTAACATACATATTTTTTTATTTTTATTTTATTTTATTTATTTATTTAAAAAAATATTGACAAAACGAGAGTCAAAATAGCCTACGAAAAATACAATTATTACAATAGAATCACCAACCCGATGGGGGTGTTTTATTTGCCAGTCCGGCCAGCTATGCCCCAATTCACAGCCAAATATGGTCAGTGATAACTATTGAAACTATGCAAAGAAAGTGTTAAATGAAAATATTACATATAGATTATAAGAGACTAAATATAATTAATATAATTACAATTTAATAATTCTTAAAATTAAAAATAAAAAAATTAACAAAAATAAAAATAAAAATTAAAATAAATAAAATAAAAATAGGTAAAGAAACAAGGAAGATATTAACAATATTGAAAGAAGGCCTATAATATAGAAAATTTAATAGGATTGAGAAATCACTGCAAGCAACAATAGCAACATAATATAGCTTATGCCTGTGCATTGCGAGTGATTTCCCTAAGGTGTGCTAAAAGCAACGATTTAATTTTAGGAAGAGAGAGCTCTAAGGAAAATACGTGATAATATTTATTAAAATTAACACACAGAACATGAAACGCACTATGCAAAGAATAATCCGTAGTGCATATAGGTAAATGAAGCGGACGATAATGTCTAGTTGTTCGGGACGGAACCGAGAAATTAAGACGCATCAACAAAAAGGACGAATCAATATTACCGTTAATTACTTTGTGCAAAAAATCAATTCCTAAAATTGTTCTGCGATTCATTAACGATGGAAGATCAATGACCTGAAGCCTACTATGGTAGGACGGTAATCGTAAATTACTGTCCCAGTTAAGATCCCTTAGGGCAAAAAGAAGAAACTGTTTTTGGACTGATTCAATACGATCTTGATACAGTTTATGTTGCGGAGACCAAACAACTGAGCAATACTCTAAGATAGGACGTACAAGCGAAATAAATAATTGTTTGGTAATAAAAGGATCTTTAAATTCCTTAGACCAACGTTTAATAAAGCCAAGCACGCTTTTGGCTTCATTTATGATGGTAGAAATATGAAGATTAAAATTAAGTTTACTGTCAAAGAGAACACCAAGATCTTTGACTGTAAAGATGCGTTGTAAGGAAATGTTACTAATTTTATAGTCAACAATATGAGGAATAGAACGACTGAAAGTCATAGTCATACACTTTGAGCAATTTAGGTGCAACTGGTTCACCACACACCAAGATTGAAATGCATTAAGGTCATCTTGAAGTTGTAGATGTCCATTTGCACTGGAGTATGGAAGGCAAAGTTTTACATCATCCGCATACATAAATATGGTAGAATAAGAGATGCAACTAGGAAGGTCGTTTATAAAAAGCGAAAAGAGTAATGGTCCTAAATGGCTACCTTGAGGAACACCAGACGAAACAAAGATAAATTTAGAAGTAGCTGTTCTCAACAAGACTCTTTGGGTTCTACCATTCAAATAGGATAAAATCCAGGACACAAGTCTAGGACGTTCAAGCTTCAGAGTTAGTATCTGATGATTAACTCTGTCAAATGCTTTACTGAAATCAGTAAAAACATCAATTTGCATTTTTTTAGAAAAACTATCATTGACAAGTGAAGTGAATTCGAGTAAATTCGAGGATGTTGATCGATTCTGAATAAAACCATGTTGGGATGGTTGAATAATCGATTTGCAGAAATATTGCAAGGTTGATGTTATAATCTTTTCAAATAGCTTCGGAATAGCAGATAATTTTGCAATACCTCTGTAATTGGAAATATCAGATCTTCCACCTTTTTTATATAGAGGAATGATGAAAGACTCTTTCCATATTGAAGGGAACACAGAAGTTTCCAAAGATAAATTAAACAGTTTTAGCAATGGTGATTGAAGAGAAACACTGCACTGTTTAATGATGCAACTTGGGATATTGTCAGCACCAGGGGAGAAAGATGACTTCAGCGTCTTAATGGCTGTAGCTAGAGAGTCTGCAGTAATATTAGGAGCATAAATAGAACCATAATCAGGAAGTGAATATGGATACGAATCACTATATAGATCAACAGAAGAGTAAGTAGATTGAAAAAAATCTGCAAAAAGATCGGAGGAATCCTGATCAGTACAAGTTTTTTAGCACCAAGGACAAATGAGGACGGCAAACCAGAAGACTTACGCTTCAAGTTTACAAATGTGTAAAATTGTTTAGGATCTCGAGCAAACTGTCGTTTGCAAACGCACAAGGTAATTCTCATAACACCGAGTATTTAAAAGACAGAAGTTTGACTTGGCAATGGAATATTTAGACCAGTCAACACTTGAACCAGACCTTTTAAAATTTTTAAAACATTTAGTTTTAATGTTTCTTAAATTCGAAAGAGTCTTAGTAAACCATGGCGGTTTATTTGAACTGGGCAATATGCGACAGAGAGGGACGCACACATCCAGAATAGAGTTTAGGGTAGTATAAAAAATCGATGCTGCCAAATTAATATCAACCGACTCATAAAGAAGAGTCCAGTCAGTTGAATTAATTTTTATTTATTTATTTATTTATTTAAAAAAATATTGACAAAACGAGAGTCAAAATAGCCTACGAAAAATACAATTATTACAATAGAATCACCAACCCGATGGGGGTGTTTTATTTGCCAGTCCGGCCAGCTATGCCCCAATTCACAGCCAAATATGGTCAGTGATAACTATTGAATCTATGCAAAGAAAGTGTTAAATGAAAATATTACATATAGATTATAAGAGACTAAATATAATTAATATAATTACAATTTAATAATTCTTAAAATTAAAAATAAAAAAAATTAACAAAAATAAAAATAAAAATTAAAATAAATAAAATAAAAATAGGTAAAGAAACAAGGAAGATATTAACAATATTGAAAGAAGGCCTATAATATAGAAAATTTAATAGGATTGAGAAATCACTGCAAGCAACAATAGCAACATAATATAGCTTATGCCTGTGCATTGCGAGTGATTTCCCTAAGGTGTGCTAAAAGCAACGATTTAATTTTAGGAAGAGAGAGCTCTAAGGAAAATACGTGATAATATTTATTAAAATTAACACACAGAACATGAAACGCACTATGCAAAGAATAATCCGTAGTGCATATAGGTAAATGAAGCGGACGATAATGTCTAGTTGTTCGGGACGGAACCGAGAAATTAAGACGCATCAACAAAAAGGACGAATCAATATTACCGTTAATTACTTTGTGCAAAAAATCAATTTCTAAAATTGTTCTGCGATTCATTAACGATGGAAGATCAATGAGCTGAAGCCTACTATGGTAGGACGGTAATCGTAAATTACTGTCCCAGTTAAGATCCCTTAGGGCAAAAAGAAGAAACTGTTTTTGGACTGATTCAATACGATCTTGATACAGTTTATGTTGCGGAGACCAAACAACTGAGCAATACTCTAAGATAGGACGTACAAGCGAAATAAATAATTGTTTGGTAATAAAAGGATCTTTAAATTCCTTAGACCAACGTTTAATAAAGCCAAGCACGCTTTTGGCTTCATTTATGATGGTAGAAATATGAAGATTAAAATTAAGTTTACTGTCAAAGAGAACACCAAGATCTTTGACTGTAAAGATGCGTTGTAAGGAAATGTTACTAATTTTATAGTCAACAATATGAGGAATAGAACGACTGAAAGTCATAGTCATACACTTTGAGCAATTTAGGTGCAACTGGTTCACCACACACCAAGATTGAAATGCATTAAGGTCATCTTGAAGTTGTAGATGTCCATTTGCACTGGAGTATGGAAGGCAAAGTTTTACATCATCCGCATACATAAATATGGTAGAATAAGAGATGCAACTAGGAAGGTTGTTTATAAAAAGCGAAAAGAGTAATGGTCCTAAATGGCTACCTTGAGGAACACCAGACGAAACAAAGATAAATTTAGAAGTAGCTGTTCTCAACAAGACTCTTTGGGTTCTACCATTCAAATAGGATGAAATCCAGGACACAAGTCTAGGAGAAAATCCTAAACGTTCAAGCTTCAGAGTTAGTATCTGATGATTAACTCTGTCAAATGCTTTACTGAAATCAGTAAAAACATCAATTTGCATTTTTTTAGAAAAACTATCATTGACAAGTGAAGTGAATTCGAGTAAATTCGAGGATGTTGATCGATTCTGAATAAAACCATGTTGGGATGGTTGAATAATCGATTTGCAGAAATATTGCAAGGTTGATGTTATAATCTTTTCAAATAGCTTCGGAATAGCAGATCATTTCGCAATACCTCTGTAATTGGAAATATCAGATCTTCCACCTTTTTTATATAGAGGAATGATGAAAGACTCTTTCCATATTGAAGGGAACACAGAAGTTTCCAAAGATAAATTAAACAGTTTTAGCAATGGTGATTGAAGAGAAACACTGCACTGTTTAATGATGCAACTTGGGATATTGTCAGCACCAGGGGAGAAAGATGACTTCAGCGTCTTAATGGCTGTAGCTAGAGAGTCTGCAGTAATATTAGGAGCATAAATAGAACCATAATCAGGAAGTGAATATGGATACGAATCACTATATAGATCAACAGAAGAGTAAGTAGATTGAAAAAAATCTGCAAAAAGATCGGAGGAATCCTGATCAGTACAAGTTTTTTTAGCACCAAGGACAAATGAGGACGGCAAACCAGAAGACTTACGCTTCAAGTTTACAAATGTGTAAAATTGTTTAGGATCTCGAGCAAACTGTCGTTTGCAACGCACAAGGTAATTCTCATAACACCGAGTATTTAAAAGACAGAAGTTTGACTTGGCAATGGAATATTTAGACCAGTCAACACTTGAACCAGACCTTTTAAAATTTTTAAAACATTTAGTTTTAATGTTTCTTAAATTCGAAAGAGTCTTAGTAAACCATGGCGGTTTATTTGAACTGGGCAATATGCGACAGAGAGGAACGCACACATCCAGAATAGAGTTTAAGGTAGTATAAAAAATCGATGCTGCCAAATTAATATCAACCAACTCATAAAGAAGAGTCCAGTATGTTGAATTAATTAATTCATTAAGCAAAACAAAATTGCATTTACGATAACAGCGGCTTAAATTAGAAGGTACAGATGAATAAGTTGGAGGATTATCAATAGATAATAAAACCTCTAAAGTGGGGTGATGCAAATCCTCTGGTAAGCAGAAAGGAGTTGATCTCACGACATTAATGATGGAGTCATGATTAATGAACACAAGATCAAGCGTGCGATTCATATGGTTAGAAATGGAATTCATCTGACACATAGAAAGATTAAACAATTCATCAAAAAGATAGTGATCAATTGTCGGAATAAAGTAATTTGCATTACAAGTTGAGGACCAAGAAGTGTTAGGAATATTGAAATCACCCAACACAAGAAGAAAGTCTATATCAGTTACATGTTCATAAATTTCTTTAATACAGTTTATATGTTGAGCATAAACCTGCATTTCAGAAGAGGGAGGGATATAAGAACATGTAATAAACAAAGAGCTCGATGGAAGCATTAATTTAACCCCTATAATCTCCACATCATGAAGATAGGAAAAGGTAAATAATTCAGAGTGTATACTGGATTTAACAGCAATTAACACCCCACCACCTTTACGCATACAACGATCAAGTCTATAAATAGTGAAATTACTTGCAAGAATCTCACTATTAAGAATGTTATGATTTAACCATGTTTCAGTGAAGGCAATAATGTCATATTGAACACTAAAACTATTCAAGTATAGACTTTTAAGTTTAGATTTCAAGCCACGTACATTTTGGTAAATGAGTGAAAGCTGTGAAGAAGAATGAAATATATTTAGTTTTTTGGTGTAATACTTGATGTTGATTGCACCGAAGGTAAGGAAATAGGATGAGATTTGGTTCGATTTTTAGGTTTAAATTCATGGACAACTACATGAGGTGGCCAGAATTTGGGATCACATATTGTTGTGAAATACTCAAGCGGCACATTGATCTTGAATGAAGCAATTTCACGCGGAGTCGCAAAACTAAACTTCGATATAAAGACATTGGCCGAGATCTTGCTTGAAATAAAAGCAGATACTGCCTCACATGTCGTATCCGATGAAAGCCTAGATAAGAAAACTTGCTTTCGAGGAGAGACGACAGATAAGGTAATGCCAGGAGTGGTCGACTTATTGTCACTCTTAGTTTGAGCAATAATTGGTGATGAGTCCAATTTTTGAACACAGACTTGAGTTTCAATAGCAGTAACGACAGGGGAAACAGAAGATTCAGAAACTACTGGTATAGGATCAAGAGAATTAGGCGCAGAGGACAAAACAGAAGCACAGGGTGAGGGTGGAGCAAGCAAGTTCGGTGACGGTATTGGTACAGAAGGAGGTACCAATAACAGTGGAGTCTCCGAATTTGGAGGTGGACTTTCAAAGTTATACTGGTTTAAAATCTCTTCAGCAGCAGCCATGTCACTGGATAACTGCTTAGAGATCTTTCTCAGTTTTAAAAATTGAGCCCTCACAGCACTATACATATTGGAAAAATTTATTTGTTTTTCCAAACAGATCGGACAAGACCAGCGTATGCCACCAATACCAATTTTGGCAGTGGACATGATCTTGTCATAATCACGCCCAGTAAGACCTGCACACTTAGTATGCATCATATTTTCGCACAACCAGCAATTTACAAATTGCGCTTGTGCAGCATCACTTGCCAGCCTGAATGTGCATGATTTTTTGCAACAACTCATATTGGCAACTGGGATGAAATGCAAATGTGCAGAAAAAAAACGGAAAATAAAAACAAAAATAAAAACAGAGAGAATGTTAATATATTGAGAGAGCAAGTGCAACGACAACAACAGCCGTTAGAGAGCAAGTACACAGCGAGAGAGTAAACTTGCACAGCACGAAATTAAGAGAGCGAAAAAACAACAATAGTAAGCAAGATCAAAATTACAAGCACTCACACTAGCAAATGTTTTGAGAGTAATGTAGGGAGAGCGCCAAAAGAAAATAGAAGCACTAAAGCAAAATGCAAAATAATGCTAATAAAACAAGACACCAGCTGCACCAAACTTCAGAGTTAAAAATCAATTTACCAAATGCACAATATATCACGGATCAAACCTTGCACAGGAATATGACAACACTTGCAATAATTAACACCGCGATTGTGTGAAACTTTAAAAAATCAATTTAATATGACAAAATAAGCAAAATATGCAGAGCAAAAATAAACACGTCTGATAACTCTCACTGAGAACTCTCTCTTTGAGAGAAATCTGAAATCTTAGGAATATTAACTGAATAAGATTCAGAAAAGGAATATGTGTTTGAGTAATTAATTGAATCAACGGAAGAATAAGTTGATTGGAAAAATTTTGCAAAAAGATCAGAAGACTCTTGATCTTCACAAGATTTTTCCAAACCAAAGAAAAATGAGGTTGGCAAACCAGAAGATTTACGCTTAGAATTTACAAAAGTATAAAATTGCTTGACACGTACAAGATAATTCACATAGCAGCGAGAATTTAAGATATTAAAGTTAGACTTGGCTATAGAATATTTAGCCCAATCAACAGCCGAACCAAACTTTTTAAAAGTTTTTAAATATTTTGATTTAATATTTCTTAAATTAGAAAGCGTCTTAGGGCGGCTTATTCAGAACAGGCGAATTACTACTGAGGGGAACACATACATCAATAATAGAATCTAAAGTTGAGTAGAAAAGGGATGTTGCTAGATTAACATCAACCGACTCATATAAACTTGACCAGTCAGCTGAACTAATCAATTCGTTTAGCAAGACAAAATTGCATTTGCGAAAGCAACGTCTACGATTTGAAGGTGCTTCTGATACAGGTATTGGATTCCTAACAGATAAAGAAACCTCTAAAGTGGGATGATAAATATCCTCTGGTAAACAAAAAGGGTTTGATCTCGATACATTAATGATGGAATCATTATTTGTGAACACAAGATCAAGCGAGCGATTCTGATGATTAGAAATAGAGTTCATCTGAAGCAAGGACAGGTTGAACAATTCATCAAAAAAATAGTGATCAAGTGTCGGAATAAGGTAGTTTACATTACAAGGTAAAGACCATGAAGTATTGGGAATATTAAAATCAGAAGAAGGAGGAATATATGAACATGTAATAAATAATGAACACGATGGGAGAGTTAATTTAACACCTATAATCTCCACATCATGAAGGGAGGAAAATGCGATTAAAACTCCACCTCCTCTACGGTTTAAGCGATTAAGTCCATAAATAGTGTAATTACCAGACAGAATTTCACTATTATGAATACTAGGACTTAACCACGTTTCTGTTAAAGCAATGAGATCAAATGAGGAACTGAAACTATTAAGGAATATGCTTTTAAGCTTAGAGTTTATACCCCGAACATTTTGGTAGATTAGGGAAAATTGAGAAAAGTCTAATTTATTTCTTAGTTTTTTGGTGCAGTTTTGATGAAGATTGTACTGAAGGTATATTCAACGGAGTTGATCTTTTACGATTCTTCGGTTTGAATTCATGCACAACCATATGTGGAAGCCAAAATTTGGGATCACATATAGTTGTGAAATATTCAACCGGTACATTTAACTTAAACGAACAAATTTTACGAGGAGTCGAGAAATTAAACTTCGATATGGAAACAGAAACATTCATAGAGGCCTTAGAGCAAATGTATGAAGATATTGCTTCACATGTTGTATCCGACGAAAGCCTAGATAAAACAAGTAAGAACGTTGCAGTTAAGCGCAACTAACAGCGATATACTTTGTTCCCATAGGTGCATCTTATTTATTTAATAAACATTTAATTAACGAATTATTTCGACAATTAGAAAACGTACATGGCAAGCAACAAACGTTTTTCCTACACATAGATACAGATTTACACATGTACACACTATACGAGTATACACACAAATTTCTATGTATGCATACAAAAGTTTGCATGCCAGAATATTCTAAGAATTGTGACTGAATTGGGAATTTTTCAATCATTACTTTAGTTTTGTCAGAGACGCTCTAGCAATCTTATTTGGTTTTAGTTAACACAGCTGATATTAGGTCAGTGGCGCTGATGGTAAGCGCTATGCAAGCTATACTTGGGTGCGTGGGTTCGAATCCCGCAAAAAACTTTTTTTTTTCAAAAATTATTATTTTTTAATTTTTTTTTATATTTGTATATTTATTATAAAATGCTTGCTGCCAATTGATAATAATTTATAAACATAGGCATATGAATTGTGCATATAAGCTAAAACTAAAACAACTTTTCCGATTTGCCAAGCTGTTTGCTTGGCAAGCAGTTTTTCTATGCATGCATATATGTATGTATGTATGTATGTACACAGATGTTTGTATTTGTGTATACACATCCAAGTGTGTATACATATTGCAAGAATTGCGATTGTATTGTTTTGTTTTGTCACAAGCTGCTGATCAGCTGTGAATTTATTTAGGTTTAGCTAACGATTACATGTTGTTTTCAAAAGACCTAGGTTCGAATCCCGCTGGAAACTTTTTATTTATTAATCGAAAACTTATAAATTTTATTTTTTAAATTCATTAATATTATTATATTTATGTTAAAATGCTTTCTGCCATCATAGCAATTGCTACTAAGCTATTATATGCATGAATTATGCAGTTGGCCACAACAAACTTCTTTGCCGATTTGCCACGCCCCCAGTGGGCGTAGACGCATAATTTTTGGCCAGTTCTTAGAAAAGGCCGAGGCTAACATGACTGCAAAATTTGGTTGCTTACATTCCAAAAATGCGAAAATTACAGGGTATTTTTCGATATGCCACGCCCCCAAAGAGGCTGAAAAATTATTTTTGGGGCATCGATAGAGGAGAACATTAGTAACTCAACCATCCAATTTTCAAGCTTCTAGCTCTAAAACTGTAGGAGATATAAACTTTTGCGGTTTGCCACGCCCCCTGTGGGCGTAAATATATCTGCCATAGCTTTTTGAACTTGGGTTGTCACCCCGAGTATACATTTCAAATTGCAACTCTCTAGCTCATCATCTAGTATGATAACTTAACTATGGGCGGAAGAGTTTTCCGATTTGCCACGCCCCTAGTGGGCGGATCGGGAAAATTTTAACACTTTATAATTCGGGGACATATATGAGTATATGTTTAAAATTTGAAGTCTCTAGCTCTAATAGCGCCGAAAAATATTGCGTTCATACGGACAGACGGACAGACGGACGGACAGCAAGACGGACATTGCACAAACCCAATATACTTTTTCCCCTTCGGGAACAAAGTATAAAAACTTGCTTTCGAGGAGCTACAACGCATAAAGTGGGAACAGTAATATTCGAATTGGTTACCGTATACCATTCTCTGTATGAACAACACTTGGAAGAGGATCCAAGTTTTGAACAGGGACAAGAGATTCAGAAACTCCATCAACTGTTAAGGCAGTAGCCTCCGGACCAGGCGAGGGAACACAAATCGAGCGAGGGGATGAAGACAGAACAGAAACACTAGGTGAGGGAGGAGCAAGCGAGTTGGGAGACGATGTTAGTACAGGAGGAGGTACTAACAAAGAGGGATACTCAGCTTCAGATTGAGGGTCACCAAAGTTAAAATTGACTAATAAATCTTCAGCAGCTACCAGGTCACTAGATAGCTGCTTAGAAATTTTATTCAATTTAAAAAATTGAACCCGCACAGTATTATACATCTTGGAAAAATTAATTTGTTTTTCCAAGCATGTTGGACAAGACCAACGTAAGCCACCAATACCAATTTTAGCAGTGGACATAATATTATCGTAGTCTCACCCAGTAAGTCCAGCACATTTAGTGTGCATAAGATTTTCACAAAGCCAACAATTAATAAATTGGGCCTGTGCCGAATGAGCTGCTTGTCTAACAGTGCAAGCTTTTTTGCAGCAGCTCATATTCGCAATTGGGATTCAAAAGAAATCAGTTGGAAAAAAAAACAAATAGTGATAATGTTGCGAGAGCTAGTCACAACGCAACACAACACAAAAGCAAAAACAAAAATAAACCGTACGAAAGAGCAACAGTTTAAATTTGAGAGCAAAACTTACCCAAGTAAGCGAGAGCACTTATGCATACACTTACACAGTCAAGTGTAAAAATAAGAAGAGATGGGGAGCGCGAAAAACAACAAGAGACGCTAAAGCAAAAATGAAATTGCTTCACTGCATCAAACTGAAATTCAGTAACAAAAACGAAACACAGTGAACCACGGATCAAACTATACAAAGAACAGAAACAAAGAACTTTGCAATATAAAAACAGACCGCAACTGTGTGAAATTTAAATAAAATAAGTAATCAAATACAAAAATAAAAAAAGTGATCACGGAGCGCAAAAAAACACGTCTAACTCATTCAACTGAGAACTCTTCTTAAAAACTTAACTTAACTTCAAAATTTTTGTCTTAGTATCTATTTTTCTCTCCGCACGACTCTTCCCGCACGTACTCTTTCTCTTTTCTTCCTCTCCAAAACCCAAAACAAACCGTCGACCGCGCTCTGTTCAATCCGCTATCTCACTGACCTCTCATCGATCGTGTTTCTTCTTCTCATCCGCGATTCAACTCTGGCGCGGCAGGATTGGGCCTCTCACCACTCCGGACAGAGTCGCATCGTCGATTGCGCGCGCTGTGATCATATTTCAAAATAATAAAAAACAAGTAAGAAAGCTGTAGTCGAGACTGCTCGACTACGAAATCCCCTGAGCCCTTCTTCGAACGAATCATATTCCAAAAATGCTTCGTTTCGATTCTCCACGCGTAAGAAACTATACATGCAAAAACACGAACACACACAAACGCAGATCTATGCTTGTACGCCTGTATGTGTGTATGCATGTGTGTAAGCATTGCAAGCGTCTTGCTGTCTCGCTGGTTTGCTGCTGCGTCGCATGGGTTCTGATGTGCAAATTTTGATGATTAATAATTCTGTTTCTAGATGGACAATCGTATTGTTATCTTCAGATTATGATTATGATATTCATATCTATATGCTAAACCAAACTGCATGTCTCTAGTATTTGAAATGCATTTTTTACACATTTAGGGTGGGTGGGGCGAAGTGGGTACCGGAATCCAAAATCTGACAAAAACCGAAATTGTATTATTACTCGGAGACTCTAACTCTAATGATGAATGAGCTAGAATTTTTAAACTGGTTCCCGATAAATTCGTTTATCGATAACTTTGCAAATATACAAGTTATCGAATTTCTGAAACAAACTCGTACTGCGCGTGCAATATACGAACCTAACACAAAAAGAATGAACTCTCTAGCTTTTGTATCTTCGGAAATCGACGCGTTCAAACATACGGACAGACGGACGGACGGACAGACGGACATGGCTATATCAACTTTTCTCGTCACCCTGATCAACAATATATATACTTTATGGGGTCTGCCACGCCTACTTCTGCCTGTTACATACTTTTAACAAAACCATTATACCCTGATTTCCCATTTTTAATGGGCTCAGGGTATAAAAAAAAATAAAAATAAGAAACTATGAAGGGCTTAGGCGAGACTAGAACCTGCGACACCCTAACATTCGTCGCATCTGCCTAGCCATCTACACCACGACTCGCTTAAACGGCAGAGTAGCGAAAACGAATGAAATTCGCCATATACGAAAGGAACACTAAAGCAGTGGCTGAAAATACAAATACAATTCGAAGACAATTCTAACGCAATTCAAAAACAAGTAAGAACGTTGCAGTTAAGCGCAACTAACAGCGATATACTTTGTTCCCATAGGTGCATCTTATTTATTTAATAAACATTTAATTAACGAATTATTTCGGCAATTAGAAAACGTACATGGCAAGCAACAAACGTTTTTCCTACACATAGATACAGATTTACATACAAAAGTTTGCATGCCAGAATATTCTAAGAATTGTGACTGAATTGGGAATTTTTCAATCATTACTTTAGTTTTGTCAGAGACGCTCTAGCAATCTTATTTGGTTTTAGTTAACACAGCTGATATTAGGTCAGTGGCGCTGATGGTAAGCGCTATGCAAGCTATACTTGGGTGCGTGGGTTCGATTCCCGCAAAAAACTTTTTTTTTTTCAAAAATTATTATTTTTTAATTTTTTTTTATATTTGTATATTTATTATAAAATGCTTGCTGCCAATTGATAATAATTTATAAACATAGGCATATGAATTGTGCATATAAGCTAAAACTAAAACAACTTTTCCGATTTGCCAAGCTGTTTGCTTGGCAAGCAGTTTTTCTATGCATGCATATATGTATGTATGTATGTATGTATGTACACAGATGTTTGTATTTGTGTATACACATCCAAGTGTGTATACATATTGCAAGAATTGCGATTGTATTGTTTTGTGACGTCACAAGCTGCTGATCAGCTGTGAATTTATTTAGGTTTAGCTAACGATTACATGTTGTTTTCAAAAGACCTAGGTTCGAATCCCGCTGGAAACTTTTTATTTATTAATCGAAAACTTATAAATTTTATTTTTTAAATTCATTAATATTATTATATTTATGTTAAAATGCTTTCTGCCATCATAGCAATTGCTACTAAGCTATTATATGCATGAATTATGCAGTTGGCCACAACAAACTTCTTTGCCGATTTGCCACGCCCCCAGTGGGCGTAGACGCATAATTTTTGGCCAGTTCTTAGAAAAGGCCGAGGCTAACATGACTGCAAAATTTGTCTTTAGTCTTGGGTTATCAACCCGAGTATACATGCAAAATTTCAAGTCTCTAGTGTCAATAGTGTTCAAAATATAGCACAATTTTAAAAATCACTATATATTCAGGTCCGATTTGCCACGCCCCCAATGGGCGTAGACATAAAACTTTTTGATCGATCTTCTTAGAATCATAACATTAACTCACATGCAAAATTTCAGCGTTCTAGCTTTAACGGTGTAGAAGATACGTATTTCCCGATTTGCCACGCCCCCAATGGGCGTAGATATATATACCATAGCTTTTTGAACTTGGGTTGTCACCCCGAGTATACATTTCAAATTGCAACTCTCTAGCTCATCATCTAGTATGATAACTTAACTATGGGCGGAAGAGTTTTCCGATTTGCCACGCCCCTAGTGGGCGGATCGGGAAAATTTTAACACTTTATAATTCGGGGACATATATGAGTATATGTTTAAAATTTGAAGTCTCTAGCTCTAATAGCGCCGAAAAATACATAGAGAAACGGCCCAAGATTTTTTGTGTGTATATGTGCACACGCATACGAAAATTGCTTAGCGTTGCTCAACGTTGCTTGCATTTCCATTGTTATTTTAATTGTTTTAAAATTTTTAAAATATATAATGGAATGTAATGAGAGTTTCAGCATATGATCTGCATATTCTATTTGACATTTTAGGTTTTTTTTAGAAATCATAACTCTTTTACAATTAGCTTTACATGCACAAATACATATGTATGTACGATTGCAGCCACTCGCTGATCTACGCTTGCACACATATACATACATACATACATACATATGTATGTACATATGTATGTATATGTGCGCCCGCAATGCGTCTTGCTTTGTCGCTGCCTTGCTTGCTGCGCCACATGGGTTTTGATGAGAAAACTTTGATGATTAATAATTCTGTTTCTAGATGGACAATCGTATTGATATGTTCAGATTAAGATTATGATATTCATATCTACATGCCAAACCAAACTGTGTCTCTAGTATTTGAAATGCATTTTTTACACATTTGGTGGTGGTGGGGCGAATTGGGGACCGGAATCCAAAATCTGACAAAAACCGAAATTGTATTAAATTAGTATCTATATATATGCAGAAGACTTGGAGACTCTAACTCTAAAGATTAATTAGCTAGAATTTTATAACTGGTTCCCGATAAATTCGTTTATCGATAACGTTGCAAATATACAAGTTATCGAATTTCTGAAACAAACTCGTACTGCGCGTGCAATATACGGACCTAACACAAAAAGAATGAACTCTCTAGCTTTTGTATCTTCGGAAATCGACGCGTTCATACATACGGACGGACGGACAGACGGACATGACTATATCAACTTTTCTCGTCACCCTGATCAAGAATATATATACTTTATGGGGTCTGCCACGCCTCCTTCTGCCTGCTACATACTTTTAACAAAACCATTATACCCTGATTTCCCATTTTCAATGGGTTCAGGGTATAAAAAGTGATCGCGGAGCGCAAAAAAACACGTCTAACTCATTCAACTGAGAACTCTCTCATATATATATATATATATATATATATATATATATATATATAAGCATACTACGCTCTCCCGCTCTGTTGCTGCGCTGCGGCAGAACTCTTTATATATGTATATTGTATTTAGCCTAAGATCATATATGCTTTCAAATAAAGAATAATTAATGATTCGACAGCCAACAAAACCAGAAGCTCGTGTTAATCTTTTTAACCCAAATACCTTCATCCTACAGTAGCTTTAGAGCTTGCAAATTGTTTTTTGTTTTGATGAGTAGGCAGCCGTCTCTTGTTTTTTTTTTTTTTTATGTTTCCTTTTCTTCTCCGCAAGCATAGTCAATCGCTTTTTTTTATGCTGAACGGTGAAATTTTGTCGAACGATTCGTTTTGAGTTTGCGCAGCGAGGTTTTGATGCAGCAAGTCTTATCTCAAGAGATGTTGAAGTGATACTGAAAAGTGATGTTATTTGAAAAAGAAACAAGTAAGAATATTGCAGTCGGACGTTAGCGACTGTAGAGGACTCATTCACGAACAACGTTGTCATATTTAATTTCGAATTCAATAAACGAAATTTTTAGATAATTAGCAAAAGCATGAGGTAAGCAGCAAGCGCTTTTCCTATACATGCAAATTAATAAACAAAATTATGTTTTGTATTGTGATTCATTCATTTATTCATTTATTAAACTCAACATTCGAACTAAACTACAAACATGATCTTCTGCTGCAAGTTGTATTTGTTTTTGTTAAAGCTTACTTGTTAAAGCTCAATTCTCAAAAGCTCTCAAGAGTGGCTTACGTGATTCTATATCGGAATTGTGAAAAAAGAAATTGTTTACATTAAAGCTGGGTTGCTATTTCAATGAGCCCACGATAGCTGGGCAGCGAAATCGTATGTTTATATTAAAGCTAAAACTGCTTACTCTGTGGGAAAAGCGCAGGAAGTATTTATGTCGGAGCTAAGTGTCGTGATGCTATTGATTCGTTTATGATTGGAAGGATTGAGTTATGCTATTTGAAAGTTGTTTACATTTATATAAAGTAAAAATAGCACACATCGGCTCATATGAAAATATGACCATACCGGTTGAGTGCTTGAAGCGCTATGAATTCGTGTTATCATATTTTGACTGCCCGAGCCATATTTTGACCGCCTAAACCGAAAAAATACAAAGTTGACTGATCGCTTCGCCCAGATTTTGGTGCGAGGAAAAAATTTGTTCTACATGTCTGGTCTATGTGTCGTACGGTTGGTATCATCTTCATTAGCGCCTTTTCTCCCTACAACCCATAATGACTTTTACTTGGCCTTAATTTATTTTCATCAAACATCCTATTACTTTCTTTGTTAAAGTTATTAATTGAATGTGGATAAGGATATTGTTAATATAAATTGGGTTACCGGTTATCGTTCTGATTTCACCTCTTATATCTGTTTTAGAGGGAAGAGATATTTGTATTTGAGAGTGTTTAGTGTTAATTTCTTGAATGATTTGTTCCTTAAGATTTACGAGATTAGGCATTTTATCATTGCAAGCTTCTTGCTGTCTCGCTGCCTTTGTTGTTGCGCCACATGGGTTTTGCTGGTAAAACTTTATTGATTAATAATTCTGTTTCTAGACGGACAAACGTATTCATCTTTTGAGATTATGAAAATGATATTCATATCTATATGCTAAACCAAACTGCATGTCTCTAGTATTTGAAATGCATTTTTTACACATTTGGGGGTGGTGGGGCGAGGTGGGGACCGGAATCCAAAATCTGACAAAAACCGAAATTGTATTAAATTAGTATCTATATATATGCTGAAGACTCTAGCTCTAAAGATGAATTAGCTAGAATTTCATAACTGGTTCCCGATAAATTCAGTTATCGAATTTCTGTAACAAACTCGTACTGCGCGTGCAATATACGGAACTAACACAAAAAGAATGAACTCTCTAGCTTTTGTATCTTCGGAAATCGACGCGACAGACGGACATGGCTATATCAACTTTTCTCGTCACCCTGATCAAGACCCAAAAAGTATACACCCTGATCAAGAATATATATACTTTATGGGGTCTGCCACGCCTCCTTCTGCCTGTTACATACTTTTAACAAAACCATTTCCCATTTTTAATGGACTCAGGGTATAAAAAGGGAAAAGAGTAATGGGCCTAAATGACTACCCTGGGTAACACCTGACGTAACAAAGATCAGTTTTGAAATTGAATTTCTCAGCAAAACTCTCTGAGTTCTGCCCTTTAAGTAGGATGATATCCACAATAAAAGTTTAGGGGAAAATCCTAAGCGATCCAGCTTTAAAATTAGCAAATGGTGGTGAACTGAGTCAAATGCTTTACTGAAGTCCGTATAAATAACATCAGTTTGCATTCTAATCGAAAAACTGTAGGGAAGTGAATTCTAATAAATTCGTAGAGGTTGATCGATTTTGAAAAAAACCATGCTGCGATGGATGAACAATAGATTTACAAAAGTGTTGCACTGACGATGTTATTATTTTTTCAAATAACTTCGGAATTACAGAAAATTTCGCAATGCCTCTATAATTGGAAATATCCGATTTTCCGCCTTTTTTATGTAATAATAAAAGAATAATAAAAGATTCTTTCCAACTTGAAGGAAAAACCGAAGTATCCAAGGATAAGTTAAACAACTTAAGTAATGGTGACAGAAGAGAAGCACTATACTCTTTAATCACACAACTATTATCAGCTCCTGGAGAAAAGGATGATTTCAATGTCCTAATAGCTGCAGCCAATGAATCTACAGACACCATTGGAACATCAATTGAAAAAGTTTCAGAGAAGGAAAATGGGTATGAGTTATTGAAGCAGTCAACGGAAGAATAAGTTGATTGGAAGAATTTTGCAAATAGATCAGAAGAGACCTGATCTTCACAAGATTTTTCCATACCAAAGAAAAAGGAGGTTGGCAAACCAGAAGATTTACGCTTCGAATTTACAAAAGTGTAAAATTGCTTAGGATCTGTGAGATTAAGAGATTAAAATTTGACTTGGGTATAGAATATTTCACCCAGTCAACAGCCGAACAAGACCTTTTAAATTTCTTAAAATACCTTGATTTAATATTTCTTAAATTTGAAAAGAGTCTTAGAAAACCAGGGCGGCTTATTCGAAACCGGCGAAATACTACAGAGTGGTACACATACATCAAGAATAGTGTCTAAAGTTTAGTAAAAAAGTGATGATGCCTAATTAACATCAACCGACTCATATAAATGGGACCAGTCAACTGAACTAATCAGTTCGTTTAGCAAAACAAAATCACATTTACGATAGCAACGTCTTCGATTTGAAGGTAATTGTGATACAGTTGAGGGATTATTAATAGACAATGAAATCTCTAAAGTTGGATGATAGCTATCCTCAGGTAAACAAAAAAGGGTTGATCTCAATACATTTATGATGGAATCATCATTTATGAATACAAGATCAAGCGACCGATTCAAATGATTGGAAATAGAGTTCATTTGAAACATAGAAAGGTTAAACAATTCATCAAAAAGATAGTGATCAATTGTCGGAATAAGGTAATTTACATTACAAGAAAAGGACCAAGAAGTGTTTGGAATATTAAAGTCACCTAACACAAGAAACAAATCATTATCATTGGCATGTCCATAAATTTCTTTGATACAAGTTATGTGTTGGCACTAACCATACAACACATAGACTGGACAACTGGTACAAATTAATGTGCACACTTATTTTTTGACTTTAGAACCCCTCTAGCTTCGTATTTGCTCGGGTTTTTACTTTTAGGGTCGGGAGAGAAAAATTGCTGATGGCAAAATCATTCCGCTTCGAGTGCTCGACGGTGACGGTCGATTTTCCAAAAATGAATGACATGTGCCGCTCTTTCCCTTGCTCTCTTTCTCTTTCTGCCCCATGCTTTTTACTCTCTGCTCTCTTCTCACAAAAATATATGTATGTATGCTGGCACAAACAGCAAGCAGCTCACAAAAATTGAAATTTCTTCTCGACTCGCGAGTCGCGATCCCATTGGTTCCCTTCTGAGCGAAGAGTATACCGAATTCTTAAACTGCTTTGCCATGCTCATGCAAAATGTTAGCGTTTTTTATGATTATTTGTGGAAAGGGTATGAAAGTGTTGATGTGCATAACGAATATTATTTCCGTATGACCATACACACACACATTTACACTTCCTCGCTATATGTGTAAGCATTTATGTGCTTGTGTGCGATAGATATTCTTGCTGCTTGTAGCACTATTAAAACCCCCAGCAGTTGATATTCGTTCGGTTGTGTAGGCATTTATGTGCTTGTGTGCAATATTCTTGCTGCCGCCTGTAGAGCATTTTTAGAACCCCCAGCAGCAGTTGATGTTCGTTCGGTTGGGTAGCTGCTGTGAGCTTGCATACGCATACACATTTACACTTCCTTGCTATATGTGTAAGCATTTACATATGTGCCTGTGTGCGATACACTTGCTGCATGTAGCAATTTTAATTTCCCAGCGATTGCTGTGTGGTAGCTGTTGTGAGTCTACACACACACATACATATGTGTACGTTTGTGATGTGATAATCACAATCGCCGAGTATCACTTGTATAGGCATTTGAATGAATGCTCTGCCTGGGGCATTTGCATGTTTCGTGCATGAGTCTCGAATATTGGGCGTGTGCCGCCTACCTCAACTTTGAATTAAGCGAACGATTTTGGGTTCGAATTGCAGGAGAGGTCAATTATTTTTTATTACCTGTTGATCAGTTATCATTTGTTGTTTAATATTTAGTACCTGATTTGACCATATGGGCAAAAATGGGCCAATTGTTCAAAAGCTTGCGCAAATTCAGGTCACATATAACCCTTTTAAAGAAATGCCTAGATATACAGGTAAAATTGATCCTTTTATGCAAAAATATGCATTCGTTATGTAGACATATTTTCCACTAAAGAACAAAAATATACATGTATTATGTTTTATTAATTTCAAAGTTGAGGTAGGCACACGCCCAATATTCGAGACCCATGCACGAAACATGCAAATACCCCAGGCAGAGCATTTATTCAAATGCCTATACAAGTGATATTGCTACATGCAGCAAGTGTATCGCACACAGGCACATATGTAAATGCTTACACATATAGCAAGGAAGTGTAAATGTGTATGCGTATGCAAGCTCACAGCAGCTACCCAACCGAACGAACATCAACTGCTGCTGGGGGTTCTAAAAATGCTCTACAGGCGGCAGCAAGAATATTGCACACAAGCACATAAATGCCTACACAACCGAACGAATATCAACTGCTGGGGGTTTTAATAGTGCTACAAGCAGCAAGAATATCTATCGCACACAAGCACATAAATGCTTACACATATAGCGAGGAAGTGTAAATGTGTGTGTGTATGGTCATACGGAAATAATATTCGTTATGCACATCAACACTTTCATACCCTTTCCACAAATAATCATAAAAAACGCTAACATTTTGCATGAGCATGGCAAAGCAGTTTAAGAATTCGGTATACTCTTCGCTCAGAAGGGAACCAATGGGATCGCGACTCGCGAGTCGAGAAGAAATTTCAATTTTTGTGAGCTGCTTGCTGTTTGTGCCAGCATACATACATATATTTTTGTGAGAAGAGAGCAGAGAGTAAAAAGCATGGGGCAGAAAGAGAAAGAGAGTAAGGGAAAGAGCGGCACATGTCATGCATTTTTGGAAAATCGACCGTCACCGTCGACCACTCGAAGCGGAATGATTTTGCCATCAGCAATTTTTCTCTCCCGACCCTAAAAGTAAAACCCGAGCAAATACGAAGCTAGAGGGGTTCTAAAGTCAAAAAATAAGTGTGCACATTAATTTGTACCAGTTGTCCAGTCTATGTGTTGTATGGTTAGTGGTGTTGGGCATAAACTTGTATATCAGAAGAAGGTGGGATCTATGAGAATGTTATAAATAATGAACACGATGGGAAAGTAATTTTAACACCTATACTATCCACATCATGAAGAAAGGAAAATGAAAACTGTTCAGAGAGGATACTAGATTTAACAGCAATAAAAACTCCACCTTCTCTACGATTTAAGCGATCAAGTCTATAAATAATGAAATTACTTGGCATAATTTCACTATTATGAACACTTTGCATGGGCAGTATGAGTTTGTTTCAGGGATTCGATAACTTGTACCATTCCATAAATATCAATCATAACATTTCTCGATAATCAGTTACAAAATTATATCTCGTTCATCCTTAGAGTTAGACCACTAACCATACAACACTCAGACTGACTGTGTGCGAAACTTTTGCTGCCTGTAGTAATTGTAGGGCCCAACATTTGCAAATAAGTTGATCTAGCCCTGTCCGTCTGCCCGTCCGTCTGTCCGTCCGTATGAACGTCGAGATTTCGGAAACTACAAAAGCTAGAGAACTGAAATTTCATATGAACACTCGTATGTTAGCTACGCAGTACCAGTTTATTTTGTTTTTTTCGATAACTCATCCCATTTCCAAATTATCGATAACAAATCGAAAATTTGTTTCAATTTTTAATGTTTTTTTGATATAACTTCTACATCATTTTAGCTAGAGACTTCAACTTTACATATTTAGATAGATATTATGGATACACAGATTTTGTAGTTTTCAGATTTTGGATGCCACGCCCCCTCCACCCCCAATTTGAAAAACGCATTTCAAATACTAGAGACTTGCAATTTGGCACATAGATAGATTAAGATACCCCTAATCTACTCTGAAAATTTTATCAAGATCGTCCATCTAGAAATGGAGCTATAAGCGTCCAAAGTTCAGCCAAACCCACCCCCCAGCCAAGGCAGCAACTGCGCAGTTAGCAGAGCGCGGGCTTATAAGTCCGTAAAGAAGAGTATCATTTTTTTGCAGGGTTCAGGGTATCTCGTAGTGGAGCCGTCTCGACTAGAGCCTTCTTACTTGTTATTGATTAAACATGTATAAGAATAAATGGGTATGTATGCATATAAACATACATGCCATATGCATGAGGGAAGTAGATTTGACAGTCTGCAAGGCCGAACAAATCTAAGACCGTTCCTACAATTCTAAGCCCGAGGTCCACAAGAATAACAAACTGCAAGTGGCCCTGCAATTGCTACAGGCAGCAAAAGTTTCGCACACAGTCACATAAATGCTCATACATGTAGCAAGGCAATGTAAATGTGTGTGTGCATGCTCATCGCGAAAAAGTAATGTCTACGCGCATCAACGCTTTCATACCCCTCCCAAAAATTATTACGAAAACACTAAAATTTTGCATGAGCATGGCAAAGCCGTTTAAGAGTTTGACATACTCTTACTAAGAAGGACAGATGGGATTGTCGCGAATTGCCACTCGCGATCAAATTTCAATTTTTGTGGGCAACTGGCTTATGCTCGCATAGAGTGAGATAGAGAGAGAAAAAAGGGAGAGGGAGAGTAAAGAAAAATAGCACATAAAATGTTCTCATATGAAAATATGACCATGCTGGTTGAGCGCTTGCAGCGCACTGAATTGGTCGTTTCGTATTTTGACTGCCCGTGCCTGAATTGCCCAAACAGAACAAATACGAAGTTGAGCGGCAATTCGCTCATATTCTGGTGCGTGAAAAAAGTTTGTTCTAGTTGTTCAGTCTATGTGTTGTATGGTTAGTGTGAATACTAAATGGCGTTAGCTCTGGAAGCCAATTGAAACCGATCCCGATTTTGTTGACATTATTGTAAAGGCAATTCTCTGCATAATACAATTATTGACCTTGTCAATCAAGACACACACGAAAGTAATGAAAATAATTTAAGTGAAAAGTTTTCTCATCCAAGAAGTTTAAGGACTGGCCAACTTCTCTTTGCAGTTCTATGTGGGCACATAAACTTTAATACTAAATATCTACTAATATAAATATAATCAAAACTTACTTGGTAACATAGTAACTTTATTAATTTTTTATTTTTTTTTTTTTTCAATTACCATCCGATTGTGTTAATTTTTTTATTTTTGGTCCCACAAAACCGAACGTGCAAAATTTCACTAATTACGTCCTCATCGTTTATGTTGGTTCTCGTGCTCATTTTTGGTGTGACAATTCAATTGCAATCGAGTGCAAATATACAAATAATGCGTTTTGAACCAAACCTGATATTTATGGTTTAATTGCGCAAAATGTAATTCACTTAAAAACTAACGGTTATTTAAGCTCAGCATGCAGAGCTTACGCACATTGTCATAAAAAGCTTTTGCTTGCTCTTGCAAAATTTTAGTGTTTTCGTGATTATTTTTTGGAAGGGTATGAAAGTGCTGATGTGGTTGCTGTTATTGTCTCAAACGGATACTGTGTTTCATTCCACTTCATGCCGAGAATGTCAAGGACTATTTCCCGTCATTATTTTGACATGTAACTCCATGTCACGCAATCAAAAGTAGAGACAGTAATAAAACACAGTTGAACAAAAACTAAACAAAAAATATATATGAGCGGAATACTCCTTATATTAAAATATATTGCTCAGTCAACATTCATTTATTAATGAAAAATATAAAACCTCCGATATCAAATATTTTAAAGAGAGTTGTACGTACATTCATTCTGAAAATATTTACATTCATCATTCATTCTGCAAATATTTACATAAATATGTGCCTAAATACATACATGTATGTACATACAATGCACGTGTATGCATAAAATATAAATATATTGTATTTGAAAATATGAAGTGTCAACATACCCTTATTTATAACATGAAATCCATGACATCAATAAAACGTTCACACATACATACCTAGGTACGCATATACATACATATATACATACGTATGTATATATGTACTTACATACATACATATATGTTGATGTATACATATATGTACCTACATACATACATAACAGTAAGTACATATACATATGTACATATGTACTAAATGTAGTACATGTTTAATAATCATTTTCTGGGCTATTTATACATTGTACATATGTATGTATGTATGTAGGTATGTGTACGTATTTCGTTTTCTGATTGCTGAAACTTTTTCATTTATTTTACTTAAAAAATAATTATTTGTAATTACATATGTATGTATATGTACATACATCTTCATTTGTATGTATATTTACATACATATGTATGTACATATATATGTATATATATATGTATATGTATGTATGTATCAACGTACACTATACATGCATTGTATGTACATATGTACTATGTACTTGCAATACGAAATATTGTGAAATTCCAGTTTGTGTTCCAGGAGTCCATGCGGAACAGCTGTTAAAAATAAGCGGATTGGAGGACTATTAAATTTGTATGTGTTGGAACTGAATTCATTTGGTCCATAATAGCGAAGCGAGTTTCGGTGCTTATGCTTCCACGTTTATTTCTAAACTGCCTCTCAATGCTAGTGTTATTCTTCTGCATAGCTCCGAACCACACTCGACGACAGCGTTGTAGCGCTGTCGTCTCGCTAAAACGGTACTTCTTAAAGCGACAAAATGCAAAGAACCAATCAGAGCGCAATTAGCGACTGATGCAACATTATTGATATGATGAAATTAGGAATTCTGGTGAACACCAGAATTCCAATATACATCAACACACACACACACAGCGCATACGTGCAGTATACAGCAACAATCACATACAGTGCGCTCCGACACGGCCATCCTGACCTTGACACGTCCTCGTGTAGTACTCCCAATTTTAGATTCAAATTTCTTACGTAACAAAAGATTTTTAACTGAATTCATCGTCTCTCTTAGACGGATAACCATCGTCTCTCTTAGACGGATAACCATCGTCTCTCATAGACGGATAACCATCGTCTCTCATAGACGGATAACCATCGTCTCTCATAGACGGATAACCAATGTCTCTCATAGACGAATAACCATCGTCTCTCATAGACGGATAACCATTCTGACACTCACACATCCTCGTGTAATGTCCAAATATCAAATTCAAAGACACCTTTTGTGTTTCATAACATAAACTGAACTTAAGCTTTATTCTTAACCATAACATACAGAGTATCTTCTTTTTCTTTAACAGAATTCATAAATTCACTTAAATTTTAACAAAACAATTAATCATTGTACTTGCACTATGCAATTTCAACAAAACAGCAAAGTATTTGCTTAACTTTCAAATGAACGTGCGCCAGAAAATGAATGTTCAATATATAAAAATACAAATAAAACAAAATAATAAATTTAATTCGTCGTCTCACTTGGACGGAACACTCTCAGTCACGACTATATTCTCTGATGAGCTCTGATTTTCGTTATCAATATCCAATTCATCAGGAATTTTACCATCTGGAATTCTTCTAATGTCCTCGTGACAGTATTTGTAAAGTCGTTTATTTGTTAACGACTTTAACATATACCTGTCTCCTCCCAGGACTTCGGTAACCAAAAATGGGCCCTTAAATTTCGGGTCTAATTTCGTTTGGTGTCTCTCCTCGTTTCTTAACAGAACATAGTCACCAACATTTGGATCATAATCGTATTACGTAATCAATAATATTTCAATATTTCACTTATCTGACTTTAAATAATAATCTTTCATCAGTCAATCTATGTTAATCTATTTATTCACTCATTATTATTATCATCATTATTATTTAAATTATCGTCTCACTCATTCTTTTCTGGATTCTACTGAACCACCTCGGCCATACTGACCATAACACGACCTCGTGTATTCCACAAAAATGCCTTGCTGCATTAATCATTTCATTTATCTTATAAATTTCTTGATTACAACTGTTATCACGTCTCAGCTTCATACAAAACTTTATCTTCCTCTTCTAGTCTCACGTCTAATTACTCTTTAACTTTCTTTGAGGTTTTACTTCATTATCATAAACCACTCTGGTTTCGCTTTACATTGATTTTGCACTATCAATCATACAACTCTTCAGGTATCCATACATACAGTCTCATTCATTATCGTAAACCCAACTGGTTTCTTTTCACATCATCTTATGCGCCACACGCCATGATCAAAACATTAGTTTTGCACTTGTGCTTGCATTATGACCAATTCTCTCAACATTTCTTATCAGCCTTTCAGGCATCCATACTGTCTCTTGCAACAGTTTCACTCTCAATAATTCGCTACTGTCTCTTGCAACAGTTTCTCAAGTTTTTATACTGCCTCTTTCAACAGTTTCTCAATTTTTATACTGCCTCTTTCAACAGTTTCTCAATTTTTATACTGTCTCTTTCAACAGTTTCTCAATCAATTCCATACTGTCTCTTTCAACAGTTTCTCAATCAATTCCATACTGTCTCTTTCAACAGTTTCTCAATCAATTCCATACTGTCTCTTTCAACAGTTTCTCAATCAATTCCATACTGTCTCTTTCAACAGTTTCTCAATCAATTCCATACTGTCTCTTTCAACAGTTTTTTTTTTTTTCAATCATTCAAATCTTCATCACAATTTTCTAGTTCAACTAATACATGCCCTTCTGGCAACTTTCTTATATCACCCTGTACGTGAATTTGTATTTTCTATTATTTGTCAATGACCTTAGAAAATATCTGTCTTCATCTAACAATTCAGCTATGTTTAGAGGTCTTCAAAACTTTGGACTTCATTTGATGCCTTTCTGCATCAAAATCTCCTAATTCGTATTCAACAACCTAATAACCTTAGCATTGTTTTTTTTTTTTTTTTTTTTTTTTTTTTTTTTTTTTAAATTACTCTTTGCTATATGCTGGTGCCGCTAATACATTTTGCACAATTGGCAAGGATCGAGTTCTACTATTTCTCTGGATTTTTCTATAAATTATTCCTGCTTATACTTCATAAGTTTTTGTAATGTACCCGGCAAGAGAATTGTCTTTCAATTTGTTCATAATATCAATAATATCAGAGTCCTTCCGCTGTTCACAATAAACCAATCAATAGATATCTCTGCCAAATTAATTCATTTTTCAGCGTCACAAATGCAGTATATTCAACGGAATCAGGGTGAATCAGAATTTGGTGAAAACCACTAGCCATATCTAAACAAGTAAAGTAATACGAACCGCACAATCTATCAATCTGGTCACTAATGAGCGGCAAGGGGTATTTGTCAGCGACGGTATTTGAGTTTAATTCTCTGTAGTCAATACATAAACGATCGGACCCATTTTTCTTTTTTACAAGCAACATAGGACTTGCATACGGAGGACAACTTTGGCGGATAATGTTACATCTGAGTAACTCTCTTAACCTCTCACGCACTATCTCTCTCTCTTCCGGACTGAGTCTATACGGCCGACGTTGCACAGTTTTGTTAGGGTCAATTAGTCGAATTCTCAGTTCGCCTGTATTAACTCGTGTGTTTGGAATCCCTTTAGAGAATGCTGAGGTATAATTTTTAATTAAATTTATTAATTCGCTTTTATCAGCATTTGTCAAATCGGTATCAATTTCATCAATATTAATTGGAGAATCAGTAGCGGCACAAATATTTATAGATTTTGATTTTATAACTTTAAACACATTCGGTGAGAGCACAACATTGAAACCTTGATTAAGGACTTCACGTCCAATGATGACATCATTCTTCAAGTCCTCATCTCGAACAACGTGAAATAATATTTCTATCATGTTTTCATTAATAATAACCTGACTGAGAATTTGCATAGTACTATAAATACCGGCATCACCGATACCTTTTAGCATTACTATATTATTCACGCGCTTTCCAGACAATCGGTCACTTATCTTTTCTCTTATCAAGGAACATTCGGCACCAGAGTCGAAGCAAATTGGGTAGCTCTCACCTCGATGTAACATGACTCCTGTTGGCTCAGACACAAAGCACTGGTTTACATTCTTTTGCTTTGTTGGGACGTCACTTCCAGAGCATCGGTTCGCAAAATGCCCGGGTTGACCACACGGCTTCACTCTTCACTAGCCGGACGACTGCTTAACAAATTCAAAAACATCGCTGCTGGTGTTTCATCGCTTTCGTATCGATGAAGGAACAATTCTTTAAACTCGCTCCACTTCATGCCAGGGTAGGAGATTTCCGTTAGCCATTGGGATGCACTGCCGTCCATTGCATTGCTTAATGCCATAATAAGCTTGCTTCCTTCTAGCGGCTGTTCAGTTAAAATAATATCTGCAGTCGCACACCACTTTGAAGCGTCTACGCCTGCGGCGTTGGCGAAAAATTTCGGCAATGTGACTTCACGCTTTTGTTGTTGTTCTGATGTAGAAGATTACGCGCCACTGTTCTTCAGTAAATATAGGGGGTGGCGCCGATCCCACTTCTGATGTTGGAACTGAATTCATTTGGTCCATAATAGCGAAGCGAGTTTCGGTGCTTATGCTTCCACGTTTATTACTAAACTGCCTCTCAATGCTAGTGTTATTCTTCTGCATAGCTCCGAACCACACTCGACGACAGCGTTGTAGCGCTGTCGTCTCGCTAAAACGGTACTTCTTAAAGCGACAAAATGCAAAGAACCAATCAGAGCGCAATTAGCGACTGATGCAACATTATTGATATGATGAAATTAGGAATTCTGGTGAACACCAGAATTCGTCGCTTAACTCTGACACTTAATTTTGAAGACCGACCCGATCTGGGCTGAATCTCAAGGCTAGCTGTTTCCCCGTACGATTTTAATGTTGATTGAACACTAGTGGGTGGTCGGACAATCACTCTGTCGATTTCTGTCAATTTCAGATACACCTTTACCTTCTAAGTATACCTTTACTTAAACTTTTTTGGCATGCCTCTACTTAAACTTTTTTTGCACACTGTATGTCAGGCTTGATTTAACGACTAAATTACTTGAGATTTATTAATTTGTCAACAATTGCCATTAGCTTTCTAAATTATTGTATATAGAAAACATGTTAAAGACTTTAAACAATAATAAATATTTTTTATTTTCTTTTTAGAAATAATGGCGACTACTTCAAATAATAGTATTTCGGACATGACAACAATAAGCGAAATAGACGAAGATGGAATAAACTATAATTTAAGGCTTCGATACTCTAAAGATATAATATATGTATCCTTTTTAAAAGATATTTACAAGTAAGAAAGCTGTAGTCGAGACTGCTCGACTACGAAATCCCCTGAGCCCTAGTGCTGGGAAAAATATCGATCTAACATGATACATCGATGTTTTGATAGGCATCGAAAATATCGATACTGCTAACTTCGATACTCGATATATCGCCATCTCTACATAGCCATCGCCATCTACATACATATACTATAATACATCCCAATGAACGGTTCTCAAAGAATGCCTTTTATACCCTTAGTCCATTGAAAATGGTAAATTAGGGTATACTGGTTTTGTTAAAAGTATGTAACAGGCAGTAGGAGACGTCGCAGACCCCATAAAGTATATATATTCTTGATCAGCACAAAAAATAAGTTGATCTAGCCCTGTCCGTCTGTCAGTTCGTATGAACATCGAGATTTTTAAAACTACAATAGAGAGCTGAAATTTTACATGAATACTCGTATGTTAGTTACGCAGTACGAGTTTATTTTGTTTTTTTTTTTTCGATAATTCATCCTATATCTAAATTATCGATTAAAATCGAAACTTCGTTTCCATTTTTTACGTTTTTAGGGCATAACTTCCACACCGTTTGTGCTAGAAATTTTTGTGCTATCAAATTTATATATTTAGATAGATATAATGGATACGCAGATTTTGTAATTTTTAGACGCGTCCCCTCGCCTCCAATATGCAGAAAAAAAACGCATTTAAAATACTAGAGACTAGCAATTTGGCAAATACACACATTTGCATGCTATTAATATTAAAAAAAAAATAAATAAAAAGAACACTTAAAGAATTGTGAAAAGTGTTTTTCTCCGAAAAATATGATCTTAAAATTGAATTTGTATGACTTTTTTATTTTGCAAACAATTAACAGACATTCTGTTCATATTTGTGTAAACATATAATTACAAAATCAGAAAATTTGCTTCGAAAATTGGTAGCGCTTAACCTAAAATTTTAGACGTACTCTGGAACGATATTAATTGCAGTAAATCCATACAAATGTATTAATATCTTTAACAAGGTAAGCTTTTCCATAATAATAATAATTATATATTATATATAATTATTAATAATAATTATATAATTTGTTTGTTGTTTCTTTGTTCTTTTATTAACCATATGTAATAAATTATATATTTCTGATTGAATACTTCTGAATAGTAAGAAAACAAAATATTTGTTTTCTTTCAAGTGTCTGAACTAAAATCGTTTGACCACCTTGTGAAACACAAGAGCACATATTAAGTTTCAAAGTTAAAAATCTGATTGGAAATCAGAATGCGATTTTATACATCTTAGAACAAGAATCTCATTTTTCATATATGTACATAAATAGACGTAAATTTAATATAATGTTGGGTTCTGTTACATTTTTCTTACCGATAGCAAGGCAAAATCACTAACCATACAAAACATAGAGCGGACATCTAGAAAAAAAAAAATCGCACAAACAAGCAGCGCACATAAATCAAATCCACGATTCGCGATCATTTCTTCCATCATTTTGCCATGCTAATGCGAAATTGTACAGTTTTTACAATTTATTAATTTATTAAAAAGTTAGAGATAATGTAAAATTAAAGCTTACACAATATTAAGTACTGGCTATAATATGATATAATTTTCATAATTATTTTTGGGAAGAGTATGAAAGTGCTGATGTAAGAGAGCAGAGAACAAAAAGCACATATCAAGCCTTTGTTGGAATATCAACCGTCACAGTCGAGCGCTTGAAGTGAAATTATTTTGTCACCCAACATTTTCGTTGCCCGAAGTAAAATAGGAAGTTGTCTGGTAGCTAATGACCAAAAACAGTGGTGCAAATTCGTTTGTTCTAGTTGTCCAGTCTATGTGTTGTATGGTTAGTGCATATGCATATGACATGTATTTATTTATTTTTTACTACACATGTTTTAAATGGTTCATTTTCTGGTTAGATTTAATTGAATTTCAAGAAATACATTGATCAAATTTTGTTGTTGTCGATCTATTATAAAAAAAATTTAAGTCTTATGTCTTATTAAAACAATAAATTATCTTTTCAGTAAATTGACTGTCATGAAGAAGAACAAATATTGTTGTTGTTTTCAACATAAATAAAATTTTGCCATATATTTATACTATTTTCTATTAACATAAAATATACTTCAGTCAATATAAATTCAATTAAATTTAATTAAAAACATTAATATTTGCTAATACCTTCTTTGGTCTTAATAACGTATTTGACCCCATTGGGCAGGTAATCATGCAAAGCCTCCACATATTCCGCCTTTATATCATCAACAATACATTTTCAATAGTTTTCATCAATTCTATCAATGATCTGGGCTTCGTTCGATTCTCCACGCGTAAGAAGCTATACATGCAAAAGCACGAGCACACACACACACGCTGATCTACGCTTGTAGGCATGTATGTGTGTAAGCATTGCAGGCGTCTTGCTGTCTCGCTGCTTTGTTGCCGCGCAACATGGGTGCGAGAACTTTATTGATTAATAATTCTGTTTCTAGGCGGACAAACGTATTCATCTCTTGAGATTATGAAAATGATATTCATATCTATATGCCAACCAAACTGCATGTCTCTAGCATTTTTTACACATTTGGTGGTGTGGGGGGCGAATTGGGGACCGGAATCCAAAATTGACAAAAACCGAAATTTTATTAAATTACTATCTATATATATTCAGAAGACTTGGACACTCTAACTCTAAAGATGAATTAAATATAATTTTATAACTCTGGAAATATACAAGTTATCGAATTTCTGAAAGAAACTCGTAGTGCGCGTGCAATATACGGACCTAATACAAAAAGAATGAACTCTCTAGCTTTTGTTTCTTCGGAAATCGACGCGACAGACGGACATGGCTATATCAACTTATTTCGTCACCCTGATCCAGAATATATATACTTTATGGGCTCTGCCATGGCTCCTTCTGTCTGTTACATACATTTAACAAAACCATTATACCCTGATTTCCCATTTTCAATGGGCTCAGGGTATAAAAAAGCGAATGCTTTAAGTGGAACGCGTTGATGCGCATAAAGAATACGATTTTGCGATGATTTCTGTGCCTGTATGCGATGTCATTGCTGCAGCTGTTGAGACATGCAGTTTGGTTTACCATATATGTAGATATAAATATCATATTCATAATCTGAAGGATGATTACGATTGTCCGCCTAGAAACAGAATTATTAATCAGCAAAACCCATGTGGCGCAGCAACAAAGGCAGCGAGACAGTAAAACGCTTGCAATGCTCACACACATACAGGCGTACAAGCGTAGATCAGCGTGTATGTGTGCTCGTGCTTTTGGATGTATAGCTTCTTACGCGTGGAGAATCGAAACGAGGATTATGATTCGTTCGAAGAAGGGCTCAGGGGATTTCGTAGTCGAGCAGTTGACTACAGCTTTCTTACTTGTTTCAAATAACTTCGGAATAGCAGAAAAATTGGCAATGCATCTATTGTTGGAAATGTCAGATCTTCTGCCTTTTTTATGTAGCGGAATGATAAAGGACTCTTTCCAACTTGAAGGAAAACCCGAAGTTTTCAAAGATAAACAATTTTAGTAATGGTGACAGAAGATAATCACTGCACTTTAATCACACAACTTTGAATCTTATCAGCACCTGGAGAAAAGGATGATTTCAATTTCCTAATGGCTGCGGCTAATGAATCTGCAGATACCTTTGGAACATCAATTGAATAAGATTCAGAAAAGGAAAATGGTTATGAGTTATTTTAGCATTCAACTGAAGAACAAGTTGATTGGAAAAATTTTGCAGATAAATCAGATCTTCGCAAGATTTTTCCATACCAAAGAAAAAGGTTGGCAAACCAGAAGATTTTGGCTTCAAATTGACATAAGAGTCAAATTGTTTCGGATCACTAGTAAACTGGTGCCTAACAAGAATAAGATAATTCTCATAAATACGAGAATTTAAGAGATTCCAATTTGACTTTGCTATAGAATATTTAGTCAAGTCACAGCCGAACCAGACTTTTTACTTTAATTAATTATTTCTTAAAAGAGTTAGATAACCAGGGCGGCTTATTCGAAACAGGCGATATACAACAAAATGGGACACATACATCTAGAATAGTATCTAAAGTTGAGTAAAAAAGAGATGATGCCAAATTAACATCAACCGACTCATATAAATGGGACCAGTCAGCTGAACTAATCAGTTCGTTTAGCAAAACAAAGTTGCATTTACGATAGCAACGTCTTCGATTTGAAGGTATTTGTGAAATAGTTGAGGGATTATTAATAGACAATGAAATCTCTAAAGTTGGATGATAACTATCCTCAGGTAAACAAAAAAGGGTTGATCTCAATACATTTATGATGCAATCATCATTTATGAACACAAGCTCAAGTGAGCGATTCAGATGATGGGAAATAGAGTTCATCTGAAACATAGAAAGGTTGAACAATTCATCAAAAAGATAATGATTAATTGTCGTAATAAGGTAATTTACATTACAAGTTAAGGACCAGGAAGTGCTTGGAATATTAAAATCACCTAACACAAGAAACAAATCTTTATCATTGGCATGCCCATAAATTTCTTTGATACAAATAATGTGCTGGGCACAGAGACAATTAAACAGTTTTAGCAATGGTGATTGAAGAGAAACACTGCACTGACACAACTTGGGATATTGTCAGCACCAGGGGAGAACTTTGACTTCAGCGTCTTAATGGCTGTAGATAGTAACATTAGGAGCATAAATAGAACCATAATCAGGAAGTGAATATAGCTACGAATCACTATATAGATCATCTTAAATTCGAAAGAGTCTTAGTAAACCATGGCGGTTTATTTGAACGGGGCAATATGCGACAGAGAGGAACGCACACATCCAGAATAGAGTTTAAGGTAGTATAAAAAATCGATGCTGCCAAATTAATATCAACCGACTCATATAGAAGAGACCAGTCTGTTGAATTAATTAATTCATAAAGCAAAACAAAATTGCATTTACGATAACAGCGGCCTAATTTGGAATAATTGAATAATAATAATGAATAATTTAGAGGATTATCAATAGATAATAAATCCTCTAAAGTGGGGTGATGCATATCCTCTGGTAAGCAGAAAGGAGTTGATCTCATGACATTAATGATGGAGTCATGATTAATGAACACAAGATCAAGCATGCGATTCAGATGGTTAGAAATAGAGTTCATCTGAAACATAGAAAGATTAAACAATTCATCAAAAAGATAGTGATCAATTCTCGAAATAAAGAAATTTGCATTACAAGTTGAGGACCAAGAAGTGTTAGGAATATTGAAATCACCCAACACAAGAAGAGAGAAGAGAAGTCTTTATCAGTTACATGTACATAAATTTCTTTAATACAGGTTATATGTTGAGTATAAACCAGTATATCAGAAGAGGGAGGGATATAAGAACATATAATAAACAATTAGCACGTTGGGAGAATTAATTTAACCCCTATAATCTCCATATCATGAAGATAGGAAAAGGTAATTAATTCGGAGTGGATACCATGTTTCAGTGAAGGCAATAATGTCACATAATGTACACTAAAACTATGCAAGTATAGACTTTTAAGTAAACACCGAAGGTAAATTCAAAGAAATAGGATGAGATTTGTTTCGATTTTTATACCCTGAACCCATTGAAAATGGGAATTCAGGGTATAATGGTTTTGTGAAAATGTATGTAACAGGCAGAAGCAGACGTCGCAGACCCCATAAACTATATATATTCTTGATCAGCATAAAAAAATCAGTTAATTGAGCCCTGTCCGTCCGTCCGTCGGTCGTCCGTCCGTATGAACGTCGAGATTTCGGAAACTAAAAAAGCTAGAGAGCAAATTTCACATGAACACTCGTATGTTAGCTACGCAGTACGAGTTTATTTTGTTTTTTCGATAACTCATCCCATTTCCAAATTATCGATAAAAAAATTCGAAAATTCGTTTCCATTTTTTAGGTTTTTTGGGTATAACTTCTACACCGTTTTAGCTAGAGACTTCAACTTTACATATTTAGATAGATATTATGAATACGCAGATTTCGTAGCTTTCAGATTTTGGATGCCACGTCCCCTCCGCCCCCAATTAAAAAAAAAAACGCATTTAAAATACTAGAGACATGCAATTTGGAATTTAGATAGATTTAGATACTCTTAATCTACTCTAAAATGTTCATGAAGATTGTTTATCTAGAAATGGCGTTATAAGCGTCCAAAGTTCAGCCCAACCCACCCCCCAGCCATGGCAGCAACTGCGCAGTTAGCAGAGCGCGCGCTTATAAGTGCGGAAAGAAGAAGAATATCACTTTTTTGCAGGATTCAGGGTATCTCGTAGTCGAGCCGTTACGACTAGAGTCTTCTTACTTGTTATTTATATTCTCTCTGTTTTTATTTTCCGTTTTTTTCTGCATATTTGCTTTTCATCCTAGTTACCAATATGAGTTGTTGCAAAAAATCATGCACATTCAGGCTGGCAGGTGATGCTGCACAAGCGCAATTTGTAAATTGCTGGTTGTGCGAAAATATGATGCATACTAAGTGTGCAGGTCTTACTGGGCGTGATCATGACCAAATTATGTCCACTGCCAAAATCGGTAGTGGTGGCGTACGCTGGTCTTGTCCGATGTATAGTGCTGTGAGGGCTCAATTCAGTTATTGAATTATCCAGAGACATGGTGCTGCTGAAGAAATTTTAAACCAGTTTAATTTTGAAAGTCCTCTTCCTAATTCGGAGACTCCACCGTTATTGGCACCTCTTTCCGTACCAATATCGTCACCGAACTTGCTTGCTCCTCCCTCAAACTCAAGTCTCTGTTCAAAAATTGGATTCCTCTTCAATTATTATTCAAACTAAGAGTGACAATAAGTCAGCCACTCCTGGCATTACCTTATCTGTCGTCTCTCCTCGAAAGCAAGTTTTCTTATCTAAACTTTCATCGGATACGACATGTGAGGCAGTATCTGCTTTTATTTCATGCAAGATTTCGGCCAATGTCTTTATATCAAAGTTTAGTTTTACAACTCCGCGAGAAATTGCTTCATTTAAGATCAATGTGCCGGTTGAATATTTCACAATAATATGTGATCCTAAATTCTGGCCACCTCATGTATTAATTTAAACCTAACAAGTAAGAAGGCTCTAGTCGAGACGGCTCGACTACGAGATACCCTGAACCCTGCAAAAAAAAAAGTGATACTCTTCTTCTTTACGCACGTGTAAGCGCGCGGTCTGCTAACTGCGCAGTTGCTGCCTTGGCTGGGGGGTGGGTTGGGCTGAACTTTGGACGCTTATAACGCCATTTCTAGATAAACGATCCTCATTTTTAGAGTAGATTAAGAGTATCTAAATCTATATATGTGCCAAATTGCAAGTCTCTAGTATTTGAAATGCATTTTTTGTTTCAAATTGGGGGTGGAGGGGGCGTGGCATCCAAAATCTGAAAACAACAAAATCTGCGTATCCATAATATCTATCTAAATATGTAAAGTTGAAGTCGCTAGCTAAAACGGTGTAGAAGTATAACTTACCAAAATACCTAAAAAATGGAAACGAATTTTCGAATGGGATGAGTTATCGAAAAAACAAAATAAACTCGTACTGCGTAGCTAACATACGAGTGTTCATGTGAAATTTCAGCTCTCTAGCTTTTTTAGTTTCCGAAATCTCGACGTTCATACGGACGGACGGACGGACGACCGACGGACGGACGAATAGGGCTCAATTAACTGATTTTTTATGCTGATCAAGAATATATATAGTTTATGGGGTCTGCGACGTCTCCTTCTGCCTGTTACATACATTTTCACAAAACCATTATACCCTGAATTCCCATTTTCAATGGGTTCAGGGTATAAAAACAACAATAGTAAGCAAAACCAAAAATTGCAAGCACTCACACTAACAAACGTATTAAGAGCGAACTGGGGAGAGCGCCAAAATATAGAAACACTAAAGCAGAATGCAAAATAATGCTAGTAAACAAGACACCAGCTGCACCAAACTTCAAAATTAAAAGGCAATTTACCAAAAACACAGTATTACACGGATCAAACATTGCACAGGAAAATGACAACACTTGCAATAATTAAACACCGCAGTTATGTGAACTTTAATAAAATCAATTTAATAGGAATAAAACAAGCAAATTTGCAGAGCAAAAAGAAACACTTCTGATAACTCGCACTCAGAACTCTCTCGGATGAGTTATCGAAAAAACAAAATAATCTCATACTGCGTAACTAACATTCATGTGAAATTTCAGCTCCTTAGCTTTTGTAGTTTCCAAAATCTCGACGTTCATACGAACGGACGGACAGACGGACAGGGCTCAATCAACTTATTTTTTTCTGCTGATCAAGAATATAATACTTTGTGGGGTCTGCGACTTCTCCTTCTGCCTGTTACATACATTTTCACAAAACCATTATACCAATTCCCATTTTCAATGGGTTCAGGGTATAAAAAAGAGAAGAATGCAAAAGTAGTGAAGGTACGCTGCCAATTTGTGTAAGAAGCTTGGCATCCCCTGCACCAGGAGTGAGTAAATTCACGTAGCCGTGCGAAAAGTTCAGCCCAAGCCACTGCAGCAACTGCGCAGTTAGCAGTGCGCGCGCACATAAGTGTGTAAAGAAGAAGAGTATCAACTTTTTTGCGGGGTTCAGGGTATCTCGTGGTCGAGCCGTCTCGACTAGAGCCTTCTTACTTGTTTTAATAAATAGTTTGTTTTATTTGCGCTTGAAGTTCCAAAAAACAAAAAACCGATACACTGTATATAAAAATACATATATGTTAGTCGACTAAAATGATGATAAGGGAAAAATAGAAAGAAGAATTAAGATATTCTTACCATGCATTGCGAAGCGACTGATTTGTTGTTAATAGACAATTCGGCTTCTACAAATGATAATGTCCGACAAAGTTAATCGATTGACGAATATTGATAGAAGGATAATTTATAGATTCCTTCCCAAGTGTCTCAGGTTATCTGTTTTACAGGTCAATACTGTGGTGGTTATAATTTGAAAGAATGCAATCAAGGGTTGCTCGTATTCCGTTATCCAGATGACAGCACAATCTAAATCCGAAGCGCTGTTGAGGTAAGGATTTTACGAGACTTTTTTTTACCTATCGGATCTTTCATAAACTTAAATACCTCAAACAATTAAATCCGCTGCTTATATGCATACAAACAAACAACGCATATACGCATATAGAAACACTCACACTTTTAAACGCATAAGCATGCTCTCTCCTAAATGTGCAGTTAACATAGCGAGTACGATTGACAACCCATGATCAACAAGCTATGGTAGATATATCTACGCCCACAGTGTCAAACCGCAAAAGTTTATATCTCCTAAAGTTTTGGAGCTAGAAGCTTCAAAACTAGATGGTTCAGTTTATAATGACCGCCTCTATCGATGACCTGCCTGTGCCTCTTTGGGGCGTGGCAAATTGAAAAATACCTCGTATTTTTGGAGTGTAAGCAAACAAACTCTCCAGTCTTAAATGTGTGTACACACTTTAATGTATGTATATTCACGCCTCTATCGATGACCTGCCTGTGCCTCTTTGGGGCGTGGCAAATTGAAAAATACCTCGCATTTTTGGAGTGTAAGCAAACAAACTCTCCAGTCTTAAATGTGTGTACACACTTTAATGTATGTATATTCACGTACAAATATTTGTAGGTATTTGTGTATGCATGTATAGAAATAATGATTGGCCACTGGCAGCGTGGCAAATCGGAAACGCAGTTTCTAGTGCTTAAATGCATAATTCATAATGCGTATGTGTATAAATACCATATGATCTATTACTAAGCTGGTAGCAACGATTTTATAATATTCAAATATAATTGAAATTTAAAAGTAAAAAATTTTCGATATAAAAAGTTTTCTGTGGGAATCGAATCCACGCACCTACACTGAGAAGCAAAACTGTAACACGAATTCAATTTTGTAACTTCAAAGGTCTGTATTTTCACTTCTACTGTATGGATGCTTGAGTTCTTAGTCTCGTTTTGTTGGTACAGTAATTTAGCTATATTTAAAAAAAATTCAAGTCATTCGGTTGGCTGGAAGAAAAATGCGAACAAAAAATGTAAAAATAGTCATATGTTACAGTTTTGCACTCAGACGAAGTTTTCAACAAATATTTAAAAAAACAAGTAAGAACGTTGCAGTTAGGCGCAACTAACTGTTCCCATAGGTGCATCTTAATTATTTAATAAACATTTAATTAACGAAATATTTCAACAATTAGAAAACGTACATGGCAAGCAACAAACGTTTTTTCTACACATACATACAGATTTACACATGTACACAGTATACACACAATTTACTATGTATGCATACAAAATTTTCGTTGCCAGAATATTCTAAGAATTGTGACTGAATTGAGAATTTTTCGATCATTACTTTAGTTTTGTCAGAGACGCTCTAGCAATGCCTTATTTGGTTTTAGTTAACACATCTTATATCAGGGCGGTGGCGCTGGTGGTAAGCGCTATGCAAGCTACACTTAGGTGCGTGGGTTCGAATCCCGCAGAAAACTTTTTTTCAAAAATTAATATTTTTTAATTTTTTTATATTTGTATATTTATTACAAAATGCTTGCTGCCAATTGAAATTAATTTATAAACATACGCATATGAATTGTGCATTTAAGCAAAAACTAAAACAACATTTCCGATTTGCCACGCTGTGTGGCAAGCAGTTTTTCTATGCATGCATATATGTATGTGTGTGTACACAGATGTTTGTACGTGTATATACATCCAAGTGTGTATACATATTCCAAGAATTGTATTGTTTTGTCACAAGCTGCTGATCAGCTGGTCAGCTGATCAGCTGTGAATTTATTTAGGTTTAGCTAACGATTACATGTTGTTTTCAAAAGACCTAGGTTCGAATCCCGCTGGAAACTTTTTATTTATTAATCGAAAACTTATAAATTTTATTTTTTAAATTAATTAATATTATTATATTTATGTTAAAATGCTTTCTGCCATCTTAGCAATTGCTACTAAGCTATTATATGCATGAATTATGCAGTTGGCCACAAGAAACTTCTTTGCCGATTTGTCACGCCCCCAGTGGGCGTAGACGCATAATTTTTTGCCAGTTCTTAGAAAGGGCCGATGCTAACATGACTGCAAAATTTGGTTGCTTACATTCCAAAATTGCGAAAATTACAAATATTTTTCGATATGCCACGCCCCCAAAGGCATCGGTAAAGGAGAACATTAGTAACTCAACCAACCAATTTTCAAGCTTATAACTCTAAAATTGTAGGAGATATAAACTTTTGCGGTTTGCCACGCCCCCTGTGGGCGTAGATATATCTACTATAGCTTATTGATCTTGAGTTGTTAACCCGAGTATGCATGCAAAATTGCAATTTTCTAGCTCATCATCTAGTATGATAACTTGCCTATGGGCGGAAGAGTTTTCCGATTTGCCACGCCCCTAGTGGGCGGATCGGGAAATTTTTTACACTTTATATTTCGGGAGAATATATATGAGTATATGTTTACAATTTCAAGTCTCTAGCTCTAATAACGCCGAAAAATATTGCTTTCATACGGACAGACGGACAGGAAGACGGACATTCCATAAACCCAATATACTTTTTTCCCTTTGGGAACAAAGTATAAAATTTGTTTTATAATGGATATACACCCCTTTTGATTTTTTTTATTCAGTAATACGATTTAACATACTCTTTGTGTATCGTCGCGTAATTTCAACAGGAATCCTGTAACAGACCTTAGTCCTCTCCTACAACTCCATCATTCCACTTGGGGGTCCGTATACTGCGCAAGATGCGACTTCGCATGACCTAATAGGGTTTCAATGGGGATCATGTCTAGATATTGCGGAATCCACTTCATATTTGCTTTGATATACACTTTTTGTCCAAATGAGACGTGCCCTTCGGGTCATTGTCTTGCGGAAAAACGCATTTTCCATTCACTTAGACCAATATTTCCAATGACTTCTACGAAATTATGAAGTATATTGCTCAGGTATTGCTCCTTACACACTATTCCATCGATCGAACCCAATGGTCCCGCTACAGTTTTGTTTATGCATCCCAAAACCATAGTTGAGCCGCCACCGTGCTTTACAGTTTGCCATACTGCGCATGTTAACTGGATTATGGGGTCTCTAGACCAATACTAGTCACAAAGAAAATTGCAAAAATAATTTTTGAAAGGTAATATGCTCAAATGAAATAAAAATCAAGCATTTTGAGTCAGAGTCACGATCGTGCTATTAGTCTAAATTACTGTACCAACAAAACGAGACTAAGAACTCAAGCATCCATACAGTAGAAGTGAAAATACAGACCTTTGAAGTTACAAAATTGAATTCGTGTTACAGTTTTGCTTCTCAGTGTAAGTGCAGCTTGCATAACAAATACCACCAGCGCCATTGTCCTGGATTGAGTTTCGTTCGCTAAAACCAAATAAGGCACTGCTAACCAAGTAAGGCACTGACAAAACTAAAGTAACGATCGAAAAATGCACAATTCAATCGCATTTTGTATGCATGCATAGAAAATCGCTTAATGTGCGTACTCGTATAGTGTGCACATATGTGGCAAATCGGACCTAAATTTTTAAATCGTGGCAAGCCGGCATATGTCTCCTACAGTTTTAGAGACAAAAGCTTTATAATTGGATGTTTCAGTTACTCCTCATCCTCTATCGATGACCCAAAAATAATTTCTCGGCCTCTTTGGGGGTGTGGCGTATTACCTTGTAATTTTCGCATTTTTGGAGTGTAAGCAACAAAATGTTAGCCCTGGCTCTGTCTAGGAACTGGCAAAAATGATGTGTCGCTTGAGCGTGGGAATCGGAAACGCAGTTTCTAGTGGTTAAGCACTCTAAGCTACTTTCCATAATAATAGAAGAAATTTGCTCGGATAATTTTATCCTAAGTGAAATGAGGCTCTGAATAGGGTTGTCGAATATTTTAAAATATCGTATCCATGATATTTTAAGTTTTGAGAAAATATCAATATGTTATTGATATTAAACTTTAAAAATCGATATTTTACAAAATTGTTTCCCACAATAAATTTACAATCCGACCAAAACAACAATAACAAGAATAAATTTTTTTTTAAGATAAAAAAAAACGCGTTCTGATATGTGAGAATCCATCATATGACTTCGTGAGTCGCACACAAAGCATTATATTTTACAAACTACAAAAAAGGCATAGCGTCGGCTCATATGAAAATATGACCATACTGGTTGAGCGCTTGCAGCGCAATGAATTCATTGTATCATATTTTGACTGCCCGACCCATTATATCCAAAGCCGAGCAAATTCGAAGTTGACTGGTACAAATATTGAAATATAAAGTAAATCAAAAAGCTAAACATTTTCTATAAAAAAGATTTCTGTGGGGATCGAACCCACGCACGTAAGTTCAGCTTGCATATCAATTACCACCAGCGCCACTGCCATGATCTGTAGCTAAAGATATATTGTATATTATATTATTCAATATATTATTTAGCATTCAGTATGATCTATGGTGGCTTTTTATTTATTTATTTTATCCCGAGTCCGAGGTATTTGTTTAGGCAATATAAAGAATAGAAAAAATTCAAGTATAAGCAAGTAAGAAAAGAAGTCAAAATGTACTTATGCATGTGTATTACTTAAATACGTGAGGAATGAGAATGAGAAAGCAAAGAACTTAATTTAAGAGCAATTATTAGCTGCTGCGCCGAATAATCTTAATTTTCTATTGAATTTGTAACAACTGAAAAGTTGACTGTGCTAAATATATCGATAATCGATAGTCAGGAAATGGGATGAGTTATTGAATAAATAATTTAAATTCGTACTGCTTATGTAATACACGAGTATTCATGTAAAATTTCAGCTCTGTAGCTTTTGTAGTTCCGATATCGCGACGTTCATACGGACGGACGGACAGATGGGCTAAATCGACTTAGTTCGGCGTTCTGATCAAGAATATAAATACCACGTCTCTTTCTACATTTAACAAAACCAGTATATCCTAATTTCCTCTTTCGTGGGTTCAGAGATTAAAAAGACTGAATTATTTGGAAGCTCTGTTTGATGGAACTTTGCGTTTATAATTAATTAATTAAATGTCTTTTGTTGTGGTAATAGTTTTTGTTCTGAAGTATCGTTCAATATTTTTTAAAAACCATTTTCATGATAGTATTTCTCTTCCGTTCAGTACACGTTTGTTTCTATCCTTATAAATCTAATTGAGGTCACAAAACGTTTTCAAGATCACATCTTAGATAAAACAAAGAAAACGTTTGAAATGTGCATGAATGAAAAGTGCTGTTAAAAATTTTTAATTATATGTATTGTGTTCATTAACAACTTATATTTATATACATTTTTATAAAGGATTATGTGCACCAATATCACATGGCCAAAATTGGGTCATTAGATCCTCATGTTTTTGCGTTAGCTGAAGCCGCCTATCGAAGCATTGTTGAAGAAAAAATTAATCAGGTATGTAGTGTTTATTATGTATATTTTCACCTAATTCATACATATAAGAAAAAGATTTTTGTGCGAATTTTGAAGAACCATTGAATCAACATTTGCAAAAATATATAAGTTTTCCAAAGTTGTTTATTACTTTTAATCGATTGCAGATACTACTTAAGAAGCGTTGCGTAAATTATAAATTCAGTTGTAAATATAATGTTTTATTTGACTGCAGTTTTGACTCCAGCAAATATTTTACAATCGTAAAATTGCTTGATATTCGAACTGTGATCAAAATTTCGTTTGTTTCAAAGCATTTTAATTTTAGTTGATTTAACGTCTATTCAAATGAAATTAAAAATTTTGGTATGTTGATTGAGAACTTTAATTTCAATTGTCAAATTTATAGTCCTGCCTTATATCTGGAGAATCTGGAGCTGGAAAAACAGAGTCTACCAAATTTGTTTTACAATATTTATGTGCCATAACATCTAATGTTTCGACTTGGATTCAACAACAAATTTTGGAAGCGAATACTATATTGGAAGCATTTGGTAATTCAACAAACTATTTTTTGAGTTAATTTAAATGAAACGTAGTAAAACAAATACGAATAATTTAGTAAGATATAAACGAATACATAATATTTTATCAATTATTTTATTTATTAATTATTTATTGTACCCTGAGCCCATTAAAAATTGGAAATCAGGGTATAATGGGTTTGTTAAATGTATGTATCAGGCAGAAGGGGCGTGGCAGACCCCATTAAGTAAATATATTCTTGATCAGGGTGACGAGAAAAGTTGATATAGCCATGTCCGTCTGTCCGTATGTTTGAACGCGTCTATTTCCGAAGATACAAAAGCTAGAGAGTTCATTCTTTTTGTGTTAGGTCCGTATATTGCACGCGCAGTACGAGTTTGTTTCAGAAATTCGATAACTCGTATATTTGCAAAGTTATCGATGTTCATAAATTCGATAACTTGTATATTTACAAAGTTATCAATAAACGAAATTATCAGGAACCAGTTATAAAATTATATTTAATTTAATTATTCATCTTTAGAGTTAGAGTCTCCAAGTCTTCTGCATATATATAGATACTAATTTAATACAATTTCGGTTTTTGTCAGATTTTCCGGTCCCCACTTCGCCCCACCATCCCTAAATGTGAAAAAAATGGATTTCAAATACTAGAGACATGCAGTTTGGTTTAGCATATAGATATGAATATCATAATCATAATCTGAAGATATCAATACGATTTTTTTTTTGTTGGGCTGAGGTAGGAAAAAATGCTTTTTGGACCGTCAGTCAGGTCGTCACTCTGACCGGTGTGTCGGACTGCATGCCTGCTTACTGACTAAAAAATCCTCTTCTTCTGGGGCTCGAATCCACCTTGGAACCAGGAGTTATCCCGTATTAACCTTCAAGGTGGAGCTCCATCGTGTGCTCTAAATGAGCGTTACCCTCTGTCGTAATTCTTACGCCGCAGAATCTTTTCGGCGAAGTCACAGACTTTTTTCCATGCATCTATGCTGCTGCACATTCGCTGGACTATTGTCTCTACTTCGACTTCACCGAATGTAGCTGCCAGGTTGATTCTTTCCTCCGACCACCTTTTGCAGTTGAAGAAAGTATGTTCTGCATCGTCCGTTGCATGCTCGCAGTACATACAGCTGGGTTCAGCAGTTTTCCCCATCCTATTTAGGTACTCACGAAAGTATCCATGTCCGGATAGCAGTTGTGTCAAATAGAACGACGTTTCACCGTGTTTTCTGGTTATCCACTTCTCTAGATCGGGGATTATTCTAGCGGTCCATATTCCATACCTTTCGCATGACCATCTCGCCTTTCGAAGATTGCATATTGTTTGGCGCTCTTGGGCAACCGGTATGACTGCTGCTATCACAGTCACGGCAGCCCCAGAGACTGTGCGGTACGCCGATGTTATCCTTAAGGCTGCTCTTCGTTGCACAGATAACATCGGTTTTCACCTTACATTCGCCTTTAAGGTGTCAGCCCATACTTCACTACCATATAATAGTATTGTGTTTGTCGCTTCCATGAGGAGTCTTCGTTTTCCTGCCGTCAACGTTTGCCATCAGTCTACTCAAAGGCCCCGTTGCTATCGCTGTTTTTCGTGGGGCATGTTTCAGCTGTTCCCAGAAGGTGAGTTTACTGTCTAGTCTAACGCCTAGATAGTTGTCCTCTGTCCTCTGAGTCCTTATCAGGTTTTCGCTTACTCGCATCTCTATTTCGGTTGGGATCTGCTTCCCCGTAAACAGAAGTAACTCTGTTTTATGGGTGGCAAGCTCAAATCCTCGAGAGCTAAGCCATGTCTACGTGCGGATCATGACTTGGGTAAGTCTCTTTTGGGCCTCTATGGTGTTTCTGGCGGTAATGACGGCTGCGATATCGTCGGCATATCCGATTAGGAAGGTATCTTCAGGCATTTCCAGCCTTAGGATATCGTCATAGCTGATATTCCACAGGTCTGGTCCCAGGATTGACCCCTGTGCAGCTCCTCTAGTCACTTTATACCTTTTCGTACCAGTCTGTGTGGAGTACAGGAGTATTCGATCCTGCAAATAGCTCCTGATCATGCACATGATATGGAAGCGGTGCTCCAATGAGGCGAGCATATCGGTCCACCTGACACTATTAAAGGCGTTTTTAACGTCCAGCGTTGCTAGTAGAACCACTGGGCGCGAGTATGCATTTCCTCTTTGCGTAGCTCTGGCTGCCTGAACCACTTCATCGATATCTCCCATTGTGGATTTGCCAGCTCTGAACCCTGGGTCTTAAGAGCTTTTCTAACAGCTTTCCAGCTGTGTTTAGCATACACAATGGGCGATAAGCCGAAGGTGAGTTGGGATCGCCTTTGCGTTTGCTAATGAGCACCAATCTCTGTTCTTTCCACGCTTCTGGGAATATCCTCTCTTTTAAACATGCGTTATACATCCTAAGTAGAAAAGTAGGCTGTCCTGATGCTATCACCTTCAGTATCTCCGCCGGTATATTATCTGGCCCCGGCGCTTTTTTATTCTTCAGGGAGAGAGCTGCAATGTTGAGTTCCTCCTCGGTGAAAATTGGGACTGCACCATCGAGCTCTACGGGTACTCGCTCATGCGTATCGTGGATGTGTGGTGGAAATAGTGTTTCCACTATGTGATCCATCGTTTCATCATCCACGTTTGGCACTGCTCCGTAGCTTCTCAGCTTCTTCATGACTATTTTATAGCCAAGTCCCCAAGGGTCTTTGTTTATGTCTCTGCAGAGCTCTTTCCATGCTTACTGCGTGTGATAGCAACTGACAGTTCTTTTCTCGCAATCTTAGCTGCTAACGCTTCCATTATAAAATTTCCAGAGCGTCGTGCCCTTGTTAATCTTCGTCTACATTGTATGCATACTTTCCTTTTTTCTGCAATATCGTGGTTCCACCAGTACGCCTGTCATCTACCTCCGTGTTTGCTGTGCGTTTTTGGCATCGAAACGTTACACGCTCTTTCCATAATGTTAGACGCCCTGCGTCCGTGCAAATGCAGCATTTTGGTGATTTTTTGCAGTCTTTCATCTTGTGGCCTGCTTCACCACATTTGATACAGATGCCACCGCCACTTCGATCTGGTCCTGTGCTGTTGGTCTGGAGGTGACCGACCACGAAGCATCTGCGGGTTGGTTGGCACATTCTGGGTCTAGCCCTGACAAAGCCAATTTTTATGTCTGAGCTTAGCAACGTCTCTGCTAATTGGCTTTCTAAAGTTACAAAAGCCCTTACTTGCTCTCGACTGTTTGGGGCAGTGACTTTTATGCGTAGGTCCGCTGATGAGTTATCAAGGACTTGTCGCACTGCCTCAGCCACCTCTTATCTCCACTGTCGCCGCAGGCTTTAACTCGGCTACCGTAGCTGTTTTCTTAACGGTAGCCTTTAGTTTTTCAACCAGCTCCGGTTGTAACTTTTCCCCCTTGCTCAGTTTCACAAGGAGTGGTCCGGATCGGGTTTTCCTTATGCCTCTAACATTTGTCTTTTCGTCCTGTTTGATTGTGCTGCGTATGTTTCTTAAAACATCTGTGTAGCTTTGTTCATTTTCAGGCTTTATGAGGACTGCTTCTGTGCGGGGAGCCTTTTTCTTCTCTTTTCTTATCGGTGCTGCTGCCACCTTCGGCCTCTCTGCTGGTGCCGAAGTAGCTTTGCCCGCTCTTTGTTGTGAAGCCCATTTTTTGGTGACTTTTTGCCACAGATTCTGTTGTCTCTTGCAAAGTTTTTTGCCGGACTCAGACTCTAAAGGGCTAGGGGCCTGTCTCTTTTGTACGGTAGGTGTTTCCACAGTTTCCAAACTCCTTGCCTCTCTCTCTGCTGGTTCTAATTGCTTCCGCTTAGTTGCTTCAGCCTCCAACTTCTTCCAGGAGTTCCTGCAGTGTCCTAGAATATCTAGTAGTTCGTCTAGGTCGGATACCCCGCTTTTAACATCCAGACTGATGTTTTTTTGCTTAGCGACAGCGGTTTTTATACGTCGCAGGGCCTGGCGGCATTTTAGGATGGCATCCTCTTCCTCGGCACGGAGTTTCAGCTTGTATTCATGCCTTGGTGAGATTACCACCTCTGCAGCAGTGCTTGGAACACCTGCTTCCGCGGTAGCTGTTTTTGGAGTTTCCTCCACACTTCTTGGCGCCTGTGCTACAGGACTCCGTTGCATTTTTGAGCTTTTGCCAAGACTGGGCTTGGGTCCGTGAAGCGGGTATCACTTTCATCTTGTGGTGTTCCACTGTTTGTCTTTTTTACTATCGGGGTTTTTCGAGATTCCATGTTTAAGGGTCCCGACTCCAACCCGCTATCTTAGATCGGGTGTACAGTCACTCAAGCGATCCTCATGGTTATCTGTGCATAGCAGGGACGCCATGCGAGGGTTGACGTTGGTCCTTATGGGGGACAATGTTCAGAGCCAGGATCTTGCACAAATTAAGGATGTATATAAACTTAAACCTGTACCACCAATGAAAATTCAGTTGGTGACGCACTTCGAACGTACTTGGAGGCCTGCCAGGGTTTTAACGGGACGGGGGCAGCTGCAGCACTAACCTAGGAGCCATTTCTGCAGGATGTCACTCCTGCTTACTGAGGTCCTAGAATGCGGCACCTGTCAGCCCAGGAGCAAACATTTCCAAAATCGTATTTTTGTTCGTAGTCCGAGGTCGGTCGAAGATTTCACTTTAGTAAGTTCCATCTTTCTGTTTCTTCTGAAGTCGCTGTCCACATAGTTCACGATTGGTCGGCTGACCAATCGCAATCCAGTGGGCCGATCGTCAAAAAAGCCGTGTGGTAGGTTAGTCGCCTTGTACGACAAGCTTCTCTACCAACTGGGGGAGTATTCTACTACCCGCTTCCCCCACGGTTACGATTGTCCATCTAGAAACAGAATTATTAATCATCAAAGTTTTCTCATCAAAACCCATGCCACGCAGCAACAATGCAGTGAGACTGCAAAACGCTTGCAATGCTTACACACATGCATACACACATACATGCCTTCAAGCGTAGATCAGCGTCTATGTGTGCGCGTGGTTTTGCATGTACAGTTTCTTATGCGTGCAGAAACGAATCGAATAATTCTTGGAATATTATTCGTTCGAAGAAGGGCTCAGGGGATTTCGTAGTTGAGCAGTCTCGACTACAGATTTCTTACTTGTTTTTATACCCTAAACTAATTGAAAGTGTGAAATCATAGTAATTAACAAAACGAGGCTTGTTAGGCCCCATAAAGTATATGCGGAAAGTCAGCTAATGTTTATGTTAAGGCTTCTCTTATTAAAGCTCAGAACTCAAAAGCTCACAAGGTTGGCTTACGTGATCTATATAAGAATTGTGAAATTAGGAATTGGTTATGTTTACATTAAAGCTGGGTTGCTTTCTTAATGAGCATATTTGAATTTCGCAGGGAAATCTTTGTTTATATTGAAGCTAAATTGCTTACTCTATGAGTTTATAGTTGGATAGAGTGAACTAAGCAATTTGAAAGTTATTTATATTTATCGTACGATTCGCTGGAGTAGCTGGATGATAACTCTTCACTTTCTTAAGAATATTCCCCGATTACTAATGATTTCTTTTAAAAAATCCAATTCGATTATTTATAGCATATAATACATCATGGTTTGGATTTTGAATATTTTTATCACTGAATGGTTTTGAAAATGTAATTGGATTAATGTTTACCTTTATCATAATAAAAATTAAAATGATTATACATATATCCATGGATGGATACGCAAGATTTTGTAATTTTCAAATTTTGGATGCCACGCCCAATTCGCTCCAAATTGAAAAAAAAAAAAAAACATTTCAAATACTAAACACTTGTAATTTAGACTTGTAAATAAATAGATACATTTAGATCTACTCCGAAAATTTCATGAAGATCGTCCATCTAGAAATGGTGTCATATGCGTCCAAACTATATATATAATATATATTGGATTTTGTTGATAAGATGGGTTCCATTGCACTATGGGCGCAAATGCCGATTTAGCGGCATAAAGTCCAGAATTATTTTGTTATATTTTCTTCTTTTTTTTCTTAGTTCCATTGTAGAAATGTCTAGCCATTATAAAAATTTTTTTCGTGCATCACAGGCTTTTTGGCAGGCCTGTAAAGTCAGCTGTTTTTCGTTTACGAAATATTTCGTCTAACTGTGGTGTAAATGATTCAAAATATTAATCAAAGTATGTAGAATGTAGATTAAAGTGCAAAATGGGTTTCATTGTTGTGTTGTTTTGTATTCAGTAGATTTAATAAATTATGTTTTTGATCGAACCTAACCTGAATATAGTTGTATTTCGTGAATCAGACCTAAAAAGATTACGACGGATTACGTAAAGTGTAAATGTGGGCGTATTCGTTTTTGTATTTTAATTTCAAATAAGCTAACAACTTTTGCGCATACTTGCGCAAAATGATAATATTCGATGTCCGTCGTGGGGATTTGCGGCAAGTGTGGCTGGGAAAAACCCACAGAGCTAGCGCCGCTTTTGATTAGCTGTGCCGAAAAATTAATAAACAAAATTTGTCCAAAAGCTCTGAATTTGAAATTAAAAGGAAAATACAGAATATCGCTTCCCATGTCAAAAAGCTGCTGGCCAAAAGTAACAGATATGTTGAACGCTTTAAGAACGAAAATACAAGCTGGCTGGCAACTAAAATATGATTTTTCACGAAAATTAAAATTTCCAAAACAAGAAAAACCAAAATTCTAAACAAAATATCTAAGCATATTTGCGAAATTTCAAGTCCGTATCTTTAAATTTGGAGTTTATGCCGATAAATCGGCATTTGCGCCCATAGTGCATTGGTTCTTGAGGGTTTGCATTGTTTTTGATTTTGTGAATTTGGATTGAACCGTAACCCATTGAAAATGGGAAATAATTAAATGTATGTAACAGGCAGAAGCAGACGTGGCAGACCCCATAAAGTATATATATTCTTGATCAGGGTGACGAGAAAAGTTGATATAGCAATGTCCGTCTGTCCGTATGTTTGAACGCGTCGATTTCCGAAGATATGAGAGCTAGAGTGTTCATTTTTGTGTGTTAGGTCCGTATATTGTACGCGCAGTACGAGTTTGTTCCAGAAATTGGACTTAACTTAACTTCTATATTTCCAGAGTTATAAACGAATTTATCGATAATCAGTAATAAAATTCTATTTAATTCATCTTTACAGTTAGAGCCTCCAAGTCTTCTGCATATATATAGATAATAATGTAATAAAATTTCGGCTTTTGTCAGATTAACCTAATCTGGTAATTTTTACCTCAAAATTCAGTACGGTTCTGTGACTAGTTAGGGATATCGTTTGTCCTACCTATGACTTTTTCTAAATATTGTCAAGGCTGTCTTTTTTCGTAGTTAAATGAAGTTAAGTGTCTAGCAGAGAAAAGTAGGAAGAATAATTCCCGATTGCGAACCAGTAGGAGAACAGCGCATAATAGCAATAGCATAGCATGTCGTCGTGAGGGAGGAGCAGCTCCTGTTAATGCAATCTGACATTAACATTCTCCCCCCCCTTGCAAGGATTGCAAAATTAGGGCGGATTGGTGACCGCCTCTCTAGGAGCTGAGGCGGCGAACTGTTTTTATCCATGGAGGTGCAGGAGAGTGTGATGATCCTGGCCACATGTTTTGCACCCTCCTTTGCTACGGCAGGATTGCCCAGAGTGCGCGTGAGCCAAGCAGTTCGTACACTAATTGGTTGTAAGTACCGCACGAATCCGTTTCTTCGTCGGAAGTTCCAGGAATCGGCGGCACTTCCGAAGAGCGTAGACTCCTCTACACACGCGACACCGGAAGGAATTGGCGCTGGATGGTGTGCTGTCTTGCGATGACGGCAGCTTTACCTGAAAGGTGAAAGGCGTTGGAGGATGAATTGCTTGTGGTGTTGGGGCTGAATGAAGGATATCATTCAGCCTTTTATCGTGTAGCGATGGACGGAGCGCTGAAACCGACGAAAACTTGTGTTGGAGGAGGAGGAGACAGTTTCCGGTGGCGCTGGCGTCAGTGGGCCTGAGAGTACCCAACCGAAAACAGTCTCTACACCTAGTAGAGGTCCACAAATTTGAGGATGGCAACCTCCCTGCATAATAGACGGAAGGATATCCGCTCCTATAAGGATATCAATTTCCGAACTCTTCTGAAACTCGGGATGATCTAGCTGAATATTCGGAAGAATGTTCAACAAGTGTTGCGGAATCGGAGACGAAGGGAGGTTGCCGACAAGTTTTGGAATTACGAGAGCGGAAGCTTTAATTCGCAATGTCGGTTTCAACAGAGAACCAATATCAAAGTTGCAAAGCTTTTGGGCGTTGGCCGTAATCGCTTGATTCAGGCTGGAAACCTGCGTTTTCACGGATGTGAAAGGCAACTTGAATAGTCGCTCAGATATGAAAGTTTTGGTGTTCGGCATAACTTCACTCGGACTAGGATGGTTCTCTTGCAAGGACAGCTCGCACTTCATGCGTTTCGTGTCTACTTGTGTGGAATGATTTGACTCGGTTTGGATGGGCAGGGTTTGCGGATCTCGGAATTGAGATTGGAACTGTTGGAGCAGAAAGATCACCCTCCATAGCTTCAAGTGCGCGAGCACGTTCGCTAAGGAAGTGACTAACATCCCGCCAGGCTGGAATTTCCGTTTTTCGTATTAACGTGTTCTCCCAGAGAGTTCGAGTGTGTTCCGGGAATTTGGATGTGCACAGGAACACAAGGATACAGTCCCTATTCTCTGTAGAGATTTGAGCATGCTCGAGTGCAGTCATACATCTATTGATAGTGCCATGCAGCTCTCTGAGAACCGCGCCTGATTCTTTAGTAACCTTGGATAAATTCAAGAGGAGTTTAAGCTGACTGTTGACTAACAGCCGCTTATTCTCAAAACGGTCACACAACGAATTCCAATCCGATGCAAACCCGTCGTTTGTAAGAGGAAACTCTGAAACGAGAGCGTTGGCATCGCCTGCTGTTTTGAAATTAAGGTGGAATAACTTTTCCACCTGAGTCAAACTTGGATTATTTATGTAGATGGCCGTAAAAAAATCTCGGAAAGTCGGCCAGCGCAACTAGTCGCCATGGAACATTTCTATGTCAACTGGTGGAAGTTGACAGCCTCCAGGAGAGGCGAAAGGAGCGGAAAGGGGGGCAGACGGACCACTCGATGATGAAATGGCGTCGATCTGCCTGCTTAATTGGGCGGTACACCGCTCAAAGACAGTATAGCAGTGGTAGAATTTTGCCTCCATGGCTTCAACGTCGCCACTACCAGCCCCCTGGCTAAGCGCTTTGGAACACGCTTCATACTCTTGTTCTGATTTCTCCCAAAGAACCTTGACTCGATCCCGTCGGATTTCTAAGGCTTCGAGTTGAGCTACCGGAGTGGAGCCAATATCCTCAGAATATTCGATGCGGGATTCAAACTTGATGAGCCTATCAGCTACGGATATAAAGTCAGACAGAGACATGTTTGCTGAGATACTTGCAGGCTTTCAACTGAGTTACGACCGGACTTCGCGGAGTTACGACCGGACTGCGTTTAAACGCGCTGATGGCTTGCGGTTTCCCGGACGGAATGGGAGATGCAGAAGAACTGCGTTTAATCAAGCGCGGAGCGGGTACACTCAGCTGTGCACGGCTAGTACGATTAGACATGGATGATAATTAAGAGTAAGCTGACCGAAATTTATGTAATTGAGACAGAAAATGACTCAAAGCGCGAAATAAGGAAGTTGACGAAAAAAGTAGGAAGTTGTCAACAGAACGAAGAAGAAATAAGTAGATAAAAAGCGTCTTATTAAACAAAAGAACAAAAAGAAGAATGATTTAACTAATATATAATTAATGAATTGATTTTAAATTTAATTCAATTATAAATTATATATCTCCTTTTATATTTTGAAATAAACTAAAAATTTAAACAAGACGAACAACATTTATTTTATCTTATAAAATTTATTTAAAATGTTGTTTGAATTACGATGAATGCGGGAAGTGAGAACATTCTGATCGTGGAACGACTATCGAAAGAAATTGTGGCGGTCGGCAAGACCTATCGATAGTTTTGTGATTTGTTCTGAGTACACAGCTGATTGGACGTAAGATAACAAACAATTGGATATTATTGTTTCTTTATGGAATTGTGCTATGTGTTTATTAAATATATTCGTAATAAATGAGTACCCCGAGTCCATTGAAAATGGGAAATCAGGGTATAATGGTTTTGTTAAATGTATGTAACAGGCAGAAGGAGGCGTGGCAGACCCAATAAAGTATATTCTATATATATTCTTGATCAGGGTGACGAGAAAAGTTGATCTAGCCTTGTATGAACGCGTCGATTTCCGAAGATGTAAGAGCCAGAGAGTTCATTCTTTTTGTGTTAGGTCCGTATATTGCACGCGCAATAACTCATATATTTCCAAAGTTATCGATAAAAACACTTTATCGGCAATCAGTTATAAAACTATATCTAATTCATCTTTAGAGTTAGAGTCTCCAAGTCTTCTGAATATACACTTGCCAGAAAAACTATGCGTACAGGTCTAATGAGCGACTTTGATGGAGAATAAATATGATAAATAATAGTATTTATATCAATATTAAATTTTTAGTGGAAAACAATTTAATAACACACATTTATTAACAATTTTTTTTTATAAAATTAAACAGTTTTATTTTTTATATTTAAAATAAAAAAAAACAACGAAAATTCACTTACAAAAAGTATGCGTACAAACTAAAAAACAAAAGAAAAATAACTTTTTTTTCAATGAGAATTTGCAAAATTAATGTGAGGTTGGATACGCCTTTCGCTTCTTAGTCTCTTCCAACCGTTTGGCATCGATGACACAAATTTCCGGGTAAAATCAACCGGAATTTTTAGCTATTCCTCCATCAGAACCGATTTGAGCATGTCCTTTGACGTAATTGTTCGCTCTCTGATCCTGCGCTCCAAAAATCCCATAAATGCTCTATGGGATTAAGGTCCGGTGACTGGGGAGGAGAATGAAGCTGGTGTCTAGTATTGTAGAGCAACCAGAGCTTGACATTGTGTGCTGTGTGTTTGGGATCATTGTCCTGTTGGAAGACAAAGTCCTCCCCAAGACCCAATTGTCTGGGGCTTTGGTGCAAATTGGTTTTCAATATATGGAGGTAATCCATATGATTCATTGTGGACTCAACAAAAACCAAATTGCCCACTCCACTTGCTGCCATACACCTGAAGAGATGAATACGATTGTCCGTCTAGAAATAGAATTATTAATCATCATCATCAATCACATACATACTTACAAGCGTAGATCAGGGTGTGTGTGTGATATGTTTTTGCATGTATAGTTTCTTACGCGTGGAGAATCGAAACGAAACATTCTTGGAATATGATTCATTCGAAGAAGGGCTCAGGGGATTTCGTAGTTGAGCAGTCTCGACAACAGCTTTCTTACTTGTTTTTTTTTTTTTTTTTTTTTTTTTTTTTTTTTTTTTTAATTTTAAATTACAAAATAAAACAAGTAAGAAAGCTGTAGTCGAGACTGCTCGACTACGAAATCCCCTGAGCCCTTCTTCGAACGAATCATATTCCAAGAATGCTTCGTTTCGATTCTCTACGCGTAAGAAACTATACATGCAAAAACACGAACACACAGACGCTTGTAAGCATGTATGTGTGTGAGCCATTGTGAGCCTGCATTCAGGCGGCTTGCTGTCTCGCTGCCTTTGTTGCTGCGCCACATGGGTTTTGATGAGAAAACTTTGATGATTGATAATTCTGTTTCTAGATGGACAATCGTATTAATATCTTCAGATTATGATTATGATATTCATATCTATATGCTAAACCAAACTGCATGTTTCTAGTATTTGAAATGCATTTTTTTTCACATTTGGGGGTGGTGGGGCGAAATGGGGACCGGAATCCAAAATCTGACAAAAACCGAAATTGTATTAAATTAGTATCTATATATATGCAGCAGACTTGGAGACTCTAACTCTAAAGATGAATTAGCTAGAATTTTATAACTGGTTCCCGATAAATTCATTTATCGATAACTTTGCAAATATACAAGTTATCGAAATTCTGAAACAAACTCGTACTGCGCGTGCAATATACGGACCTAATACAAAAAAAATGAACTCTCTAGCTTTTGTATCTTCGGAAATCGACGCGTTCAAACATACGGACAGACGGACAGACGGACGGACGGACGGACGGACAGACAGACGGACATGGCTATATCAACTTTTCTCGTCACCCTGATCAAGAATATATATACTTTATGGGGTCTGCCACGCCTCCTTCTGCCTGTTACATACTTTTAACAAAACCATTATACCCTGATTTCCCATTTTTAATGGCCTCAGGGTATAATAAGTGTCTGAACAGTTAGAGGGTTAAAATTGTAAAAATTACTCAGGTTGATAAACCAAGTCTAAAAGGAAATGACGAATATAACTTGGTGTGTGGTCTAAAATTTTAGAGGTAGACAACACAAAAATAATGAATGAGTATTCTGCAGTCGGAAATGTCCGACTGCTACGTTATTATTGGTCTTAGAGGAGTAGTGGTAATAGTAGTTGTTGTAGTAGTTCATATAAAACTTAATATTGTATATTCTTTGATATTTAATAAATATATAATTTAGGTAATGCTAAAACAATTCGCAACGATAATAGTTCCCGTTTTGGAAAATTCATGCAAGTGTGCTTCAACGAGAAACACACGATTGAAGGTTGTGTAATACAGGACTATTTACTTGAGCAATCACGGATAACATTTCAAGGACCAGGAGAACGAAACTATCACGTTATGTATCAGTTAGTAGCGCAAGGACAAGCAAACAAGGAAATGAAAGAAACTTTATATTTACAACCTCCAGAATTTTATAGATATTTGAATACGTCTGAAGCTATTTCAGTGGACATAAGTTTAGAATCAAGGAAATTTAATGAACTGACAATGGCTCTTACAGTATTGCAAATTCCACAATCAGATATAGATTGTATTTTTAGAGTTTTAAGCTCAATATTATGGCTAGGCAATATAGAATTTATGGATATAGACGGTGAACGATGCGAGTTTTCGGAAACTGATAAAGAAATTATTGTCATATTATCTAAAATGCTCGGCCTCAGTGCTGATGAGCTTAAAATTGTTCTATTATTACGCCAGATAAACGTTCGAGGGAACATAACGGAAATACCATTAAAAATCCATGAGGTAAGTATGAATATAATATATTATTGTTATAAATCTGCTCATATTTTGTGTGAACTGGTCGATCTCAGAAAGTAGAAGAGTTAGAGTTTCATACTCCATTCTTCATTCCATTGAAAATCAGATTTCAGGGTGTAATGGTGTTGTGAAAACGTATATAACAGGCAGAAGGAGACGTTGCAGACACTATAAAGTAGATATATTCTTAATCAGTAATCTGTTTGTCCGTCGTATGAACGTCGAGCTTTCGACAAAAGCTAGAGAGCTGAAATTTGACATGAATACTCGTATTTTAGTTACGCAGTACGAGTTTATTTTCTTTTTTCGATAACTCACCCCGAACCCATTGACGGTGGAAATCAGGGTTAATGGTTTTGTTAAATGTATTTAAGAGACAGAAGGAGACGTGGCAGACGCCATAAAGTATCAGTGCAACCTATAAGTGCAACATATAAGACTAAAACTCTTTCTCGAGAATCAGATAATCGATTGTATCTCGCTCATCTTTAGAGCTAGAGTCACAAAAATTTTTGCATATATGTAAATATCATATCAGATCATAATTTCATACATTTTCGATTTATGGTAGATTTTGGGTACCGGCCCCCTATTCCCCCAAAATAGGTAAACATTTATTTCAAATACTTGAGACGTATGGTTTGGTTTGACATATACATGTGAATGTCATAATAATAATCTGTAAGTTTAATTACGAAAGTCGATCGATGTCTTCTTAGTATATATCAATTCTTCGATGGGTTCAGGGGATCTCGTTGTCGAGCAGTCTTCATACTTGTGTTTTTATACCCTGAGCCCATTGGAAATAGGAAATCAGGGTATAATGGTTTTGTTAAACTGGTCGACTGGGGTGGCAGACCCCATAAAGTATATATATTCTTGATCACGGTGACGAGAAAAGTTGATATAGCCATGGCTGTCTGTCCGTATGTCCGTATGTTTGAACGCGTCGATTTTCGAAGATACAAAAGCTAGAGAGTTCATGCTTTTTGTGTTAGGACCGTATATTGCACGCGCAGTACGAGTTTGTTTCAGAAATTTGCAAAGTTATCAATAATCGAATTTATCGGGAACCAGCTATAAAATTCTAGCTAATTCATCTTTAGAGTTAGAGTCTCCAAGTCTTCTGCATATATATAGATACTAATTTAATACAATTTCGGTTTTTGTCAGATTTTGCAATTCGTACACACATGCATACACACAGACATGCCTACAAGCGTAGATCAGCGTCTATTTGTGCGCGTGGTTTTGCATGTACAGTTTCTTATGCGTGCAGAAACGAATCGAATAATTCTTGGAATATGATTCGTTCGAAGAAGGGCTCAGGGGATTTCGTAGTCGAGCAGTCTCGACTACAGCTTTCTTACTTTTTTGCTATGTTTTGTATACCGGCCTTGAATCCGGTAATTCGAATTCGTTTTTGAAAACGCTCTTTACATTGTGACAGCTAGGCATGTTAAGATTTACTATGCACACAGGTATGAGTATTGCACTTACTAATGTAACTTTTCACATAACAACTTTTTGTTATTTTTAATTTAATACAAATAAAAACAAATACATATAAATATGCTTTTTTTTTCTTTTATTTAAGGCCAAGGAAAATCGACATGCAATGGCTAGAGCATTATACTCCAAGACTTTTACTTGGCTCGTAAATAAAATAAACATCTGCACTAGTCCTGGAAAAGATTTTAATCAATTTTTAGGAGTTCTCGATATTTTTGGATTTGAAAATTTTACAAAAAATTCGTTTGAACAACTCTGCATTAACTATACTAACGAAAAATTGCACAAATTCTTTAATCACTACGTCTTTGCGTTGGAACTAGCAATTGTAAGTATTCACAAAAATTATTAAATATATATATTTACCTTGTTTTTACTTGAGATGAACGGAACTTCCTTTGATTTTTATACCCTGAATCCATTGAAAATATGAATTCAAGGTGTAATGGTTTCTCGAAAATGTATGTAATAGGCATAAAGTATATATATTCTAAGTGTATATATAAACTAAGTGCTTAAAAGCCCATCTGTCCGTACGCATGAACGCAGTGATTTCGAAAACTACAAAAGCTAGAGAGATGAAACTTTACATGAATACTCGTATGTTAGTTACGTAGTACGACTCTATATGTTCTTTCGATAACTCATCCCATTTTCTTACTATCGATAAAAAATCCGTTTACTTTTTTTTTTTTTTTTTTTTTTTTTTTTTTTTTTTAGGGATGCTTGTACGCCTAGCTGGAGACATATAGTTTGGTATACAAAGTATAGCCCAACTGCATCTTAAATCATTGCATAAACTTCACAGCTAGCAGAGTACGCGCTTGTGCGCGCGTGAAGAAGTATTTCACTTCTATGCAGGGTTCAGGGGATAATAATTTATTTCGTCGTCACTCAACTGTGCAAATTATAAATCAACTCGTCGTAACACAGCACATAGCTTTGTGCACCAATTTCGTTCAACGTGCATAGAACAGTGTATGCAATTGTGCATACATTAACTTGAGCTCTTTCTACTCCTTTTTAATTGTTTGTCTCTTTCGTACGTACATATTTTATATTTTTATATTTTTATATTTTACTATTTTACTATCGAAAGGTCAAAAATGCAGTCAAAGCAAGGCAAAAATTATGCGATAAGTACGGAGAAAATGTATTGACAGAACGCCAATGCCAAAATTGGTTTGCAAAATTTCGTTCCGGCAATTTCCATCTCCACCACGTCCTGGAATGCCTCTTGTAGCAGATGTGGAAAAAACAAAGTCGTTAGTCGATGCAAATCGAATAACAACTCGAGTGGTTGGAGAAAGTTTAAATCTGTCAAACGCGACCGTTCACAAGAACATAAAACGTTTATGATTAATTTCTAAAAAATTACAAACACGATAATTTTTTAGAAATTAATCATAATTGCACTAAAAAAACGAAATTACTTAGTGAACAACCTAATACATAAATATTAAGATAATCTTGCGGTTTCGTCCCTCTTTTTGTCGATTGTTTTATTCTCCGCTGTTTGGGCCTTCTTTTCAGCATCTGCTATGCCGATCATAGTACACACACACACACACATACGCAAATATCCATATACATATATGTATGTGTACACTGCGCTTGTATATAAAAGGTGCAGTGAACAAGAAGTGCATAGGTGGGACTATTAGTTTGTACATTAACTTTATAACTGCAAAAGTTCTTCGTGAGTGAACATAATTTAGTAAACTGGCTAAGAAAAAGGAGGCTGAGGCAACTGACGGATAAAGTTACGTTTCATATTCGTGCCATAGATTTTCTAGCGTCGAAGGAAGAAGTAGCTGAGTTCATTATCGTGCAAACAGTGTTCCAAAAGTTGAACAAGTCCACTCAGGCTAAATTGTGTGTTTCGCGAGGACTCAAGTCGCATGGTATTACAATGTAATCGCTTTGAGCAATTGTTGCCTATTGCTTCTAGCCACAGCTCTAATCCTGTTCAAAAACCGAGCTGGAACACTCGTTCCATATCGTGCACTCTTGGACTCAGGATCTGAACTTAATTTCGTCCCTATTAGCTTCGCAAATCAGCATCAGCTTAGTAAAGACAAATCGCTGACTTCAGTTTTTGGCATTGGAGATGCAATTTTCTCAAACATACATCTAGCTGACTTTTTATTCCATGTCTCAACGGATTGATCTTCTTATCGGAATTCCATTGTGCGCAGAATTTCATCACAAATCATCGCTGATTTTCTTCAGGGGATTATTCAGTTTACTTGGCAAAAAAGTAAGTCTTCGAATCTGTTTGCGACTCTTAGTTGGAGGTCAACCTTCAACTGATAAATTTGGAGCGTAGTACACAGTATTTATAAGGGAATATGTTGTTGATCTTGTTGTTGTCACTGGTGCCCAGGGCAGAGTTCAATAAATGCAAATATTTTTGTTCTCTTCGACGGCGCGGCCATTACCACGATTTGCTTATATCAGGATCGACCATTCAAGCTAAATTTGGCCCATAGTCGGCATGAAAACTGTTGCCCGGGAATTGCGAAAATGTATAATCCGCTGCATATCCCGGCCTTTCCAGTTGAGCATATAATGGTGGACTTGCCTAAGTATCGTGCACAGCACGATCGTTTGCTTCGCAGCTAAGGCTGTATGGCTGGAACTCGCAACCCCTGCATTTTTAGACGTGCGCACTCCACGCGCGACATTCCAATGCGACAATGACAACGCTACTACGAGTTGGCTGATAGTGGGTTCAATCAATAAAAGGTAAGATTTATGGATTTTCTGAAACAAACTCGTATACCGCGTACATTACACGGAACTAACAAAAAATTTCGATGTCTCTTGCTCTTATAGTTTTTGATATCGACACGTTTATACATACGGACGGGCAGATTTATATCTACTCAGTTTGTCGCCGTGATAAAAAATATGTATACTTCATGTGGTGTGCGATGCCTCCTTCCGCCTGTTACATAGTTATAACAAACCCATTATAACCTGATTTCCAATTTTCAATGGATTCCATAATATCTATATGAATATACAAATTTGAAGTATCTAGCTCAAACTGTGTAAAACTTACGCTTAAAAAACATTAAAAAAAAAGTACACGAATTTTTGTATTTTTGTCGGTAATAAGGAAATGGAATGAGTTATCGAAAAAAAAAATAAAAAAAATAAACTACGCGTAACTAGCATACGAGTATTCATGTAAAAATCAGCTCCCTAGCTTTTGTAGTTTACGTAATCTCCGAGTTCATACGTACGGACGGACAAGGCTCTATCACCTCATATTTTTGTGCTGATTAAAAATATATATACTTCGTGGGGTCTACGACGTCTCCTTCTGTTCTTCTCCTTCTGCTTGTTACATACATTTTCGCAAAACCAAAAATAACAAAAAATCCCTACTCAATAATTGCACAGTCTTATAACTTATGTCTCTTTTCTAGTATAAACAAGAAGATATAAATTATACTCATGTTGAGTTTAAAGATAATTCATTATGCTTGGAGCTTATAGAAAAACCTCCTCGATGTATATTTAAGTTATTGACTGAACAATGTCACATGCCCAAGGGATCTGATTCTGCCTATTTGAGTAATATGCATGCGGAATTCGAATACAATCCTATGTACATAAAGGGTTTAGATCGTCGTCATTGGGAAACAGAGTTTGGTATTAGACACTACGCAGGAAAAGTAATTTATTCAGTTGAGGGATTTGTTGATAAAAATCGAGATATGCAACAAGATGTACTTTTTGATTATATGAGCCGCAGTGAACATACATTTCTATGCGATCTTTCTAAAAGCCAGGTAAGTTATTTATTTAAAAGAATACAAATGATCTATTATTTTGTTAAGACTATTTACTGAAACATGCAAAAAGTTCTAGCCTTTGCACCTAACTTGGAGATACAAAAATATATAATGATAAAATTGTGTGTTCGACAAGATTGGTTCATAAAACTTTATAGCTTTAAATCCAAAGCTATATAAGATAGAGACATGGACATTTTATAAATCTATATAGATCATGCGCAGGTTAAGTTTCTTTGAAAGAGAATATGTTTTTATAATTGTGTCAAAATAATGTTGGTGCTATGTATACGTATTTCCTGTATAATTCCGCACACATATAATACTTGCAATCTTGCATATTCAAGGAATAGCAATTGCGATTTATTTGTATACTATATAATTTCATTGTGTTAAACAATTTCCATGACAAGTATTCAATAGAACATGTAGAAATATTGAAATTTAGTAAGTAAAAAAAAATTTGCATTTCCTAATAATTTTTAATATTGATACAAACTTTTAAAAATGTATGCCATTTCTCAAATCTATGCTTCAAAAAAATTATAAATTTTTTTTTATACAAAAGGATCAATCGTGCTCCAATTTAATACAAAATTTATCAACCAATCAACGGGGTACAAGTAAATCAAAATCTACAGTTAGTGATCAATTTCGTCAACAATTACAATCTTTAATTGATGTACTACACAATACAAAACTTTGGTAAGTTTATGTTCAATAAAATGTTTACTGTTAAATGTTTTTTTTTTTTTTTAATTTTTTTAAGATTGCGTAATTACGTTTACAAATTAAAATATTTTTCGGACCGTTTTACTGATTTTTATACCCTGAACCTATTGAAAATGGGAGTTGAGGGTATAATAGTTTTGTGAAAATGTATGTAACAAGCAGAAGGAGCAGACCCAACAAAGTATATATTCAAATTGGGGGCGGAGCGGTCGTGGCATCCATCTAAATGGATGCTAACACTAAATACTTCCAATTAAATACTAAAATACTAAATACTAGTCTCAAGCTCGAATGGTGTAGATAATAAGGAAATGGGGTGAGTTATCGAAAAAAAAAAAAAAAAAAAAAACTCGTACTGGGTAACTAACAAAAGAATATTCATGTGAAATTTCTGCTCTCTAGCTTTTGTAGTTTCCGAAATCTCGACGTCCATACGGACGGACGGACAGACGGACAGAGCTATATCAACATATTTTTTTGTGCGGATCAAGAATATATATACTTTATGGGGTCTGCTACGTCTCCTTCTGCCTGTTACATACATTTTCACAAAAACATTATGACCTGAATTCCCATTTTCAATGGGTTCAGGCAATAACAAGTAAGAAGGCTCTAATCCAGACGGCTTCATTAAGAGATACCCTGAACCCTGCAAAAAAAAGTGATACTATTCTTCTTTACGCACTTAAGAGCGCACGCTCTGCTAACCCCTCAGTTGCTGCAGTGGCTTGGTGGTGGGTTGGGCTGAACTTTGGACGCTTACAACTCCATTTCTAGATGGATGATCTTCATGAAACTTTTGGAATATATTAAGAGCATCCAAATGTATCTATTTACCAAATTACAAGTCTCTAGTATTTGAAATGCGTTTTTTTTTTTCAAATTGGTGGCGTGTCCATAATATCTAAATATACAAATTTTAATTCTTTAGCTAAAACGGTGTAGAAGTTATGCCCAAAAAACTTAAAAAATTAAAACGAAATTTCGATAATTTGGAAATGGGATGAGTTATCGAAAAAACAAACAAACTCCTACTGCGTAACTAACCTACGGGTGTTCATGTGAAATTTCAGCTCTCTAGCTTTTGTAGTTTCCGAAATCTCGACGTTCATACGGACGGACAGGGCTAGATCAACTTATTGATGTCTCGTCCGTCATATTGGCACACAAACTTTCGTAGAGTGTAATTGTCTGAATGCGACTGACTTTGCATTGCTTCTCGATCACGCATTGATCTACGCTTCTCTTAAATACGCAGGCCGGACTACACTCAGCGCCAGCGCAAGAACGCCGTCGCCTCACTCGTACGGTATTTTGGCGCCAGACATATTCTATGCTGCATGCTATGCCAAATTCTACGCTGTAGTCAAATTCTAAGAACGGTTTTACAATATACCAAACTCATGAAGCATTTGCGTCTTGCAAGCACAGTGGGCGAACTGTGCTCATAATGTGACAGACATGTACAGTGGTCTAAATTCTATTACAGTCGAGTCTCGATAATTCATACCCCGCTAAATCGAAAACGTCAATAATTCGTAAGAAATTGCTGGTTCCTTTGAAAAAACTTCGTTAATTCGTAAAAATCCCATACATTTTGGTCCCCTTGTTAATTCGTAATTTTTCTGCCTACTCGGCCTGATCTTGGCTTAATCGATTCGAAACCTCTTATAATTCGTAATTTCGTTTCGTAACATCTTGTAATTCGTAATTCTTGATTTTGCTGGAAGTTAAACTACCGTTAGGTCTGGCAGACTATTATGCATGGCGCCTTTTTGTCGCTTTATGTGCGAAATTTCGTTGTTCTCTCATTGGATTTAGATTAGTTTGCTCATTTTATTCGGAGCGTGAATACGATTCGTAAAAATGTCAAGCAAACGTTCTCATAGTGTTTTTTTTTTTTTTTTTTCATATCATAATGTTCCGAATAATGCAAAATTATCATTATTTTTATTATTTAATAAGCTTGGTAAACACAATAAAAAACAATACAAAATTACAAGCTTTTTTAAATCTTAATTTTTCGTTAATATGATTTTGTTTATGTTTAATTTTTTTTTTTAAAATACATAATATTGAATTGAATGTGTATTTTATTTATTTTTAATAAGTTAAAATTGTTGAAATGACGTGATATATAAAAACCCTTTCAATTCGTATTTTGATTTTTTAGATACCGTTAAATGGAAACCCCGGTAAATCGAAAACCTCTGTAATTCGTAAAAAAAAATCGATTCCCTTGCTATTACGAATTATCGAGACTCGACTGTATAATGCGACACGGCCTTCCTGACAAAGCACACGTCCTAGTGTGTCGATTGTTCTCTCAAATATATTTTGTTATTTATTTATTTTATTTTCAAATATCTTATAATTCGCAAATTTATAGTCAACTTAATATAATAACAATATTTTGTCTTAGGCAATTAACATTGTATCTTCTCTGTTTTCTTTTCATTACTTTATTTACATTCCGTGAATGGAACTTCATACACTTATTTCTTTTACAGCATACCTTTCTTTACAACGTATAATTTCATTCAACAGTGCCATCTTGACCCCCGCCATAACACTCTCGTTATAGTGCGGTCTTCTCTTGACCCCCGCCACAACACTCTCGTTGTGGTGAGGTCTTCTCTTGACCTCCGCCACAACACTCTCGTTGTGGTGCGGTCCTCTGTAACTAGCTCACTCTGAGCTTTATCTTTTGGCATACTGTTTATTGTTCACAAATTTTTAATTAGTTCGTTGTTTGGTAATGCTCTCAAGAAATCATGTGAATATTTATCTCCATCTAGAATTTCAATTACTACGAACGGGCCTTTAAATTTAGGATCAAGCTTAGTTTGGTGACGTTTTTCACTATCAAACATAATTTTGTCTTTTCGTGCATTCTCTTCCATATTTCGATTGGCTTGTTTCCTGATATGTTTCCTGTCCAGCACGTCTTCATTTTCAATGATCGGCAGTAGACCAAAAGGTCTTGCTTCTTTCCCAATTAGTAGTTCTAATGGACTAAACTTAGTCACTCTATGGACTATACAATTCATTGCTAATTGTACCTCAGGCAACGCGTCCTGCCATGATCTCTGACTAGATTCTACTGCGGTCAACATGTTTTTAGGCGTACTCATCACTCGTTCCACCTGACCGTTTGCCCTACTCGCGCCTGTAGCAATCAAATGTAGATTAATTTTCTGATGGGAACGAAATTCACGAAAACCTGCGCTTTTATTCTGATGGAATAAAGCCAAATAAATAGAATACAGATTTTAAGGGCCTTGATACAACTTTCTTTATCTAAGTTTACCGTGTGGTAAAAATAAACAAACTTCGTAAATGCATTTATTATAACAATTACATATTCCTTCAAGTCATTTTTGCCACTCAGTTTGCCAGTTATGTAAATATGTATTGTGTGCCACGGTATGTCTATCTTGGGGATAGGATGCAGTTCTGCTTGTACTCTACCAACGGGTGGGCTAGACAATTTGCAAGTGATGCAATTTTCTACGAATCTGCGTACATATTTTGACATATTGTCAAACCAGTAGTACTCATAAACCTTATCCAATGTCTTTTCCCATCCCAGATGCATAATTGATTCATGGACATGATTTATGATTGCCCATCTAAAGGCCCTTGGGATTACAGGCAAACACTTGCGTCTACCATTTCTTTGAATTTTTCTATGTAATATTCCACTACGCAATTCATATGCTTTCTTTAGACTTTCTGGCAATTCCTATCCTCCAATTTCGTAGACATTTTTAATATCTCATAATCCCGCTGTTGTTCCGAAATCAACCAATTATTCAGGCCTTAATTTTTATTAGGCACTAGATTCCAAGAAAGAAAGTCTACATGCGCCATTCGCTCTCCAGAAACTTTTATACTCTATATCAAAATCGAATTGCAGTCTGTGTATACAATAAATTTACGCCCTTGAAGACAATCAAATGTTGAAGCTATTAACTACTGCTACGCCTCAAGTTCATACGAATGTTATTTAGATTCGACCGGACCATATGTAACAAAATCTCAAAACAATATTCCTCAACATTTATATTACATAATACTTGCTGGGTACTACAAATAGAATCGTTGCTTATCCCATTTAATATAAAAAAGTTATTATTTCTTTTCCCATTGAAATTGTCGGCAACACTTTAGTTTACTGAAGAACATTCTGCTCCAGAGTCGAAGCTAAATGGAACGGACTCACCAGCTATGCTTATTGTTCCTGATGTACATTACCGATCTCTTAACACTTGTCAGGGACTCTGATATTTCCACTTGGACAAGCCGATGCAAAATGTACGACTCCTGAACACTTGAAGCATTGGACTTTACAGTTATCCTCCAATTTTCCATTATGATTCCTGTCTTTTAGTTAACCCATCTCTAGACGAGCACGGCATTCTGCATAATTATGTCCCGGCTTTCCACAGTGATGGCACTGCCTTCCAGCGCCTTGCTCAACACGACAACTAGGCCGCTACCTTTAAGCTCGTTGTCCGCGAAAATAAGGTCTACCGTTGTGCACCAAGCGGAGGCATCCACTCCATGAATATCGGGGTTGAACTTGGGCAGCGATATGTGTGTTGCCCTTCCATCGTTTTCCTGGGCTCTCGGTGATTGCATATTCTTTATTATGTCCATTAGATTGCGGTTTTGAATTTCTAACAGTCAAATAAGAATAAGTGATTCGGTTAGTAGGCATGGCGAATCCCAATTCTGATGTCGCAGCGTCGTTATCTGTCGGTGTCTCGTCCGTCATATTGGCACACAAACTTTCGTAGAGCGCAGTGAATTCCGACCGGCGCGTGTAATTGTCTGAATGCGACTGACTTTGCATTGCTTCTCGATTACGCATTGATCTACGCTTCTCTTATATCGCAGGCCGGACTACACTCAGCGGCAGCGCAACAACGCCGTCTCCTCACTCGTACGGTATTTTGGCGCCAGACATATTCTATGCTGCATGCTATGCCAAATTCTACGCTGTAGTCAAATTCTAAGAACGGTTTTACAATATACCAAACTCATGACGCAGTTGCTTCTTGCAAGCACAGTGGGCGAACTGTGCTCATAATGTGACAGACATTTTTAGTGGTCTAAATTCTATTAGAATGCGACATATACTTTATGTGGTCTGCGATAATTATAACCATATTTAACATTTTTGGATGCATTAAACAATGTAAAAAGAGATTTTTATATTCAAAGCTTTGTAAATCATTTTTATTGAAGCTTTAATAATCGGTTACACTTTTTTCCAGGTATATACGATGTATAAAACCAAATTCTCTTAAACAAGCTGATATTTACAATGAATCCTTAGTACTTGATCAATTACGGTATCTTGGAATTTTAGATATAATTCGAATACGACGAGAAGGTTTTCCTATTCATCTGACTTTCTCCGAATTTCTCGCAAAATACAAATGTTTAATAAGAAATAAAACATTTTTTAATAGCCGTAATGATATACTGCTTGTATTAAAGGAACTTAAAGTCCCTGAAACTGAATGGCAAATCGGTAAAACGAAAATATTTTTGAGAAATTCTGCAAATGACCCATTAGAGGATGAAAGAAAAATTATAAGAAGTGCCAATTCAATAATTATACAGAAAAACTGGAGACGTTATTTAAACAACAAGTATTATATGCACGTAAGGAAATCTATACTTATCATACAACACGCGTATAGGGGTTGGAAATTGCGAATTCAATTTTTAAGAATACGACGAAGCGTAATAATAATACAAAGTCGATTACGTGGCGTATTTGCAAGAGAGGTAAGTAATTTGAATAAAAGACTTATGCTCATTCATATTAGTTGTTCATTAGCCCATTACATAACTGTATTTTGACTGTGTTCTCCACTTGTAACTTATGTTATTTACATTTTATAATTCTGTGTAAAAATACATATTTTAAATTAAATATGAAATGCAACACTAATATCAATGATACGTATACGGATGATTACATCAATTCATAATCCTATAAAACCCAATAGAAATATTTATTATTCGTAAATAATTAAAATAATATAAAATAGAAAAAAAAATTTAATAATCATTTAAATTAATAATCATTTTCGCCCTGTCTCATATGTGAAATGTGTACAAAATTACATTTGTGTACAAAATTAAATTTATTGTGTACAAAATTATTTGGTTGAAGTTCAGCAGCTTATCCTATTATGCGTGTAATATGTTGAGCTTTTACATTTCTGTTTTCGTAAATTATTCATTCGTCTAGGCTAGTGTCTTTGAAACGACTAAATAGAATTTGTTATATTAGTAAATTTAAATATGTAAATAGTATTTTTTATATGATAGAATTCATCGTCTAAATTATAATAAAGCCATTAAAAGTCGTTGGTAATTTTGTGTGTAGCTCGTTTCTTTTCCTTACTGATGAGTCTCGAATGCAACACAAGCAGACACTTGGGTGCAATATAAACTATATTTTGAAGGCTTATAAATCCATTTATAAATATATCATTTGAAGTCTCTAACCCATTTGGTGTACCATTTACGTGAAAGAAATAATAATAAGAGAAAAAAACTCGAAAATATTGCTTCGTTTTCACTGCGTTGTAGATTCTACACCGATTCAGTTGAGTACAAACTTTCTAATTAGGTAGATAATTTGATAGGGAGAATCTTTAAACTCTGATTTTGAATATCTCTTCTCCCAAAACTCGAGCAAAAAAAAAAAAAATATATATATATATAGTAAAATATAGTAAATAAAAAAATAGTAGGGACTTGAATTTTATCAGACATATTTAAATGTTATTATAACATTCTGAAAGATTATTGAAGACAGTTAATCTAGAACACACGTGTGTAAGCCCTCAAAGTGTACATACGCGCTCTGCAAAAGTTAAGTGAAATTAAAGAAACTTAGATATAAATAATTCCACAAACCTCACAACAGTGTTGAAGTGCTGCTGCAGTGTCTTCTCCAAGACACGGTGAACGTAGTATCGGCAGAAGTCGTCCAAACTACTTTTGTGCCAGCGTAATTGCAAAGTGGAGCCCCGGCCACAAATCGGTGGCCACGATCAAAACAGCTGAGAAATCAGCTGAGCAAATTAGTTGGGCTCTCGCAAGGAAGCTCAACTGGTTTGTGTCTACGGTAGAGTCATCACCCAAGAAATAAAGCATACTTCTAGGGCGAAGTAATATAAAAGAGCAATGTCCACTGACAGCCCAACAGCAGAATCCGAAAGGATTAAGGCAGCAATGCAGAGCAGACTCGATGCACGTATGGCCGAAATACGTGCTAAAAGCAACGATTCGTCCCTAAAGAGAATTGATGTGGCATCCATTCAAGGACCAAAAACCTCATGCATGAAACGTAAGCAGCTAAGCTCTCCAGAAGCAGCCAGAAAAAAACCTTCTGTGCTTGATCAACCGAGCACTAGCAAAGCAGCGGCAGAAAGGCAAAACAAATTTGCACTGCTCGATCAGGAGGACGAAGAAGACTGCGAAATGGAAGTGACCGCAAAAGCGGATGATCAGCAGCCAGCCGAAAAACCCAAACCTCGTCCGCCCCCTATTTGGTGCCCGGACATTAGATCAGTTGTCAAATTACAACAGGTCATTGACGAAGTTATCGATCCCAAATCGTACGTCATCAAGCCAAAAAGGAGCAACATCGGAGTCCTTACAAGCTGCAGTGACGACTACCGTAAGGTGGTAAAGCACCTTTCTAAGCTAGGACTGCAGTTCCATTGCTACCAGCTGAAGGAAGATAAGCCCTACCGAGTCTGCATAAAAGGACTGCACTCAAGCACGGACGTGGACCAGATCAAGGCGGAAATTGGTCAAAAGGGACATACAGCTGTCAATATATTTAACCCGCTCATCCGGATTGACAAAACGCCACTAAACATATTTTTCGTTGATCTGGCGCAGGCCACAAACAACAAGCAAGTCCACGACCTTCGCATCATTGCTCGTCAAAGATGCACTGTGGAGCTTCCGAGGAAATTCAACGACCTCACGCAATGCCACCGTTGCCAAGAATTTGGGCACACACAACGCTACTGCCACAAGGCTCCCAGATGCGTGCGATGCGCCGGAAATCATTCCTCTAAGGATTGTCTGCGAACAAGGGAACAACCTCCAATCTGTGCTCACTGCGATGAACAACACCCGGCGAATTACAGAGGTTGCCACGTCTACAAGCGACTCCTAAAGGCACAGGCTCCAGCGCAAAAACGAAACCCGGCACAAACCTTCAACGCTGTCCCGCGCTGGGCTGATAAAGGCCACCTACCATTGCCCACTGCACTGCCAACTAGTGGACTATCATATGCTCAAGCCGCTAGAGGAGAAAAAGCCCAGCCAGCATCTCACAAGCCTGACCCAAGCATTATAGAGCTTCTTCAACAACAGCAGCGACAATTTGACATTATTAATGCTGAAATCAAAGCAATGCGAGAGCTGCAAGCCCAGCAAGCAAACGTCATGACCAGCCTTATGGCTCTCATAGCAAAGCTTAGCTCCAAATAATGGCGCTTCGCGTGGGCATATGGAACGCTAATGGCCTGAGCAGCAAAGCACAAGAATTAGCCGTCTTCCTATCACGAAAAAACATCGACGTCATGCTAATTGCAGAAACACGGGAATGCCCTACGCTAAAAATCTTCGGATACAAACACTATCATGCTCATGGTGATGGAGCAAACAGCTTTGGAGGATCCTCGCTGCTTATCCGCTCAACTCTGGCACACACACCATCGACTCAATTTTCCGACGCCACACTTCAATTCTCTGCCATTAGCCTTCCAACATCAATTGGCGAGATTGAATTTGCATCGATATACTGTCCGCCAAACGCAGACCTTCGCGTGCAAGACATCGCACAGCTCATCAGCCGAAGACAACAAAAAACGCTTATTGGAGGCGACTGGAATGGCTGGCACCCATTTTGGGGTAGCAGCAGAGCGAACCAACGTGGAGAGATAATATTCGATGCAATTCAAAGCTTACAGTACTCCATCCTGGCCACGGGAGCCCCCACACGCTACCCTTCAAATAGACACCATCCCTCTGCAATCGATTTCGCTATCTACAGAGGAATCGGCGACAGACTCTTGAGCATTCAAGAATGTCTCGATCTGTCTTCGGATCATCTCCCGCTGATAGTCACCGTCCACGCTCACCCACAACCTTTCCCGATCAGACAACGCCTTCTTCCCGCTGGGTCGAATCTAGCAATTTTCAAGCTCTCTCTACACTCCTCACTGCACCCGGAAATAGAACTCCACACTCCAGAAGACATTGAGTATGCAGCGAATAGAATGCAAGATGCTATAGCAGAGGCAGCGCTGCTAGCTGCACCGGCTGCTCACAATCAAAAGCACTCGCACTACAGCATTCCTCTCACCCCGCACGTTCAAAATCTGCTTGAGTACAAACGTTGGACCAGGAGCCGTTGGATCAGAACACGTACAGTCAGCAACAAAAGCATATATAACGAAGCCACCAGACAGCTCAAAGTTGCCCTGGCCCAGATGCAATGTACGCGCATTAGAGAGGCGCTTGAACGAGCAGATACTCCAGCTGGGGCGGAATTTCAGCTATGGCGATACACGCGTAACATCAAAAGGCAGCCTCTGCGTCGTCACCCCATCCAGAGCGCTACGGGTGAGTGGCTCACCGGAGATGAAGTGCAGGCCGAAGCTTTTGCTGATCACCTCTACGAGCAATTTTCGCCGCTGCTATCAACCGAGCCTTCTGACCTTGAGAGCATCAGAAGTAATGTGAACTCTCCTATCCCAGAAGGTACCCCCATCGAAGCATGCACAAAGGCAGAGGTTCTCAAGCTGATGAAAGCTGTAAAAGCAAAAAAGGCGCCGGGACACGACCGAATAGATGGAAAAGTACTCAAGGCACTGCCTGAATCAACCATAGACTACTTCGTAGTACTATGTAACGCCATCCTTCGCATTCAGCACTTTCTGTCCTCCTGCAAACGTGCTGAGATAATCATGATTCTGAAACCTGGAAAACCCGAAAAGGAAATTGCTTCCTACAGACCCATCAGCTTGCTACCGGTACTCTCCAAAGTATTCGAAAGAATGCTGCTGCGAAGAGTGCTGAACGAGCTGAGACAGGAGACAGCACGGTACGCCAGAGCAAGTGCATCGAGTGGTTAACCACATTCTCGGCGCGTTCGAAAACAAGGAATACTGCTCCGCAGTCTTTCTCGATGTGAAGCAGGCATTCGACCGGGTGTGGCATCTGGGTCTCCTTAACAAAATCAGGAAAGCCTTACCAGTCTCCCACTTCAAGCTGCTGGCGTCCTATCTGTCAGGAAGAAGCTTCAAGGTTCTAAAAGGACAGGCAAAATCGTTGAGTAGACCAGTCAGAGCGGGCGTGCCCCAAGGTAGCGTGCTTGGCCCAACACTTTACACACTCTACACCGCTGACATGCCGTTGCCAGATGATACTGCCATACTGAGTCGCAACAAGTCGCTTGAAGAAGCCTCTAGTCAAATGCAAGTATACTTGCTGGATCTCAATCGGTGGCTAACTCGCTGGAGCATCGGAATCAATGCCCAAAAGTCCACGCACATCACATTTGCAACTAGAAGGGGAGCCTGCCCCGAAGTGACTCTAGGAGCTCCAATACCACGATCAAACAAGGTGAAGTACCTGGGGGTTACTCTGGATAAAAGACTGACCTATGGCCCGCACACAAGTGAGACTACCAAAAAGTGCAAGTTTAAATTTAAAAAACTTGACTGGATGCTAAGAAGCGATAGCCCCCTGTCACTACGCAGTAAGAGGCATATATACAACGCAATAGTGGCACCTGTCTTCACCTATGCAATGCCTTTATGGGGGTCTGCTGCAAGAACTCACATCAACAAAGTTCAAACCATACAAAACAAAGCACTAAGGACATGGACCGGAGCCGAATGATTTGTCAGAAATGAAACACTGCACTCTGACCTTGATATGCCGACAATTGCTGAGCTCATTGGCCGACACAGCACAAGGTACGCGGACAGATTATCCGCCCACCCAAATCAACTTGCAGCCAATCTAACTAACAACATAATAATCAGAAGGCTAAAAAGATCACACCCCTTGGATCTCAGAACTGACCTAAATTAAATCAGACTTATAGCAATAAAGGCTTTTAGCCACCCCAATAGCTAAGGTATAATTATAAATTCGCTGTAGAGTTTAAGACAAAAGCTGCAATAAAAATAAAAAAAAAAAAGTTAATTTAGAAATGGATTTATAAGCGTTAAAAATATAGACCATACTGTGAGTGCTGTATGTGTTGCTACTTATGTATAAATATCAGTTTGTTTCTGATTATATATTTTGATTATCAAAATAAATGTTAGTTTGTGTTTAATTTGGGCTCCGAGACTTTTATTATTATCTTAGAAGCTTTTGGTTTAATTTCGAAATGTAAATACTGCAAGACTTATTGTTTCTACACTCTGATTCATTAGCAGTGCGTATATTGCTGTATTAGCTTTTCTATATTCTATCCTTAAAAACTATGACCATTAGCTAAGAGGTATTGTCTTTGTTTATCTGACGTGTTCGTGTTTTTTTATCGCATTTTACGAATGATTGTTATTGTTATTTAAATATCACTCTCACCTGTTATCATTTCACAGTTTTATTATTTATATCATATCTAACTTTCCAGGAAACAACTTTCTGGATTGCAAATAATATAAGAATCTTTTTCGTAGGTGGCAACTGCGTTACGTGAAATGCGTCGTGTTGATGAAGAAATGAAAAAGCGCGAAAGAATCATATTGGAAACTCCCTCAAATGATTGTAAAGCTATTGAAGATTGCGAGAGGTAATTGAACCTATAAAATTATTCATAGTCGTGTATCCAATTTTTATACTTTGTTCCCGAAGGGGAAAAAGTATATTGGGTTTGTGCAATGTCCGTCTTGCTGTCCGTCCGTCTGTCCGTATGAACGCAATATTTTTCGGCGCTATTAGAGCTAGAGACTTGAAATTTTAAACATATACTCATATATGCTCCCGCATTGTAAAGTGTAAAAATTTTCCCGATCCGCCCACTAGGGGCGTGGCAAATCGGAAAACTCTTCCGCCCATAGTCAAGTTATCATACTAGATGATGAGCTAGAGAGTTGCAATTTGAAATGTATACTCGGGGTGATAACCCAAGTTCAAAAAGCTATGGCGGATATATCTACGCCCATTGGGGGCGTGGCAAATCGGGAAATACGTATCTTCTACACCGTTAAAGCTAGAACGCTGAAATTTTGCATGTGAGTTAATGTTATGATTCCAAGAAGATCGATCAAAAAGTTATATGTCTACGCCCATTGGGGGCGTGGCAAATCGGACCTGAATATATAGTGATTTTTCAAATTGTGCTATATTTTGAACACTATTGACACTAGAGACTTGAAATTTTGCATGTATACTCGTGTTGACAACCCAAGATCAATAAGCTATGGTAGATATATCTACGCCCACAGGGGGCGTGGCAAACCGCAAAAGCTTATATCTCCTACAGTTTTTGAACCAGAAGCTTGAAAATTGGATGGTTATGTTACTAATGTTCTCTATCGATGACCTAAAAATCATTTTTCGGCCTCTTTAGGGGCGTGGCATATCGCATTTTTGGAATGCAAGCAACCAAATTTTGCAGTCATGTTAGCCTCGGCCCTTTCTAAGAACTGGCCAAAAATTATGCGTCTACGCCCACTGGGGGCAAATCGGCAAAGAAGTTTGTTGTGGCCAACTGCATAATTCATGCATATAATAGCTTAGTAGCAATTGCTAAGATGGCAGAGAGCATTTTAACATAAATATAATAATATTAATGAATTTAAAAAAAAAATGTATAAGTTTTCGATTAATAGATAAAAAGTTTCCACCGGGACTTGAACCCAGGTCTTTTGAAAATAACATTTAATCGTTAGCTAAACCTAAAGAAATTCACAGCTGATCAGCAGCCGCAATTCTTGCAATATGTATACACACTTGGATGTGTATACACGTACAAACATCTGTGTTTGTACACATACATACGTACATATATGCATGCATAGAAAAACTGCTTGCCAAGCGAGCAGCGTGGCAAATCGGAAAAGTTGTTTTAGTTTTAGCTTAAATGCACAATTCATATGCGTATGTTTATAAATTATTATCAATTGGCAGCAAGCATTTTATAATAAATATACAAATATAAAAAAAATTAATAAATAATAATTTTTGAAAAAAAAAAAAGTTTTTTGCGGGATTCGAACCCACGCACCCAAGTATAGCTTGCATAGCGCTTACCATCAGCGCCACTGACCTAATATGATCTGTGTTAACTAAAACCAAATAAGGCATTGCTAAAGCGTCTCTGACAAAATTAAAGTAACGATCGAAAAATTCCCAATTCAGTCACAATTCTTAGAATATTCTGGCATGCAAACTTTTTATTAAATGTTTATTAAATAAATAAGATGCACCTATGGGAACAAAGTATATCGCTGTTAGTTGCGCCTAACTGCAACGTTCTTACTTGTTAATAAAGAATACTAGCATATAGTTTATTATTATTAGATACATTTTTATAAATATTTTTTGCAGTAAAAATAATTGTTGCTATACTCTGGTCCCGAAGGGAAAATTGATATAGTTTTCAGTACACTGTCTGTCTGCCAATCCGTCCGCCTGGCCATATGTCTGTATAAATAGAAATCATTTCCACGATATGGAAACTATAGACTTTAAATCTAAATTTTATACTCGTGTATACTCTCTTTCTGATTGTGTCAAATGCATTTTTCAGTATGTCACCATCTTATTATCCTAAGAACAGAGTTTAAATATGTAATTTTTACAACCCACAATCAGGGAAACAACCAAATATTTAATATTTTAATGCTGAAAATTATTGTCTGCTAAAATAAATATTATGTTTTTGAGTAGCTGAATTTGTTCTACCCTGAACCCATGGAAAATGAGAATAAAGGGTATAAGGGATTTGTGAAATTGTATGTAACAGTCAGAAGAAGACGTGAGTTATCGTCCGGGAGTATGGGTTGTGAAGTTGTGCATTTATTTTATTATTATTATTTTTTTTTAAATGTATATACACTTGTGTGTATATTGATAATCGTGCATGTATAGCATATACATATATATTGTTTTTGTTTGTGTTTTTTTTTGTTGTTGTTTCAAATGTATATACACTTGTGTGTATATTGATAATCGTGTGATTCCGAACAACTGTAAATTCCATCGTGAGAATTAGTGAAATACAGTAGTTTTGGCCATCGTATATATGTACGTAGCTGTGCACAGTTTACGCGGTGTGAGGCGGTTTCAATGATAGAATCCTTTTCACTGCTGCTTCACTTGCACTTGCCCAAAGACACTTTGGGTTGTACGCATGTTACGTGGGTGTGACGTGGCGCTTGGCCTTATTATGTTTCGGAAGCGGCTTCAGCGATAGAGTCCGCGCAAACGTAACACACGTCAATATCACTTTAACCACATGGAGATCACACGATTTATACTGTTGAATTGTATTGCACTTGTGAGTGTTTCTGTGGTTTATGTGTTTATGTGTTTCTGATCAACTGTAACTTCCATCGTGAGAATTAGTGAAATACAGATGTCAGTGTTGTCGTATATATGTATATGTACAAATTTGACGTGGTGTGATGCCTGATCATATACGATAGCGGCCTCAGCGATAGAATCCACACAGGCATAACGCACAGCCTCGTCATTTGTACTTATATAATCGACAAACTAGGTTTAGGTAAGATAATGATAGCGTAGTATTCGTGTTTCTGATCAACTGTAACTTCCATCGTGAGAATTAGTGAAATACAGTTGTCAGTGTTGACGTATATATGTATATGTACAATTTTGACGTGGTGTGATGCCTGATCATATACGATAGCGGCTTCAGCGATAGAATCCACACAGGCATAACGCACAGCCTCGTCATTTGTACTTGTATAACGACAAACTAAGTTTAGGCCTTTTGTATTTCGGCACCAACTTCAATTAATTTGATTTACAACGTAATACACGGCACCGTTCTCTTTAACCATTTGGAAACCACAAGATTAATATGTTTTATTTCAATTCAATCGTATGTATGCAAATGTATGCACATGTATGTATGTATATGTATATTGTATTGTATGTAATGTAATTTTTTTTTTTTTTTTTTTGCACATGTTCACGTTTGCCGCTACATACTCTTACAGTACTAGTAATAATGTTGGTGGTAACATTAATTTTCCGCTGCTTTCCGTTGTTTACCGGCTGCGCCAGTTATCGTCCGGGAGTATGGGCGATGCTACCGTGGACGAGGTTGTATGCAAATTTAATAGTTTATTTAATAGTTGTAAGTAAAACACTTCGACTTTATTTGGTTTCTGTGATCAAGGTTTTATGTTTATTTTCCTCTGCTTAAAGTTCGCACAATTGGTCTGTTCGCATCTAAGTTTAGAATGGGAATGAGACTGAGTCTCGTTCTCTGGTGGTCGTCGGTCTTTCCTATTTTTCGCCGAAACTCACTCAACACTCACTGCTCAAACGGCGCTCTAACCGAGCTACAGCGCTAGATAGGCTGTACTTGTCTCTTCTTGAGAAAAGTACTGTTCTAAGGAAATGCCCGAAAGCGCATCAGCTCAATGTTGTATTATTCTTGAGTGAGTTGAGTGAGTGCGAGCTGGCACTCATGACCGTAGTCAATTTTAGGTGTGAAGAGGAACAGCGTATTATTATCCGCTGTTAACTCCTCCCCCCCAGAATGGAGCGATGGCCAGAGGGATGGAGTGGACGTCGCGAAAGGAGGTGCAAGAGGTTCTGCCATAAGACCAACGCTTCCAGGTCTAGGTGGATAATTAAGAGGTGGTTGATTGCTAGTACTTCTGTATGTAGTTAGGAAAATTTACATATTTATTTATTTTGTTTTATCATTAATCTTAGTTTCTAAGGTGAGTAGATTGTGTATGTGTGTAATTGGCTGTATTAGGATTTCCCCGTCCCTAATTCGTATTTTCAACGGTTTTGCTGTTATGTTTCTTTTTCTTGTTACGATTTACTAGACTATCTAACTTGTATTATGTATGTATGTATTGTTGTGAATCTGTAAATCAGTTTGTAGTGTTATTTAGTCGTTTAATGGTTTTGAGAATTTTTGTTTTATGTATTTTCTGGTTTCTGGCTGTTATAAGGGTCGGGCCGCTATCTTCTTTGACTTTGTGTTTTGTAAATCTAACTGTTAATTTATTGCGTCTATTTTCTCGTCTGAAGACAACGTCGCTTTCTTCTAAAGTGGGTGGGTTTGGTATATTGTTGTTGGTTTTTTCTACACGTTTGACTTTAGCTTGGTGCATTTTCTTTTGTACTTCAGGATAGATTTTGGCGCGGAATTCGTTGAGTTTAGTTAAGTAATCATGTTCGTTATTTATTTTAATTGTTTGATTAAATATGTGGGTTCGTCCTGTAAATAGTTCAAAGGGTGTGTGGTTTGTACTAGAGTGTATTTCAGTGGATTTCATCGTGTTCTATTCTTGATTTTGTCTGTTTAAATTTGTCTTCGATGAGTCTATAAATTTCTGTCAGAGTCGAATGGACTTTTTCGATGGGCGAATTGCTTGAGGACTGTTGAAAGGAGGTTGTATGTAGAGTGATATTGTATTGTCCGCAAAAATCGCTGAATAGTTTCCCTGAAAATTCTGTACCTTGGTCATAGACAAGTTTTTGTGGTATGCCGAAAAGGCTGAAGAAGGTTTTCAGGTTCTTAACGATGCTGACTGTATTTCTGTTTAGGAGAGGGTAGGCTTGTGTGAATTTAGAAAATTTATCTATTATAGTAAGATTGCAATTGTTATTTATTGTGTAGACGTCTATGTGAACTATCTCTAAAGGCCTATTAGGTGTTTCGGTTAATAGTTGGGGAACTTGTTGAGGTTGTCTGTCGTACTTAAGAGTTAAACAAGTGTCGCAGTTTTTAATGAGGTTTGTTATTTTTGCTTTCATTTGTGGGAATAGTACTGTCGTTTGAGGTCTGCATACGTCTCGGCGATGCCCCTATGATTGTTGTCAATGTGATAGTTTTCAATAGTTTTAGTTTGGTCTTCTGTGTCTATGATGTCTTCGAGTAGGGATTCACAACGTACAATTTGGTATAATTTATGTCATCTGCAACTACTTTGCGTGGCTTTAAAATTTGTTTCAGTATTTTGGTTACTTCTGTCAAGTTGTATGTTTGTCGGATTATTGTCTGTCTTAGCTTGTTTTTGAAGGTTTTCATTGAAGTGATGTTAGGATGTTGTCCTGTCTTTATAATGCATTGGGTAGTGAAATCATTAATGACGTTCTTTGTAGGTATACTACTGTCGAGCTGCTCTTGGTTATTGTCTTTCTGATTTATGTGTACTTCTATTCTGCTGAGGGCGTCAGCAACGACACTTTGTGACCCTTTTTTGTACATAACGTCGAAATCGAACTCGTTAAGGTGAAGCTTTCAACGAACCAACTTTGAGCTTGGGTCTTTAAAATTCATAAGCCACGTTAGTGGTCTATGATCTGTTACAATCGTAAACTTTTTGCCAAACAGATATGGTCGAAAATGCATGGTTGCCCATACAATCGCTAGCATTTCTTTTTCTACAGTTGAGTAATTTACTTCAACTTCCGTCAGAGTTCTGCTAGCGAAGCATATTGGTCTGTCATTGTTTGAGGGTCCTTGTGACAAAACGGCACCAAGAGCAAAGTTACTTGCGTCTGTCGTTAGGGTGAAGGGCTTTTCGTAGTCGGGGTATTTAAGTATGGGGTCGTTGCAAAGAAGGGTTTTTGAGAGTTCGAATGCGTCTACGAAATCTTGGTCTATTACAATGGGCTTTTTTTCCTTTTAATTGGGCTGTTAGTGGTTTGGATATTCTCGCGAAGTCCTTAATAAATTTGCGATAGTAGCCAAGCAAACCTAGGAAAGACTTAATGTCTTTGCGATTTTTGGGCAATGGGAAACTTTTTACAACCTCAATTTTTGAAGGGTTTGGTTTGATCCCATCCTGTGTGACAATGTGTCCTAGGAACTCGAGTTCTTTTTTTAAGAAGTGGCATTTTGAAGGTTTAATTTTTAGGTTTGCCTTCCTAAGTTTGGAGAAAATTGTTGAAATATCATTTATGTGTTGTTGCAGTGATTTTGAAAAAATTATAATATCATCTAAATACACTAGACATATGTTTCCTATGGAGTCGCTCAAAACGTTATCCATCACCCTTTGTAATGTGGCTGGAGCGTTTTTTAATCCGAAAGGCATACGGATGAACTCAAAATGTCCACTGTTTACAGAAAACGTAGTTTTAGGGATGTTGATGGAATCCGCTGGCCAAGTCTAGTGTCGTGAAATAAGATGCCTTACCAACATTATCTAAAATTTCACTAATGTTTGGCTCGGGTATCTATCAGAAATTGTTTTTTCATTAAGTTTTCTAAAATCAATTACGAGTCGCCATCTCTGTTGTATCCCTTTCTCTGTTTTCTTTGGGACAACCCATACGGGGGCGCTCCAAGGCGAAAAACTGTTTCTGATTATTTTTTGATCAAGAAGTTCAGAGATTTGCTTCTTTATTTCTTGTTTATGAATAAATGGTTGGCGATAAGATTTAACATGGATTGGAATATTGTCTGTGGTTGGGATGGAGTGTGTTATTTCGCTACTGAAAGTTAGTTGGGTGTCTTCTTTATAAAATATGTCTGAAAAGTCAGAGCAAATTTTATTATTTATTTATTTAGGTTTCCCATACTCGGAATGTTGTGCTTAGACTGTGTAAGGCTTTCGAGTGTTGGTGCATTCACGAGGTTGTAGAGTTGGATGAACTCTTTGTTATTGAAAGTTTGTGTGGGTAAAGGATCTTTGATGCAAATAACTTGATCGTCGAACGATTCGTTGACCAATTCGAGGTTTGCAACACCTTTGGTAGCGGTGTATAATCCACCAGAAATGGTAAGGTGTTTTCCTAATGTTGTTTTTGGTAAATAGAAATCGCCGTCTGGCGTTTGGACTTGCAAATTAATTGAAAATTAATAGTTGTATGTTTGTTGTCTCGTTGAATTCTTTGACTAGAGGGGTGTTTGTAGAGTTTGTAATTTCGTGGCTGCTAAGAACGGTATTTATTCTAATGGGTGTGTTCAGTGTTATTATCTTGTCTAGCGTTATTAAGTTTGGTTCACTAAAAAGAGTTTGTTGATCCAGTATCTATCAGAAATTTCAATGATGTATCATTAAAGGAAGTTATTATTATGTATGGTAGACATGCTTCGTATTTATATTGACTCAAATGTTTTTCGGGGGCGGGGAGGCGGTTGTAAGAAAATTTACGGAATCGTTGATGTTGCATGAATTAAGGGTCTTGCGTTTCTATATTGTTTAAATGTCTCTGTTCATTGTTCCTAAAAGGGTTTTGAGATTGGTTATTGTAATTATTTGATCGTCGGTTGTCTGTGTTATAAGGGATATGGTTGTTGTTGTGTTGTCTATTGTAACCTGGTTTTTGTTTATAGTGGCTGTAATCGTTAGACTTCTGATTGTTATACATAGTTATAGTTTCTGCGCCTATCTGTGTATCTCGGCTTTGAGTAGGTAAGTTCGATTTGACATATTTCGTATGCCCGTTCTAAAGTACTGGGGTCTCTAGCCCTGATAACCGATCTGAGAGGATCACGTAGTCCCATAATGAATGCATTAAGGGCAACGTCGTTGTAAAGGCGTTTCTTTATAGCTTGACCCTCTGGGCTTTCGGTACTGTTTCTAAGCAAAGAGTAAAGTTGCTCCGTAATTTTGCATATGCCGAAGAAAAGTTGTCCCAAAGATAGCCCATCTTGGAGAGTCTGCATTTCCATAAGTAAGGTTGCTTCGGGTTTTTTGTTGCCATACAGCCTATACAAATTTTCCTTGATATTATCCCAAACTAGGCTGATGTTAGCTAGTGTCAATCCCTCGTCAGCTCTTCCTATAATTCTATTACGAATAGCTCGGAGCACAAGTTGTTGATAAGGTGCTTGGTCCGTGCCCCTTATTAACATAATAATTTCCTCGACGTTTGTAATAAATTTGTCTAATGTTGTTGGTGTTCCGTCAAATGTTGGCAGTTCTTTTACAAAGGCTAAAATTTCGGTTGGAGTGAGTATTGTGGATATGTTTGTGGTAGCACTGACAGTTGGGGTCAGTGGGACCGAGGATCTGCCCGAGTCCATTCTTGTTTGTGAAGTTTGGATCGTTTCTTTCTGGCGGGTTATCTCAGCAATTTCTCTTCTTGTTCGGCTACTAACGCAAGATTTTGAATACTAAGTCCTGACCTAGTTCTTGCCCTAGTATTTGGGAGAATCTTTGGAAATAATTTTTTTTTTTTTGTGTTTTCTTACGTTAGCTTAATTAATAATTTTTTTTTTTTTTATAATTAGATTATCTTGAGTATGGTCTGCGTTGTTGTGTGGTGATCGGGTTGTATCTTCGAACTCGGTGTATTGTCTGTAATCTGTGTGATAATTATTAAAATAGTTTATATTTCTGAATATATATATATGGAATTGTTTGTAGCGACAGGTTGTGAAGTTGTGCATTTATTTTATTATTACTTTTTTTTTCAAATGTATATACACTTGTGTGTATATTGATAATCGTGCATATATAGCATATACATATATATTGTTTTTGTTTGTGTTTTTTTTTTTTTTTTTCAAATGTATATACACTTGTGTGTATATTGATAATCGTGCATGTATAGCATATACATATATATTGTTTTTGTTTGTGTTTTTTTTTTGTTGTTGTTTCAAATGTATATACACTTGTGTGTATATTGATAATCGTGTGATTCCGAACAACTGTAAATTCCATCGTGAGAATTAGTGAAATACAGTAGTTTTGGCCATCGTATATATGTACGTAGCTGTGCAGAGTTTACGCGGTGTGAGGCGGTTTCAATGATAGAATCCTTTTCACTGCTGCTTCACTTGCACTTGCCCAATGACACTTTGGGTTGTACGCATGTTACGTGGGTGTGACGTGGCGCTTGGCCTTACTATGTTTCGGAAGCGGCTTCAGCGATAGAGTCCGCGCAAACGTAACACACGTCAATATCACTTTAACCACATGGAGATCCGTGTGATATATATAAATCGTGATTTATATTGTTGAATTGTATTGCACTTGTGAGTGTTTCTGTGGTTTATGTGTTTATGTGTTTATGTGTTTCTGATCAACTGTAACTTCCATCGTGAGAATTAGTGAAATACAGATGTCAGTGTTGTCGTATATATGTATATGTACAATTTTGACGTGGTGTGATGCCTGATCATATACGATAGAATCCACACAGGCATAACGTACAGCCTCGTCATTTGTACTTGTATAACGACAAACTAAGTTTAGGCCTTTTGTTTTTCGGCACCAACTTCAATTAATTTGATTTACCGTTCTCTTTAACCATTTGGAAACCACAAGATTAATATGTTTTATTTCAATTCAATCGTATGTATGCAAATGTATGCACATGTATGTATGTATATGTATATTGTATTGTATGTAATGTAATTTTTTTTTTTTTGCACATTTTCACGTTTGCCGCTACATACTCTTACAGTACTAGTAATAATGTTGGTGGTAACATTAATTTTCCGCTGCTTTCCGTTGTTTACCGGCTGCGCCAGTTATCGTCCGGGAGTATGGGCGATGCTACCGTGGACGAGGTTGTATGCAAATTTAATAGTTTATTTAATAGTTGTAAGTAAAACACTTCGACTTTATTTGGTTTCTGTGATCAAGGTTTTATGTTTATTTTCCTCTGCTTAAAGTTCGCACAATTGGTCTGTTCGCATCTAAGTTTAGAATGGGAATGAGACTGAGTCTCGTTCTCTGGTGGTCGTCGGTCATTCCAATTTTTCGCCAAAACTCACTCAACACTCACTGCTCAAACGGCGCTCTAACCGAGCTACAGCGCTAGATAGGCTGTACTTGTCTCTTCTTGAGAAAAGTACTGTTCTAAGGAAATGCCCGAAAGCGCATCAGCTCAATGTTGTATTATTCTTGAGTGAGTTGAGTGAGTGCAGCTGGCACTCATGACCGTAGTCAATTTTAGGTGTGAAGGGGAACAGCGTATTATTATCCGCTATTAACTCGCGCAGACACCATGATGTATATATTCTTGATCAGCGCGAAAAACAGAGTCGGTATAGCCCTGTCTGTCTGTTCCTCCGTCCATCCATGTGAATGCTGAGATCTTGTAAACTGCAAAAGCGAGATAGCTTAGATTTTTTTCGATAGCTCATCCTATTTCCTCGTTTACTCGTTTACTTTTTTTATGTTGTTTGGTCGTAACTTGTACCACTAACCATACAACACATAGACTGGACAGCTAGAACAAACTTTTTTCACGCACCAGAATATGACCCTAGGGACCACTCAACTTCGTATTTTTTCGGTTTGGGCAATTCAGGCTCGGGCAGTCAAAATATGATCCGACGAATTCATTGCGGTGCAAGCGCTCAACCGGCATGGTCATATTTTCATATGAGCACAATCTATATGCTATTTTTCTCTACTCTCAATATATTGCATGCACAGTACAAGTTTATTTCAGAAATTCCATGATTATCTTCGTTTCAAAGTTAGAGATTAAAAAGCGTTTATCGAGAATAAGTTGTAAAATCATATCGTTTATTTTTAGGCACAAAAAGTAACCAGGAGTGGGATAAAAACACATAGGTTAATTTTTTACGGCGAATTCAAAAAACGGTTAAGCTTTTATTTGCAATTTTTAATAAAAATTTTTTATTTAATTATTAAAATTGATTTTTATGATAAAAATTAAAAATAATTATTACAAATCAATTTTTATATAAAAATGAAATAATAACTTCAAAAGGCATTCCGCGTTTAAGCGTTCGTGCAATTGAAGTGAAGACATGATGTAAATCGAAAAATATATATGTATATATATATAGTATATATAAAATATTTTTATATTTATATATAGTGTTTATTATTTAGTTCCATCTCTTTCACTCACTTGTGACTACACATTACTCGCTGAATAGGAGACAATGGCAACTGCCTTAACATATAATTAAATATACATACGCAAATACATATTTACATACATATTATATATAATCTGAAAGGTATTAATGCGAAGATCATATATATAGGTCTATAAATTATCTAGCTCCTTTGTATCAAATGATATAACAATTCGATTTTTTAAATAAAAATCAAATCAAACCTTTTATTTTTGATTTTTATAATAAAAATTGAAAATAAAAGTTGTGATTTGATTTTTATATAAAAATGGATTTGTAATAATTATTTTTAATTTTTATCTTAAAAATAAATTTTAATAATTAAAAATAATTTGTTTTTAATAACTCAAAAAATAATAATTATTTCTTAATTTTTATTATAAAAATTATAACTGTTACGGTCCCTAATTTTTAGAACTAGAATCTCAAAGTCTTTTATATATGTATAGATAATATTGATCAAATTTTGATTTATGTTATATTTTGGATACCGGCGCTTAATTCACCTCTGTCCCCCAAATGCTAAAAAAAAAATTATGTCAAATACTAAAGAGACATTCGGTTTGGTTTGACATATACTTACACAGTTGGTTGCTCATAACATGTAACTATTTATATTTGTTTCCTAATGCCGCATTATTTACTTCACTTATTTATATACAATAATATTTTAAAGTTTTAAATTTATATCTTACTTATTTCAGATTAGTGCAAACGGAAATTAAAGTACTAACTAATATGGCAGAAAATATACCTATAGGTTTGGGAAAATCAATTATTAAAAACACTGAGAAGTCCACCGATGACGGAAATGTGCAAAACTTAGATACAGTCGATTTAGATAATTTGTTTGCATTTTTGACAGAAGCAACAACTTTGCCATCTAATCCTTTAATTGAAGAAATAAATAATACTATGAATAGTTTGGTATTGGATCTTAATGGTGAAGTAAGTAATATATATAATTATTTATTACTTATTTATTTTTTACGCCTTTATTGAAAATGGGAAATCAGTGTATAATGTTCTTATAAAAATGTATGTAACATGAATGGCAGATCCCTAAAAGTAAGTCTAAGCCGGGCCAGTCTCGGCCGACTGTAAGTTCGCGCCAAAAAATTAATTTATTAAAGCCCCTTTCGATGTTTACCGGCTTGGCAAGCTTGTCCAAGCGCTCCAGAATACGCCAGGATATGCTCTGTAGGCTCCGGTGCCTCGCTCGGATGTTCTGCAGGCTACTCCTACAACTGGACTCGCCCTTGGCACACCTAGGTTCTTTCGCGCACAATGCCACGCCCTTTTAGCACGGCTGCGTGAACTTACTCAGGTCTGGTACAGGATTCGCCTAACTTATACCACGACTTAGAGCTGTGCTGCATCAATCCCCTTGCTGATGGCCGCTGAATACGCGGCATACCAGGCGTGCCCGTCGGATGCGGTGTGTCACGCCATCTACCCATGCTATGCGCGTGGTCCGTCCGCTTCCATTGGCTCCATCTGCGCCGCCTGTTGTGCCACTGCCTCTTGCCAAGCGTCCCGTGCCACCTCTTGCCAGGCCGGACCTGCCTTTAGCCATGATACCTGGCGCTGTAGCGTTGGCTGTGCTGGTGGAACAGGCGTTGGCTCCGATAGCTAGCGTTGCAACGTCGGTCGGCGGTGCTGGTGGTGGTGACGGTAGTACTGGTGGCGACGGCGTTAGGTCCGTATATTGCACGCGCAGTATGAGTTTGTTTCAGAAATACGTGTGTTTATATGTATACACTATATATATATATATATTCGTGGAAAGGCCGACTAGCCGACTCGATTTAGTTATGTTAGTCTCTCAGTCCTTATGGACGTCTGGATCACGTATACTATACCCCATTTCCAAAGATATTCAAAACAAAATTTGAATTCTCTAATTTATTCTTATTCAAATTCTAGATACTGTAAGAAAAATGAAGACATAGAAGTGTCCAAAATATCGCCCATACTGCAGCCCAAGCCGCTGAGTTAACTACGCAGTTATTACATCACGCGCCTAAGCGTGCATTGGGTTGTAGTATCAAATAGAGAACTCTTACTTATTTGTTGTTCATGTACTAATTTAATTGTGTAGCTATTATGTTGTTTGATTATGGAGTTGAAGTTCGACCTTATTTGCAAATGCTTTCAAATAGGAAGCGGGTTGGGTTCTGCCACTCTCACATTAAATATGTATAAATATGTAATATAGGAAATATAAAAATATTTCCTATTTTTAATAGGCTTAAAGTATAATTATAGTACGTCTATAATATATTGAATATAGTTTTCTGCTACTTAAGCCTTGGTTTTATCTTTTGCAAAGCAATTTTCTGAAACTCGCTCATTTTCAATTTGGTAGGTACATTGTTGTTATTATGTTAATTCTGTTAAAATTTTTTGAGAAAATAAAGTTAAAACAAGTAAGAAAGCTGTAGTCGAGACTGCTCGACTACGAAATCCCCTGAGCCCTTCTTCGAACGAATAATATTCCAAGAATTATTCGTCATAGATATAGATGCTGATCTACGCTTGTAGGCATGTATGTGTGTATGCATGTGTGTAAGTATTGTAAGCGTCTTGCTGTCTCGCTGCTTTGCTGCTGCGTAGCATAGGTTTTGATGAGAAAACTTTGATAATTAATAATTCTGTTTCTAGATGGACAATCGTATTGATATCTTCAGATTATGATTATGATATTCATATCTATATGCTAAACCAAACTGCATGTCTCTAGTATTTGAAATTCATTTTTTTCACATTTGGGGGTGTGGGGGGAATCGGGGACCGGAATCTAAAATCTGACAAAAACCTAAATTATATATATATATATAATGCAGAAGACTTGGAGACTCTAACTCTAAAGATGAATTAGGTAGAATTTTATAACTGGTTCCCGATAAAGTTTTTTATCGATAACTTTGCAAATATACAAGTTATCGAATTTCTGAAACAAACTCGTACTGCGCGTGCAATATACGGACCTAACACAAAAAGAATGAACTCTCTAGCTTTTGTATCTTCGGAAATCGACGCGTTCAAGCATACGGACAGACGGACAGACGGACACGGCTATATCAACTTTTTTCGTCACCCTGATCAAGAATATATATACTTTATGGGGTCTGCCACGCCCCCTTCTGCCTGTTACATACTTTTAACAAAACCATTATACCCTGATTTCCAATTTTTAATGGGCTCGGGGTATAAAAAAAAAGAGATATTAGAATTATGCATTAATAAACATATTTTCTCTTAGATTGAAACTTGCATACAAAAGGAACCATTAAATAAAATTGATGATTTAAAGACGAATGTGTTCCCAATTTCATCACTTCCTGAGCCTTCAATGGCTCCACCTCCACCTCCAGTAAATAACAGTAGCGGAGTTGAAGCTAAAAATCTGAAGCCGGAACCGATATATGAAGCATTGACACATTCTAATGAAATTAAACAAACCACAGATACAAATACAGCTTTAGCTTTTTCCATACGAGAAAAAGAAAATGGGATAAAAATGATAGTGCCATTAACACCTCTAGACAATGAACGTGAACAAAGACGAAAGTTCAGAGTAGAAAAAAAATTGCAAGAAATGCATCAAAATGAAATTCAAAATGAAGTCTACCACAATGAATCACGCTATAATATTTTAAATTTTGCCGAAAATTTTTTTAACGTTCATGAACGGTTTATAGATGGGACATTAATTTCAACAATAACTAGAAAAGGCAAGAAGGGTATGGACGTAATCTCAAAACATGAAATGATTACATTTACTAGATCGGAAAAAATTCCAACATCACATATACACATGTATGATCCAGAAAATGTTTCTCTATCTTGTAATATATTTCGGGTAAGTATATTATTTATTAGTAAAAGCATTTCGGTCGATCTCTATTTTCCATATGAACTATGCATTTTTATATAATCATTCACAAAGTGAAACGAGTATAGTTTTATGTGTCTGTCTGTATGAATGAAGTATTTTTCTAAGCTATTAACAATTGAGACTTTAAACTTTAAACTAAAGAGTTCCAATTTGAAAAGTATACTTACATAGATCACACAACTTTTAAAAAATATTGCAGATATATCTACGCCATTGCACACTGGGCGGAATTGTCAAAAAAGTGGCATAAAGTCTAATATTGTACATATCGAGCTGAAACTTGGTATATTTGATAAATATACCACTCTAAATATAAAAACAAAGTTTTAAGTCAGTTGACCACGCCTCCAAAAATAGTCCATATATGGCAACAATGCGTATACGTGATCACAAAGGAAAGCGTGAGAGCTATAAATAAAGTACTACAATTTTGATAGAAGGATCATTTCTTTGCATATTTTATGTAATAGAATACATTTTTTAATAATAATAGTATATATTTTTGTATTAATTTCATACATAATAAGGCCTTAATTTATTTATTCTACTATTGAACTATATCTAAAAAAGCTGAGCTACAAATGCAAAGTACCGCAAGGGCCGCAAAAAGCCGCAAACGGGATTGTAACTAGCTTTTAGTACACACTTTCTTCTTTATTTTGATGTATAGTATATAACGCACAAACACGCAGAAGGTAAAGTTTTTCTCCACACAAGATGAACACTTTGGATGGGTTTTCTATCATTATGGACAATACAAAACAATAAACATATAAAACATGAAAAAAACTAACACAAAATGTTTTTTTTATTCATTCTACATAACCAGGCCTTCAAAATCCATTTTTCACAATATTTTATTTTTGCGATTTGTACATTTGCCAAGCAGTCAAACTGAATAAAAATTTCCCACCAATTTTGTCGCCAAAATCAGCTGACTAATCAACTGACTTTGAAGCTTTATTATAATGAAAGTATTGCATTTTTAGCAAAAACCTTGTTTGATTCTTCATATATAGGGTTTCTACTTTGAATATAATAAAACAGAATTCATTTTTGGTTCCATCAAATTTTGGACTTTATGCCACTTATTTGGCAATTCCGCCCAGTGTGCATTGGTGCGTGGCCAATCGGGAAAAAACGTTACAAATGATCTGTTAAACGTATATTTGCATGCATATAGATATATACGTTGTCTACCATGATTGAAAAGATTTATCTAGTACCTTAAGAGTTTGATAGCTGCGTTACTGGTTATTGATGACCCAAAATAGTTTTTATGCTCCTTTGGGGACGTGGCATATCGAATAATATATGTAACCTACATTTTTTGCACATGCTAATTTTAAAGCTGCTTTACGATAACGGAGTTTTTACTACCCAACAGCAAATTTGGAGTCCGGTATTAATCGATAACTTTGAAACGGCAATATGTATAGATCTTTCGTGCGTTTTATTATTTTATCACACAAACTATGAGACTGTATTCAGTGGGTCGAATAATCGAGCAACTTCATTCGAGTTTGTTTTCATTTAATTAAAATTCATTTACTTGTTTTATCTTTAGGAACTTTCTAAATATATGCGTGGTGATCAAAATGCGGAACGAGAGCTCCAAAGTATTCAATATATCATTGGTTTGGGTATTGAAAGAGAAGAATTGAGAGATGAAATTTTTGTACAATGCATGCGACAAACAACAAACAACCCTAATATTGATTGGACTGACCGTCTGTGGCTTTTAATGTGTCTCACAATAGTCGCTTTCCAACCAAGTAAATTATTATTTCGGTATGTATGAGACTTTTTTACTTAAGCATATTTTGCATACCCTGAAATGCAATCAATCAATAAAAATCAAATCAGTATATAAACATTATTTTATTTATTTACCATTTTACAGCTTCAGGTTTGAGGGGTTGTTAGAGAGTCAAAATGAAAACACTCCACATTTGCCGAATTCAAAAATTGAACTGTTTATTCCTTAAAATCCTAGTGCGTATATACCTTAAAAATACTTCCAGGCACTGGAAGCCTTCAATTAATTCCATGCACACAAGTGCACAGATGTTTGTCAAGTGTCCCTTTTCGATCGCTAAGACGTTCTCACGTCTCACGTTACATTTTTATACTTTGTTCCCGAAGGGGAAAAAGTATATTGGGTTTGTGCAATGTCCGTCTTGCTGTCCGTCCGTATGTCCGTCCGTCCGTCTGTCCGTCTGTCCGTATGAACGCAATATTTTTCGGCGCTATTAGAGCTAGAGACTTGAAATTTTAAACATATACTCATATATGTCCCCGAATTATAAAGTGTAAAAATTTTCCCGATCCGCCCACTAGGGGCGTGGCAAATCGGAAAACTCTTCCGCCCATAGTCAAGTTATCATACTAGATGATGAGCTAGAGAGTTGCAATTTGAAATGTATACTCGGGGTGACAACCCAAGTTCAAAAAGCTATGGCAGATATATCTACGCCCGTTGGGGGCGTGGCAAATCGGGAAATACGTATCTTCTACACCGTTAAAGCTAGAACACTGAAATTTTGCATGTGAGTTAATGTTATGATTCTAAGAAGATCGATCAAAAAGTTATATGTCTACGCCCATTGGGGGCGTGGCAAATCGGACATGAATATATAGTGATTTTTCAAATTGTGCTATATTTTGAACACTATTGACACTAGAGACTTGAAATTTTGCATGTACACTCGGGTTAACAACCCAAGACTAATAAGCTATGGTAGATATATCTACGCCCACAGGGGGCGTGGCAAACCGCAAAAGTTTATATCTCCTACAGCTTTAGAGCTAGAAGCTTGAAAATTGGATGGTTGAGTTACTAATGTTCTCCTCTATCGATGCCCCAAAAATAATTCTTCAGCCTCTTTGGGGGCGTGGCATATCGAAAAATACCCTGTAATTTTCGCATTTTTGGAATGTAAGCAACCAAATTTTGCAGGCATGTTAGCCTCGGCCCTTTCTAAGAACTGGCAAAAAATTATGAGTCTACGCCCATTGGGGACGTGGCAAATCGACAAAGAAGTTTGTTGTGGCCAACTGCATAATTCATGCATACAATAGCTTAGTAGCAATTGCTAAGATGGCAAAAAGCATTTTAACATAAATATAATAATATTAATGAATTTAAAAAATAAAATTCATAAGTTTTTGATTAATAAATAAAAAGTTTCCAGCGGGATTCGAACCTGGGTCTTTTGAAAACAACATGTAATCGTTAGCTAAACCTAAATAAATTCACAGCTGATCAGCTGACCAGCTGATCAGCAGTTTGTGACGACACAAACAATACAATCGCAATTCTTGCAATATGTATACACTTTTGGATGTGTATACACGTACACATGCATACATACATATATGCATGCATAGAAAAACTGCCTGCCACACAGCGTCGCAAATCGGAAAGCATAAAGCAGTTTTAGTTTTTACTTAAATGCACAATTCATATGCGTATGTTTATAAATGATTATCAATTGGCAGCAAGCATTTCATAATAAATATACAAATATTAAAAAAACAAAAAATAAATAATTTTTGAAAAAAAGTTTTCTGCGGGATTCGAACCACGCACCTAAGTATAGCTTGCATAGCGCTTACCACCAGCGCCACTGCCCTGACCTGGGCTTTCTTAACTAAAACCAAATAAGGCATCGCTAGAGCGCCTTTTGACAAAACTAAAGTAACGATCGAAAAATTCCCAATTCAGTCACAATTCTTAGAATATTCTGGCATCCAAACTTTTGTATGCATACATAGTAAATTGTGTGTATACTCGTATAGTGTGTACATGTGAAAATCTGTATGTATGTGAAGGAAAAACGTTTGTTGCTTGCAATTAATTGCCGAAATATTTCGTTAATTAAATGTTTATTAAATAAATAAGATGCACCTATGGGAACAAAGTATATCGCTGTTGCGCCTAACTGCAACGTTCTTACTTGTTATTACTTGCTGCGTTGGTCGCTGCAGCTAAGGGATGACATTTTTATTACTTGGATTCAGATAACGCGCAGGTTATCGACTATTGCCTAATTTTAATATACATATTTACTTATGTGCCATGTTCATGCTTGAACATACTGCCAGGGGCCTAAAATTGGTGGGTGGGAAATTTTAATTTTTTATTTGTTTGTGTCGCATGTTCATGTTTGAACACTGCGTATTCATTTCCTTGTTCTGATTTTGGTAAAGGACGGATCGTATCTACAATTACCCTATCGAAAGCTAGTTGTGGCATTTCTGTGATAGTTAATGGAGTCCTAGCAGGCTTCGTTATTTTCGACAATTTTGGCATTTTCTTATATAATTTAATATATCTCTTGTCATATTTTTCCAATAGTAATGCCGTCTTATTTTAGCTAAAGTTCTAGCTATTCCTGTATGACCTCCTTGTATTGGATCGTCATGAAACGTTAATAGAATTGCTTCTTTTTCTTTATCATTATTAGATAATACGGTCACCGGCTTGAGTAGCGCTACTCTTAAAGATTTCAATATTTTATTGCCCATTAATTTGAAAGATTCTATTCTATTCTATTGAGATTGTCTCGAAGATTTTTTCGCTCGGTGTGACTTTGAGTTGGCTGATATTAAGTATACCGGCTTCTGTTACAAGCCTTTGAAAGAACTGACCTAAGTCAAAAATTTCATTGGTGTACATATCGCTAACACCAATTCTTGCTATAACTTTTCCCATGTTTCAGTAAGCATAGAGAATCTGTTATTCGCAAGGTCACCTCGCCATTTACAATGACTTCGTATACGTTGGGCTGAGAAGCATTTAAAGATTGCATTCGCAAATCTTCTTTTTTTTTTCCTGCGCAGGAATTTAATTGTTTATTTTGATTTCTGGTAGTGAGTTTCAGAATTTTATTGTTTATTCGAATGTTTTTTAAGTCTGTGATTGTTATTCTTATTATAGTTATTCTTGTTATAGTTTGGAACTGGGGTTTACCATTGAAAATAAGTATGTTAGTGCTCTGTGATCTGTTTTGACGGTGAAATGTCTACCATAAATATATGGTCTGAAGTGTGTTATTGCCCAATGAATAGCTGCTAATTCTTGTTCTGTTGTACTTTTGTTGCTTTCGCCTTTTGTAAATGATCTGGAGTTGGAGTCCGTTTTTGTTCTGAGTTAGAACATGCATGTTTACTAGCATCTGTTATAATGCAAAATTCTTTGCTGAAATCTGGATATTGAAAAAAAGTTGGATTCATCAGTGCCGATTTTAGATGTTCGAAAGCTTTTTGGCAATTATCTGTCCATTCAAATTTTACATATTTTTTACATAATCTTGTTATGTGACGAGAATAGTCGGTAAAATTTTTTATGATTCTTCTGTAATAGTTGCAAAATGCAACGAATCTTCTAGGATTGGAACCCACGGACCTAAGTATAGCTTGCATAGCGCTTACCACCAGCGCCACTGCCCTGATGTGAGCTTTGTTAACTAAAACCAAATAGGGCATTGCTAGAGCGCCTTTTGACAAAACTAAAGTAACGATCGAAAAATACACAATTCATTCACAATTCTTAGAATATTCTGGCATGGGAACTTTTGTGTAAATCTGTATGTAAGTATAGGAAAAACGTTTGTTGCTTGCCATGTATGTTTACTAATTGCCGAAATATTTCGTTCATTAAATGTTTATTAAATAAATAAGATGCACCTATGGAACAAAGTATTTCGCAGTTAGTTCCGCCTAACTGCAACGTTCTTACTTGTTATTACTTGCTGCGTTGGTCGTTCAAATATCCAAATTATGTACTAAATAAATAAATAACAAGTAAGAAACCTGTAGTCGAGACTGCTGGACTACGAAATCCCCTGAGCCCTTCTTCGAACGAATCATATTTCAAGAATTATTCGATTCGTTTCTGCACACATAAGAAACTGTACATGCAAAACCACGCGCACACATAGACGCTGATCTACGCTTGTAGGCATGTATTTGTGCATGCATGTGTGTAAGAATTGCAAGCGTCTTGCTCTCTCGCTGCTTTGCTGCTGTGTCGCATGGGTTTTGATGAGAAAACTTTGATGATTAATAATTCTATTTCTACATGGACAATCGTATTGATATCTTCAGATTATGATTATGATATTCATATCTATATGCTAAACCAAACTGCATGTCTCTAGTATTTGAAATGCATTTTTTTCACATTTGGGGGTGGTGGGGCGAAGTGGGGACCGAAATCCAAAATCTGACAAAAACCAAAATTGTATTAAATTAGTATCTATATATATGCAGACGACTTGGAGACCTAACTCTAAAGATGAATAGCTAGAGTTTTATAACTGGTCCCCGATAAATTCATTTATCGATAACTTTCTGAAACAAACTCGTACTGCGCGTGCAATATACGGACCTAATACAAAAGGAATGAACTCTCTAGCTTGTGTATCTTCGGAAATCGACGCGTTCATACATACGGACGGACGGACGGACAGACGGACATGGCTATATCAACTTTTCTCGTCACCCTGATCAAGAATATATATACTTTATGGGGTCTGCCACGCCTCCTTCTGCCTGTTACATACTTTTAACAAAACCATTATACCCTGATTTCCCATTTTCAATGGGCTCAGGGTATAAAAAATAGTGTGTTGATTTTTACAGTTTTTCCCTGCCTAATTTGGCGTGTGGTTTTCAGGCCACACTCTAATCGGGCAACTTTTAAGTCGCTCAATTTCACAATATTTTTAAAATTTATATCTTATTTTATGCATCGCAGTGCATATTTCTTATTTTTGAATTAAGTATTTTTATTTGCATAATAGTTATTGTGCGCTCTTGGCAGCGCTGTCGGTTCCTTTGTCCTTGGCCTAACTTGACACGCTAGTCTTGGACGGTGCTGGCTGCACAGACTTTCAGTTTTCTTTTGGGCCGGCAGGCTCCACACAGGCTGTTGGGGAGCCGGTGCTGGTCTTCTTCCAGCAGGTGTAGTTGCAGATCACTGATTCCAATGGCCCGGGGCAGTCAGCTGGGCACGTCTTCTCTAGCTTGGTGATTGTATTCTGTTTTGGCGGATTGTTATTATTTGTTTTTTACACAAATTTGGAATGACAGGGTAAGGTGTTATGGGTATAGTGGTCGTGAGGCTTTTTCTTTCAGCTAGTTGGTTTTTATCCATTCGACTTCAGTGTGTATTTTCACTTAGTCGTTCCAACCAGTGCAGTTATTGTTTAATAATTTTAACAATATGCCCTTTCTGGCCTTAAGCTTTTGCACGACACCACTACGTTTACCCATTCCACTCTACTCACTGCGTTTTATTTTCTTCTCTAGTTTTCTTCCTGTTTGGCCAGCTCCTCTGCCTTAATCAGCTTGTCTGTGACGCTGCCACGCGGCTCGAAGATCATCTCTTTTAACAACTTTTTATATGCATCAGGGGCCAGCTTTGCGTGCTGATCATCCTTGGTTGCCTGTGCTATGCATCAGGGGCCAGCTTTGCGTGCTGTTCATCCTTGGTTGCCTTCTCGGTCAGATCGTCCTTAATGAGGTCCTGACTTCGAATCTGGTCACCATGTCACGGTCGCCATGTATTGAAAACACACAATTTATTGGTTTTTGTTGGTTTAAGGTTCAGAGCAACTATATCTATCGCTCTGAACACCTGTAGCTGTCGCTCTTAACTCTCTTTTTATTCTGATCTTGACTTAAGAATAAAACTTAAGGCTAAATCTTGCATGTCGCGCTGGCGTTGATGGCATTACTCTTCTTCAATGTCGATATCGCTAAAAAGTGTTGACAATTTCCTGTTATCTCTAAATCCGCATCCAAATTGTCGTTTGCGGTGAGATTTTATTGGGTCTTTCCGCAAAGCATTATGAGTTGTAAATAGCACATGTCCTAGTCTCACTGGTTCTCTTGGCATTCCGCTTTATGTTTGGTTTTAAATATTTTGTTGCTTAGCATAAAAGCTCTGCTGACCACACAATTTAAATATATTTCGCAATATACCCACGCTGTGGACTTAAGTATATTTTTTCAAAATATTTAACTAAAGATAAAAATGATAATTCACCATTATAAAATTTGTTCTTACAGATATTACTTTTCATTTTTAAAAGAAAAACTGGAAGTTTTTGACGGAAAACTAAGACAGTATGCTCAATGGTGCTTCGATAATTGTAAATGTACAAAAGTATCCACTCGATTACAACCACCTTCAAGTGTAGAAGTTGCTGTAAGTATTTGGCACAATTTTTATAACCTGAGTCCATTGAAAATGGCAATTCAGGGTATATTGGTTTTGTGAAAATGTGTAACAGGCAGTAGGAGACGTCGCAGACCCCATAAAGTATATATATTCTTGATCAGCACAAAAAATAAGTTGATCTAGCCCTGTCCGTCTGTCAGTCCGTATGAACATCGAGATTTTTAAAACTACAATAGAGAGCTGAAATTTTACGTGAATACTCGTATGTTAGTTACGCAGTACGAGTTTATTTTCAAATTTATATATTTAGATAGATATTATGGATACTCAGATTTTGTAATTTTTATATTTTTGATGCCACGCCCCCCTCGCCTCCAATATGCCAAAAAAAAAAAAAACGCATTTCAAATACTAGAGACTTTAAATTTGGCAAATATACACATTTGGATGCTATTAGTATATTCTTAAAGTTTCATGAAGATCATCCATCTAGAAATGATGTTATAAGCGTCTAAAGTTCAGCCCAACCCACCCCCAAGCCACAGCAGCAACTGTGCGGTTAGCAGAGCGCGGGCTCATATGTTCGTAAAGAAGAAGAGTATCACTTTTTTTTTGCAGGGTTCAGGGTATCTCGTAGTCGAGCCGTCTCGACTAGAGCCTTCTTACTTGTACCTCCTATTTTTTTAAATATTTTTTTTTCAACATATTAAAAAAATATATTTATTAAATTGTAAAGAGTTCAGTTATATATTGTTTTAGGAGGAATACATTATTATGTTTACAAATATTGTACTTTAAATTATGCTAACTTAGATCTATTAATTTGGTATTTTCAGGCTATGAGACGACTCGGTACAATTGTTTGCCGATTTTTTTTTTTAGATTCCCGAACAAAAGCTATTGACGTTCATCCCACTGATACAGCTATCGATGCAGTACAGAAACTTGCAGATAAACTTAATTTGGCATCAATTGAAGGCTGGGCAATATTTCAATCACGTCCTGATGGGGAAGAACATATAAAAAGCTTTGAATATTTATATGATGTAATTTCTGAATGGGAGTCTAAGCAAAACTCTCCTAATAGTTACAAACGACTTTCGAATGGATCTACTTATGGTGAAAATAGATTTGTTTTTAAAAAAAGATTGTTCAAACCAACTCGAGAATTATCACAGGATCCTGTTGAAGTCGGAATGTTGTATGCTCAAGCAGTATACAGTATCGTAAAAGTAAGAAGTCGTCTATAATATCGTCAATAATAGAATATTATTCTTAAAAAGTTAAAAACGGATGTTGTAAATCCGTTATTAATTTTTATTTATTTAAATAACTCTTTTTTGTTATTTTAGTGTGATGAATTTCCTGTCAGTGAAAAAGTGGCTTTACAATTAGCTGGCTTGCAAGCTCAAGTAGCACTTGGTGATCCTTCCAATCAGCCTAAACCAGAATATTATTGTGATATCAATAGCTTTTTACCAAACCGAATCTCTAAAACAAGAGAACAACAGTTTTGGATACCGATTTTGGCACAAGCCCATCGACAATATGGATCATCAAGAAATGAACTAACTGCTAAAGTATTATACCTAAGTTGTGTAATGCAATACCCACTTTACGGGACAACGATGTTTAACGTTATTTATAAAGGATATTGGAGTTTTGTCAATAATATAATTTTAGGAATCAATTGTGAAGGAGTCTTATTCATTCAACCTGAAGACAAACTCATTATATATCAGTTTAAATTTACAGATATTGAATCAATTTTAATAGACCCAAGTGATAGTTTTTTAACAATATCTCTCAATCGCATTCCAAACCAATCGCCCAAACTGACAAAAGATAATAGTATTTTGCTGGACTTACAAAAATGTTTTGTTTTTGAAACTGTACAAAAACATGAGATTGGCGCTCTTATTATTTCTTATTACCCACCACTATCAAATTGGATATTAAGTAATTTTGATTGCACCAAAAAAGGAAAAGGAATCACCAATGAGGATAGAACCAGATTATATCAAAATATTATAATATGTCGAAGGCAATTAATTGACTTAAACATAGTACGAAAACCTCAGGAATCTGGCGGTTTCTTAAGAAACACGTTGAGACGCCTATCTAAACATCGCATTGAAAAATTACGAGCAGAGCAAAGGACAAGTCCACAAGACCATGGAGAAACATATAAAGGATTTTCTCATTCATTTTGGGCCTTTAGCAAACAGCAAATAACGTTTTGTTTGAGCTCACTTACGGATCAAGATGAAACAATAATGATTCAAATATTTGACTCGATTTTACAATTTTCTGGTCTTGGGATATCAGGTACGTTCAAAAAATTAAAAAAAAAAAAAAAAAAAACTTAATTTATCGAAAGGGATTTAACTTAGAAATATTAAAATTAGGATGTAAATTATTCTATGCTTTATTGATTTTATATGATTTTTCTTTTAAATATAATAAGTTAATTATGAAATTTTAATACTACATTGACATTTGTCTTGACCGACAAAAATAATTTAATACTATATGTAGGCGATACAATAAAGCGAGCGGAAGATGAGCATACACGAATAGTACAATCCATTATGGATAAATGCATGAGAAAGGATTCTCTATTGAATGAACTTTATCTTCAACTTATTAAACAAACAACGGACCACCCTGATGCCAACTCAAGGGTAAACCTGCGAAATTGGGCTTTATTATCAGTTGCATGTAGTGTCATATTGCCAACAACGAAGTCTATTCGAAAATATTTAATGGCACATTTAAAAAGGTGCTCTAGTGATTTTTTGTCTGAAGAAGGAAAATATGCCAGATTTGCAGAAAAGGTGAGTCAATCTAATAATAATACAATCTACAATAAGTTTTACAATTTGCATGTTTTAATTCTTCAGATACCAAAAATTGAAAATCAAATCGTATAACACTAATTAGAATCCGAAATATTGATTCTTTTTATATCCCATTTTAAACCCATTGAATGTTGAAAAGCAGTGTAAAATTGATTATCTGAAAAATATTTGTATTTATTGTTGAAATAAATATATTACCATGTCCGTTTTAGTATCTAGTCGCTCATATGAATTCTGCGATCTCGCAAACCCCAAATATTTAGAACTTGAATTTCGAACAAATTTACTCATTTATATTTTACCCTGAACCCATTGAAAATAGGAAAACATGTTATAATCGTTTTGTTAAATGAATGTAACAGGCAGAAGGATAATAGAAACATACGGTTTTGTTAGGAATATGTATATGAATGTCATGACCATAATCTGAAAGTTTTATTACTAAAGTCCATCTTTTTCATCAAAAAAGTTCCCATAAGATAGCCCATGTGCAGAGCAGGCAAGTTAGCAATACGCCTGCATATGCGTACAGAGAGTGAATGTGTGTGCGCGTTTGTACATTTACACATGAAATTCTTGGAATATTATTTCTTCGAAAGGTTCAGGGATTTTCGTAATCGAGCAATATCGACTAGAGCGTTCTTTCTTCTTTTTATACTCATTCACTCATTTTGACACTATTAAAGTTAGAGACTTGAAATTTTTACCACATAAAAAGTGTAAACATTTTCCCACACCGCCCACTAGGGGCATGGTAAATCGGAAAATGCATTTTCCGGTATCCCAAAAATCATATTAATTAATGAGCTATAAAGTTGCTGTATACTCGTGGTGATCACCCAAGTTCAAAAATATATGGCGGATATATCTACGCCCATTGGGGGCAAATCAAATCGGAAAAACGTATCTTCTACGAATTTAAGGATAGAATGCTAAAATCTGGCATCTACGCTAATTTGGCGTGTAAGCTGGCAAGAAGTATTTAAATAAAAAAGAAAGTTTTCCACGTGATTCGAGCCCGGCTAGTTTAAAATCGCGTCTTCCCACAATGCTAAAGTAACGGATTAGAAATTCACAATTCAATCGCAATTCTTAGAATGCAGATATCTGTATTCTGTATGTATGTGCCTAAGTATATGTATGTGTGTATGTGTAAGTATAGGAAAAGTGTCTGCTGGTTGCCAAGTGAGTTTGCTAATTTCCAAAATATTTCGTTTCATTGAGGTCAGAAATTAGTGTTCTGCAGTCAGTAACGTCCGACTTCAACGTTCTTACTTTTTATACCCTGCGCCCATTAAAAATGGGAAATCAGGGTATAATGGTTTTGTGAAAATGTATATACATATGTAACAAGGAGACGTCGCAGACCCCACAAAGTATATATATTCTTGATCAGAATAAAAAAATAAGTTCATCTAGCCCTGTCCGTCTGTCCGTCCGTCCGTATGAACGTCGAGATTTCGGAAAAAGCTGGAGAGCTTCACATAAATACTCGTATGTTAGTTACGCAGTAAGAGTTTATTTTGTTTTGTCGATAACTCAGCCCATTTCTAAATTATCTATAAAAATCTAAAATTCTAACTACGAAATACTCTGTTCCCATAGGTGCATTATTTATTTAATAAACATTTAATTAACGAAATATGTCGCCAATTAGCAAACGTACATGGCAAGCAACAAACGTTTTTCCTATACATACATACATTTACACATCTACACACTATACGAGTATACACACAATTTTCTATGTATGCATACAAAAGTTTGTATGCCAGAATATGGTAAGAATTGTGACTGAATTTTGAATTTTTCGATCGTTACCTCAGTTTTTTCAAAAGGCGCTCTAGCAATGCCTTATTTGGTTTTAGTTAACACATCTTATATCAGGGCGGTGGCGCTGGTGGTAAGCGCTATGCAAGCTACACTTAGGTGCGTGGGTTCGAATCCCGTAGAAAACTTTTTTTCAAAAATAATTATTTTTTAATTTTTTTATATTTGTATATTTATTATAAAATGCTTGCTGCCAATTGATAATAATTCATAAACATACGCATATGAACTGTGCATTTAAGCAAAAACTTAAAATTTTATAATTCATTAATATTTATTAATATTTATTTTTATATTTTATATTTATGTTAAAATGCTTTCTGCAATTACTACTAAGCTATTATATGTAGTTGGCCACAACAAACTTCTTTGCCGATTTGCCACGCCAGTTTTTGGCCAGTTATTAGAAAGAACCGAGGCTAACATGACTGCAAATTTATTTTTCGATATGCCACGCCCCCAAAGAGGCTGAAAAATCAATCATATCAATGAATTAAAAAAAAAAAAATTATAAGCTTTCGATTAATAAATAAAAAGTTTCCAGCGGGATTTGAGCCCAGGTCTTTTGAAAATAACATGTAATCGTTAGCTAAACCTAAATACAAAGTTCACTGCTATTTCACTTGGATGTGTATACATGTAGAAACATATGTGTATACATACATGCATACATATATGCATGTATGCGTGTATAGAAAAATTGCTTTGCCCACGGCAGCGGGGCAAATCGGAAAAGCAGTTTTAAGTTTTGATTTGTAAAGAAGTTACAAAGGCTGGGGTACACATCTCAGTCTCCCCAGGGTCATTTACAAGATATTTATAAATTGCCGGCACCGCGGGATGAGAGGGATGGCAAGCTAGGGCATAGGTCAAAAATGAGTCGGCGATGACGACTCACTCCAGCGTATGACGCGCGGAGTGAGAGCCAGGTGGCGTCGTCCATGAGAAGGGTACTACTACCTCAGCGGTTCTTACCGGCCTACCAATCGGTAATACTACTGCCACGCGGAGCCCACTTCGGCGCATGACGCTCGGAGCGGGATCACGCGGGAGACCATTGCCATGCCCGAAATGCTACCTAATAACGACACCCCGACTAACAGACTCTGCCCAGCCATGGGACGCCCACGGACGGCTGCGTGGATCCCGTTCTGGCGCATAACGCTCAGAACGCGATCACTGGCGGCCACGCGAGTCCAGCTCTAGCGCATAACGCTCGGAGCCGAATCGACGAGGCCACAAACACGCACAAACACTTAAACAACACCGGAACGCAGTGGCATGCCCACTCGCGGCCATGTGGACCCAGCTCTGGCGCATAACGCTCGGAGCCGGGTCGCGTGGCGTCCGCGGTGCGCCACCGCGATGCCACCAACACGCACGAACACCTCGCGCGCAACATAGTCCCGATGGGCACCACTAGAATCCAGCCCTGGCGTAGAACACCAGGAACCTGATCTCGTGGCGCCCGCTATGTGCTGCGACACCACCAGACGAGAACACTTTTTTTTTTCACTTTATCCACTTTTATTCCTTTCATTTGATTGCCCTACCTAACTATTGCGTGGTCACCCGCTAAGTCTCGCGAACAGAAGAGCGGGTAAAAAAAACCTATTTTGGTACACTCAAGACCCGATAACTTACCGGCGATCTGCAGGCGGCGGTGGCATCGTTCTTAGAAGTTGCGTGGGTTTATTTCTTTGGTAAAAATGTGTCAGTGCACTTTGGCGGTCAGAGGAAGATTAAATGCAGCGCCCACGCGCACTTTGTTTCAGAGCGGCTGCTGCGCTTGTCTGTTCTGCCCGCTGCGCAGCCGCTACCTGCATTTGCACGTATTCGGCTGCGCATGAGCTTTTTTCCTCTGCTCGGCCCGGCGTTAGCGCGTGCCTACGCATAGCGTGGGAATTTTCAACAGGACGTGCTATTCTCTCTCTCTCTTGCAGCTTAGCGCTCTCTTAGCGCTGCGTCGCCGGCTTGCATTCAGTGCTGCTGTGTTCTCTTAGCGCTGCGCCGCCCGTTTGCTTTCAGCACTGCTGCGCTCTCTTAACGCCGCGCGGTCGGTTTGCTTTGGGCGCTGCCGCGCTCTCTTTTAGCAATGTGCCGCCTGTTTGCTTTGAGCGCGGCTGCGCTCTCTTAGCGCTGTGTCGCCTGCTTGCCGTTTCGTCTCTGCGTTGCTGTCTGTTGTCTTTTCTTCCCTTTCCGTCGTTTGCTGTTGCTAAGCGCACTTTCGGCGAATAATGCAGCCTGTACCGGGATCGCCGTTAGAATTCCACGTCTTGCCGTTTGTCCCGTTCGTTTGGTCGCTGCATTTGCCTGTTTGCCTGTCTGTTCTATGTTATCGTCTGCCGCCGCTTCGCCGATCTCTCGCTACCCTGTACTCCCCTTACAAATAACAATATTTACTTTATTATTTATTATTATTTATTGTTTATTGATTATTGTACCGGCCGGCGGAATGTGATTCCTCTCACACACACACCCCCTTTGTTACCGCCACGGCGCTTCACGGATTGGTCGGCTTCGTCTTTCCTTCCATCCGTTGTACGATCGGTGGTTCCGCGCGGTTCTGGCGGATACGGTAGCGGTACCCTCCGAAGTTGCGCACGTAGTGGACACGCCTCTGGCCCCGAGTCTCACGTGTCACATGCGCCACCAGGTCGTGGGGTAGCATCGTTTCCTGGGTGTGCCACCCCTCCGGTACCGCGACCCACTCCTCGGGTAATAGTTGGGTTCCTCCGGGGGGTTGCGTCTCTGGCTCCTCCACCGGTGGTTCGGGGCTTCCCCTGAGCTCTGCCCGGGCCGGCCGGTGCATACGGCGGCTGCACCCTTCACCCCACCGACTATCTGCATCCGGTAGGATAGTCTGGGGTAAAAGGGGTGGCGGTGTCACATCAGCTTCGCCTTCCTCAACTGGGCTTGCCAGACCGCTTGTCTCTTCGTCGCCGTATAGGCCGCTGTCGTCGCTGATGGTCCACTCCGAGGTGACTCCATGGAAGGGGGGTGGGGCACCCGAACTGGAGGTATTTGCCTCCGGGCATTCGAGGACTTCCGCTGTCTGGGGTAAGAGGGGTTCCGTAGTCGGGGGTGCTGGGGTCTCTAGCTGAGGCCTGCCGACGTCCCCCGCCTCCGTCACCCTGCACACCCTGATGCGAGAGGGTCCGGGGTCTTCTCCGGTCCTGGGTTCGCCGTCAGCGTTCTGGGCACCGGCCGCGGGAGCGCTCTGCCATCTCTTTTCCGCTGTCACCGTCTCGTAGATCTCCTCCAGAAGGCCTACGTCGGAGGGCAGCCTGTACCCCGGCAGGTGATCTACTCGCTCCTCTCCCGCCAACCGGATGCCCGTTCCAGGGGCGAACATGGCAGCCCGGGTCCTCTGCGCCTCGAGGCGAGCCCGCTGCCTCTCCGCCGACACGGTCGGATAGTGGTGGCTGTGGAACTCCACCCATTGGCGCGTAATGTGCGCAGCCAAGCGCTGTCGCCGCCTATCCGCCCTCCGGGCTTCCTCCAGCTGTCGTGCCTCCGCGGCTGCGTTCTCCTCCTCCTGCTCCAGGTATTCCGCCCAACGATTGCCGTCTTCACGGCGGGTCCGTCGGGACGGTGGTGCTCCGGTGGGGGGCTCTCTTCCCTGGGGCCGCGTCGTGCTAAGGGAGTAGAGTTATAGTAGTGCTATGTGACCCCTGGACGATGATCTAACGAGTGTGACCTGGGCTTAGATTAACAACTTGTGCCTACCTAGTGTGGGTGACCTTTCACTTAACCAATCGAGCTTAAACTATTACAATGTTCTTAAAACTACCCCCGTTCCTCGCCCCTCTTCTCCTCGTCTGCGGATGGCTCGTGGTATTCCTTCAGATTGGTCACATTGGCCGTGCGTCGCTGTCGCGTTCCTGGCCGCTGCAGGTGTACGATGTTTGCTGACAGGAACCTAACCACTTTAAAGGGCCCATCGTAGCGGGGGCCTAGCTTTGCGGCGAATCCTTCCGGCTTTGCTGAGAAAGTGAGTGCGTACCAGCACCAAGGAACCCAAGGTGGGGCGCTAGTCTCGCCTTCGCAAGTTATAGTACCGACTCTGTTCCCCTGCTGCGTTCCTGGCGTTGGCCTGGGCAATTTTAAAGACCTCCTGGAGCTGCCTTGCCCTTTCCTCGGCAGTGGGCGTCGATTTACCCGTTCCTGGCGTCACTTCTTCGAACAGTCCCCCGGGCAACCTTGGCTCCCGTCCCTGTACCAGGAACGCGGGGCTGTATCCCGTCGTGTCCGAGACGCTGGTGTTGATTGCCAGGCCGAATTCCGGCAACAGTGTGTCCCAAGCGTCTTGTTGTGTGCCTAGGTACTGGGTGATCATTGTTTTCACGGTTCGATTCGTGCGCTCCGTTGGGTTCTGGTTTGGGCTCTAGGGTGCGGTGTGCTGTAGCTGTATCCCGTCCAGTTGGGTGAAATCCCTGAATGGCCGGCTGGTAAATTGGGTTCCGTTGTCACAGACCACTACTCAGGGAGCCCCGAAACGACCGATAATCCTCTCACGCAGAGCTTGCTCCAGGGTAGCGGACGTCGCCCTCCGCAGCGGGACGAGCTCGACCCACTTACTAAAGTGGTCGAATAGCACCAGAAGCATTGTATGCCCCGTCTTGGAGCGCGGTAGGGGTCCCACAAAATCAGCGCATACCGTGTGAAACGGCTCCATGACTTGGCGAGTCAGCATCTTGCCTGCCGCTTGCCGCTGGCTAATCTTATAGGTTTGGCACGTCGGGCACTGGCGTACATGTCTGACCACATCGCGAAAGTACCCCGGCCAATAGTAGCGCTGTGCTACCCTGATAGCAGTCTTCCTCACTCCAAGGTGGCCCGCCGTTGGTTGGTCGTGGCACTCTTGGAGCACTCTGCTTCGCGAACTCCGTGGAACGCAGAGTTTCCATGGGTTGTGTTCATCTTCTGGAGGTCGTCCTCCGGACTGGCGGTACAGCTGGTCATTGGCGACCAGGTACTCTGGGTACTGTTCCGGGTTGCTCCTGACCTGCTCCATCGTCCCCGTCCACCATGGGCAACCGGAGTCCATCTCCTGGGCGGAGCTGAGCACTTCATCGGGTTGCCGGGATAGAGCGTCCGCCACGACGTTTTGTTTTCCCCGTCGGTATTTCACGTCGAATCGGTACTGCTGGAGTTCCAAAGCCCACCTGTCTATTCTACCTGACGGATTCTCTATGGAGTTCAGCCACCTGAGCGCCAGGTGGTCCGTCACCACGGTGAGTTCATATCCTTCGAGATAACACCGCAGCTTACGCACGGCCCACACGATCGCCAGGCACTCCTTTTCGGTCGTCGTGTAGTTGACCTCTGCCTTGGTAAGTCGTCGACTGGCATACGCCACCACCCGCTCTTTACCATCCTCCTCCTGGGTGAGTACCGCCCCGAGGCCGTGGTCGCTAGCATCCGTCTGCAGCGTGCATCGCTTCGTGAAATCTGGACACACCAATACCGGGGCTTCCGTCAGCCTGCGTTTTAGTTATTCGAACGCTTGTTGTTGCGATGCCGTCCACTCCCACTTCTGGCCCTTCTTCAGCAGTGCGGTCATCGGTTGCACGATATTGGCGAACTTCGGGACGAACCGCCTGTACCATGATGCTAGCCCGATGCACTGACGTAGCTCCTTCACGGTGGTGGGCGGCTTCAAGCCCTGTCCTGCGATTATTTTGTCCGGGTCCGTGTGGATTCCCCGATCACTAATCATGTGCCCTAAATACGTTATCTTCCTTTGGAAGAACGAGCACTTATCCGGATTCAACCTGAGATTGGCCTTTCGTAGGCGTCGAAATACCTCTTGCAAGACTCGCATGTGTTCTTCGAGGGTCTCGGCTATCACCACGATGTCATCCAGATAGGCGAACGCGTGGAGCTCCATTTCCGGGACGATGATGCTATCCAGCGCGCGCTGGAACGTGGCCGGAGCGGAGTGTAGGCCGAATGGCATCACCTTCCACTGGAAAAGGCCCCGTCCGGGTACCGTGAACGCCGTACACTCTCGGCTCTCCTTGGCCATTGGGATTTGCCAGTAGCCGTTCTTCAGATCAAAGGTCGAGATGTACTTCGCATGTCGCAATCTTTCTAAAATGTGCGTCATTCTTGGGAGCGGGTATGCATCCGGGACGGAACGCTCGTTCAGCTGGCGATAATCCACGCACATTCGCCACTGATTATTCTTCTTCCGCACCTATTGGTGCACTGAGTGGACTTCTAGAGGGCTTGATGCAGCCTTGCGCTAGAAGTTCGTCCACCTGATCGTTAATGATCTGCTGCATGGCCGGGTTCTTTGGGTAGTACCTCTGCTTTATGGGTCTGTCGTCCTTCATTGTGATCTTGTGCTCGGTGATCGTTGTCGTCCCCTTGAGATTATAGTACTTGCAGAGTTCTTCCGTAAGGAACTCCGCGACCTTTGGGTTGACCGTGGCTGGATCCACCTCCCCTGAGTCCGTATCACGGTTGCTCTCCTCGCTGGTATTTAGCGGCACTGGTGGTTCGTCTCTTCCGAGAGGTTATTGGCTCGGAGCGTGCAGCTGTGGGTCCTGGAATCCCCGTCTGACTCGGCGCTGTCGGTGCTAGTTCAACCACAGCTCTTTCTTCTGCTGCGTTAGGAGCGAGTATGACCCCTTGGTGGATCGATGGTGTCGTTGCCTGCGCCTCCGTCCTTATGTCCACCCAATAGTCTCCGCAGTGGACGGTGGTCTGAATAGCTCCTAAATAATCCATTCCCAGGATACATTCGTCCACCATTGTGGGTAGGACCAGCAGAGGAATCGTGACTGCCCGTGCTCCCATCCCGATCTCGACCGCGACGGTCCGGTCAACCTCCCGCGACGTCCCATCGGCCTATGCGACTCGCGTCCGGGTGTTACCCAAGGTATCCGTCAGCTCCAGCTTCTCGACCGTGGCTCGTTCGATGAAGCTCCTTGTTGCGCCTGTATCGATGGTGCCGGCTAGTGGCCGCCCGGCGACTGTCACCGACGCAACAACCCGTCCTGCCTGTACCGACATCAGACCTGCCGTTTTGAGGATGTTGGGGATGCTGAGATCGTCCCTGTTGATGTATGCCGTTAGGCGGCGCCGCAGTTCGTCCACCACGCCGTGTAGTTCCAAGCCCAGTTCGTTGAGAATCGCCTCTAATTCCGCCTTCCGACGGTAACTGACCCAAGTCGTATTCCCCGTCATTATACTCTGATATGGTGACTTGCCGATGCGTTGAAGTCTACCCCGATGATGTGCCTGAACGCAGTAATATTCCCCGCTGTGGCGTTAAAGCGTCCCACGAAAATCCTACGACGATATGCTAAAACGTTGTAATGCCCCACGCCGATAAGAAAACCGTAATGTCCCACGCCGATATGTAAAACGATGAAACGATCCCACGCCGATATATGAAACGATGCAATGATCCCACTCCGATAAGACGATGTAATATCCCAAGCCGCGTGTAAAAAATGATACAACGTTCAACGCCGGTATAAAACGAAGAAAGTCAACGCCGATATGTACACGATGAAACGATCCCACGCTGATATAAGTTAACACCCTGTATGTCAAACCCAAATAAAACAGCAACAACATAAGTTGCGTAACAAGCCAAAACAACATAAGTTGCGTAAGAGCCAAAGCAAGCACCTATTTAGCTGCTGTTCGCGAAAGATCCTCTTAAACCAGTGACTTAGTGAACGCGACAACCGTTTAAACAAAGATCATTCGGACGTATCACCAAAAGTACCTGCACGGCAGCTACAGCGTTCTCGTCGAAGATTGTGTCTATATAAACGGAGTAAACGGTTTATTTTCACTGTCGTGAAACAAACACAAAAAAAAATAATAATAAAATAAAGTGCTACAACTCTATAGATTCCGTTCGTAGAGTACTGCGCAACTGTGTATGTGCCGACAGGATCTCGAGTCACCAATCTTCATCGTGCCCAACGTGGGATTGGACAAAAGGGAATAATCCGGGACATCAGCGTAGGAAGCACCAATGTGGAAAATAATATTGTAAGCATAGAAATTAAGTTTTAATCAAAAATTTTAAATACAAGAAGAAAAAAACAACTCGAAGAATAATATCGTAAGAAAATTAAGCATTATAAGTGCACCAAACAATTTGAAAAAATAATATTTTAAGGAAAATAATTAATCGAACACAGTAAACAATTTAAAAATCAGTCAAGAAAAACTTGAATACAAAAGAACAAACAATTTAAAAACGAATAGTATAAGAAAACTAATTAATCAAACACACCAAACAAACTCAAACGTAAATTAAGAAAATTTCCAAGCCATACCACCCCCATTTTCCCTATCTGCACTATAAGAAAAATTAGGGGATAAGATTCCTCATAAACTCAAACAAAATTTTCACTTTCGATAAAACCTGTCCTAACCTATCCCAAACCATTGATAACCTTACACGAGCATTTTCTCAACTCAACATGTCACCACCAAGACCAATAGCCCCTAAACCACAACCCGCTGTACAACCAATGGAAGTCGATCCATCGGTCAGAACCCGAAATATTAATTACATGAACAGACTAGATAATAATCAAACAAAGTTACAACACTGCTATAGAAGAGCATGGTATTACTGATCTACCATATGAAGGTGAAACCTCTCCAAATGATGGTAATCAAATAGCAGATACCTCGGACATACATTTTTTAGTCTAAATCGTTCCTCGTTGCCATATTGTCAGTGTAAAACGAGGGACGGCAAATTAATGAATTTCCTCATTGACACAAGTTCTAATCAGAACTATATCCAACCGTCTTTTGCAACACATCCAAAAAAAAATCAAGACACATTCTTTGCCAACACAATTGCCGGACAGATAGCTATCACACATCATATTTTTCTTAACTTGTTTAGTCTCAACGACACCCCAATTAAATTTTTTGTACTACCTACACTAAAAACTTTTCATGGTATCTTAGGCAACGATACAATGAAACAACTTAACGTTGTTATAGATGTGCGAAATGATATTCTGATAGTAAACACTAAAACTAAAATTCGAATTAGACAATTACCCGCGCAAGCGATTAACAACATAAAAATTCGAACCGAACACATGTCCGACAGTCAAAAAAACACAATAGACCAAAAATTGACTTTCACCACTAACGTAGTAGCAGACGCATTGTCAAGGAATCCAGTAACTGAAAACCACAGTATCGAAGCTACATTCATGAGCGACGAAAGCTCATCGCACAACTTAATCCCTGCAATAGAAGTTCCCATCAATGTGTCTAAAAATCAAATTTTTATATTAATTGGCGAAAAATCTGATTACCAATTTCAAATACCATTCCCCACATATCACAGACACATAGTACTCGACCACACTATACAGAACAAGAGCTAATCGACATCTTCAAAGAACGACTTGACCCAAGAATTGTTAACGGGCTGTTTACTCCCGAACATATTATGGGAAAAATACAGGAATTCTACCCAACCCATTTCTCTTCTTATAAAATTAGATACACTCAGAGAAAAGTAGAGGACGTCACCGACATAAATATACAGAACGAAATAATTACTCAGGAACACACACGAGCTCATAGGAACGCTTTTGAAAATAAAGCGCAAATTTTAGAAAAATCATTTTTCCCACAACTATCTAAAAAAGTTAAAGAAATCGTTAAATCATGTTTGACATGCAAAGAGTCAAAATACGACAGACACCCCCCAAATTCTGAAATTCAAGCAACACCAATTTCAAAATTTCCAGGCGAAATCGTTCAAGTAATGGCCAAATAGAAAGATTTCACTCCACTTTATCAGAAATAATGACATGTTTAAAAAAAGACAACACAGATATGAGCTTTACAGACACACTTTTTAAGGCAGTACAAGAATACAATACTTCTTACCACTCAGTAACCGGAAAAAAACCAATTGATACGTTCCTTGGCACAGCAGTTCCTAACAATCCAGAGAAAACAGCAGAAAATAGAAAAATAATATCAGACAAAATCCTAGCCAAACAAAAAGCCGATCTAGAATACCATAATAAGAACAAGAATGAAATGAGAAACTACGAACCAGGAGATATAATCCATGTTAAAATCAATAAACGTTTAGGCTCAAAACTCACACCCAGATACAAAAAAGAAATAGTAGCAGAAAACATGAATTCAACTATTAAAACAGTTTCAGGCAAAATAGTTCACAAAAATAATATTCGAACTTAACTTATAGGATCATTTTACCAACATGCTTGGGGACAACCACTGTCCTCGACTATTCCAACTCGCAAATCATCTCAATAGTCACAGGATTGGCAGCTAAACAAGGCAGCACTTTCAAAATCATCCATATAGTTGATCTAGACAAATACAGCGAAATTTAGTCATCATTGAACGAATCACTACACTCACTTCCTACAGATCATTCCCTTCACCCATTCATTTCGTACGAATTATCCCAAATCAAAAACGACTTGAGAAGACTTAGACCTCAACTCAAATTTAAAAGAGCTATTGAAGCCATAGGAACAGCATGGAAATGGTTGGCGGGAAACCCAGATCAACATGATCAAATTCTAATAAATAAGATAAACAAGATAAAAGATAAGATAAACGAATAATTGGAAAATAATAATAAGCAAGTTATTATGAATCGTTTAATAAACGAAAAAATTAATGAATTAGGTAATATTACTAATAAAATCGTAAAATTAACGCAAAATTCAGAAGAGGTTATTAACCAAAAAGCAAATGTCCTAAAATACAAAATTCAACTAGTAAAAAAAGAAATAACTAATATCCTACTAGCAATAACATGGGCAAAAACAAATACTATTAATTCATTCATTTTTTCAGCAGTAGAAACTAAAGTAATCGAAGAAATTTTTACAAAAGAAAATAATCTGTTTTTTAACATAGAAGAACTCTTAGAATTTGCTGAAGTAAAACTAGCCACAAATGGAAAAAATTTAATTTATATTATAAGTATTCCCATGATTAGTACAGACAAATGTAAAACTCTTAAAGTTAAAGCAGTAAAAAATGGCAAAATCATAAATGACATAAAATTCGAGAATTTAATAGAATGTAATAATAATGAAACATTTGCAATAAAAGAACCTTGTGAAAATCATAATGAAAGAACAATATGTAATAGAGATAAACTATTAAATCTAAGTAATGATACCTGTCTATATGCCCTGCTTAATCTTAAAAAACCTGAATGCACCATTATAAACAATCAACACGTTCCGGACTTCGAAGAAATACTTCCGGGTACCCTTTTGCTGAACGGATTCAACGGATCAGTCACACTGGATGACAAAACATATAAACTCCAAGGCACATTCCTTATACAATACCGCAACTCTACCAGAACCAGAACCCCCAGTGTTCCAATTAACAGCAGAGAAGACAAATGGTAAAAGAACTAAATACCAACAACACCAAAATTCTGGAGAAACTAGGAGACAAAGGGACTGTGCAGGCTACTATCGGCTACACGTCACTCAGCATCCTATTATTAATTATAATGGGAGTATCCATCGAACTCGTTAAAAGAATCAAAAGAAAGACTCTAGACAACAAGCAAATGGTTACCGACAGCACACCAGCTGGAGTTTACGTAGCAACCGAGGACGGTCGCATTTAAAGGGGGAAGAGTTAACACCCTGTATGTCAAACCCAAATAAAACAACAACAACATATGCAGCAACACATACGCAACTTACCCAAAACAACATAAGTTGCGTAAGAGCCAAAGCAAGCTGACCCAACATTATCAGCAACCCACCGTGTGACCGGCGACAGTAACTGGACACCCAAAAATGCACCACCCATTCGGTGCAGACTACAGAGGGAACGAGGCAAAGCCCACGTGCGCTGATCGCGCACTCTTTAGGCCATTAACCGTGGGACCAACGGATGCAAGACGACACCCTGCGAATTGCACAACAAGTGCAACTCCACGGCGGCAGCATTGACCAATGGCGATTACCAACCAATAGCAGCAAGGCACGACATCAACGGTAGCAACAGGCGCAGCGACGTCAGCAGCGACGCCGGCATAACATAGGTTTCATTAAAACATTATAAATCGCTCTTAAGTTAGTTCTAATCCAACTCTCAGAAAAAAATGATGTTTTTTTTTAAATAAAAGACTTAAAGATTTTCTAATTTATATAAAAGGATGCAATGATCCCACGCCGATAAGACGATGTAATATCCCAAGCCGCGTGTAAAAAAAAAATTATACAACGTTCAACGCCGGTATAAAACGATGAAAGTCAACGCCGACATATACACGATGAAACGATCCCACGCTGATATATAAAACGATGCAATGATCCCACGCCGATAAGACGATGTAATATCCCAAGCCGCGTGTACAAAAATGATATAACGTTCAACGCCGGTCAACACGCCGATATGTACACGATGAAACGATCCCACGCTGATATATAAAACGATGCAATGATCCCACGCCGATAAGACGATGTAATATCCCAAGCCGCGTGTACAAAAAAAAAAAAATGATACAACGCCGGTATAAAACGATGAAATTTTTGTATCCGTCAAGAATTGTTGTTGCTTCGGTGTGTACTCGTCGAAGACTGGTATCTGAAATCCGATGTGCACGCTTCGAGAGCCCGTTTCTCAATGTCCCGCTGCTAATACGCGTTGGCCGTGATGTTCGCACGTCGAGAGCCGATAGTTCGGTGCCGAGGTATCAATGCCAGTGATCGTGGTTAAAACTGGTCACGCTTTGAGAGCCTGTATCTCCTTTCTGCTTACCAGAGGATTTGCATCACCCTACTTTAGAGGTTTTATTATCTATTGATAATCCTCCTTATTCATCTGTACCTTCTAATTTAAGCCGCTGTTATTACGAATGCAATTTTGCTTAATGAATTAATTAATTCAACTGACTGGACTCTTCTTTATGAGTCGGTTGATATTAATTTGGCAGCATCGATTTTTTATACTACCTTAAACTCTATTCTGGATGTGTGCGTCCCTCTCTGTCGCATATTGCCCAGTTCAAATAAACCGCCATAGTTTACTAAGACTCTTTCGAATTTAAGAAACATTAAAACTAAATGTTTTAAAAATTTTAAAAGGTCTGGTTCAAGTGTTGACTGGTCTAAATATTCCATTGCCAAGTCAAACTTCAGTCTTTTAAATTCTCGGTGTTATGAGAATTACCTTGTGCGTTGCAAACGACAGTTTGCTCGAGATCCTAAACAATTTTACACATTTGTAAGCTTGAAGCGTAAGTCTTCTGGTTTGCCGTCCTTGGTGCTAAAAAAAACTTGTACTGATCAGGATTCCTCTGATCTTTTTGCAGATTTTTTCAATCTACTTACTCTTCTGTTGATCTATATAGTGATTCGTATCCATATTCACTTCCTGATTATGGTTCTATTTATGCTCCTAATATTACTGCAGACTCTCTAGCTACAGCCATTAGGACGCTGAAGTCATCTTTCTCCCCTGGTGCTGACAATATCCTAAGTTGTATCATTAAACAGTGCAGTGTTTCTCTTCAATCACCATTGCTAAAACTGTTTAATTTATCTTTGGAAACTTCTGTGTTCCCTTCAATATGGAAAGAGTCTTTCATCATTCCTCTATATAAAAAAGGTGGAAGATCTGATATTTCCAATTACAGAGGTATTGCAAAATTATCTGCTATTCCGAAGCTATTTGAAAAAATTATAACATCAACCTTGCAATATTTCTGCAAATCGATTATTCAACCATCCCAACATGGTTTTATTCAGAATCGATCAACATCCTCGAATTTACTCGAATTCACTTCACTTGTCAATGATAGTTTTTCTAAAAAAATGCAAATTAATGTTATTTATACTGATTTCAGTAAAGCATTTGACAGAGTTAATCATCAGATACTAACTCTGAAGCTTGAACGCTTAGCATTTTCTCCTAAACTTGTGTCCTGGATTTCATCCTATTTGAATGGTAGAACCCAAAGAGTCTTGTTGAGAACAGCTACTTCTAAATTTATCTTTGTTTCGTCTGGTGTTCCTCAAGGTAGCCATTTAGGACCATTACTCTTTTCGCTTTTTATAAATGACCTTCCTAGTTGCATCTCTTATTCTACCATATTTATGTATGCGGATGATGTAAAACTTTGCCTTCCATACTCCAGTGCAAATGGACATCTAAAACTTCAAGATGACCTTAATGCATTTCAATCTTGGTGTGTGGTGAACCAGTTGCACCTAAATTGCTCAAAGTGTATGACTATGACTTTCAGTCGTTCTATTCCTCATATTGTTGACTATAAAATTAGTAACATTTCCTTACAACGCATCTTTACAGTCAAAGATCTTGGTGTTCTCTTTGACAGTAAACTTAATTTTAATCTTCATATTTCTACCATCATAAATGAAGCCAAAAGCGTGCTTGGCTTTATTAAACGTTGGTCTAAGGAATTTAAAGATCCTTTTATTACCAAACAATTATTTATTTCGCTTGTACGTCCTATCTTAGAGTATTGCTCAGTTGTTTGGTCTCCGCAACATAAACTGTATCAAGATCGTATTGAATCAGTCCAAAAACAGTTTCTTCTTTTTGCCCTAAGGGATCTTAACTGGGACAGTAATTTACGATTACCGTCCTACCATAGTAGGCTTCAGCTCATTGATCTTCCATCGTTAATGAATCGCAGAGCAATTTTAGGAATTGATTTTTTGCACAAAGTGCGTCTTAATTTCTCGGTTCCGTCCCGAACAACTAGACATTATCGTCCGCTTCATTTACCTATATGCACTATGGATTATTCTTTGCATAGTGCGTTTCATGTTCTGTGTGTTAATTTTAATAAATATTATCACGTATTTTCCTTAGAGCTCTCTCTTCCTAAAATTAAATCGTTGCTTTTAGCACACCTTAGGGAAATCACTCGCAATGCACAGGCATAAGCTACATTATGTTGCTATTGTTGCTTGCAGTGATTTCTCAATCCTATTAAATATTCTATATTATAGCTCTTCTTTTAATTTATCTTTCAATATTGTTAATATCTTCCTTGTTTCTTTACCTATTTTTATTTTATTTATTTTAATTTTTATTTTTATTAAATTTTTTTATTTTTAATTTTAAGAATTATTAAATTGTAATTATATTAATTATATTTAGTCTCTTATAATCTATATTTAATATTTTCATTTAACACTTTCTTTGCATAGTTTCAATAGTTATCACTGACCATATTTGGCTGTGAATTGGGGCATAGCTGGCCGGACTGGCAAATAAAACACCCCCATCGGGTTGGAGATTCTATTGTAATAATTGTATTTTTTGTAGGCTATTTTGACTCTCGTTTTGTCAATATATATTTTTTTTTAAATAAATAAATAAATAAATGTAACGCCGATGTGCACGCCTCGAGAGCCGGTGTACGAATGTCCCTGTACCCTGATCGCGTTCGCCTTATATGCCTCGCCTCGTTGGTTCGTATGCTGCCGACACCACCCGAGCTCGGTCAAGGCTACTTCGTCTGATCTCACTCTCACTCTCTCTCTCTCTCTCACGCTTTCCCTCTCTTTCCTGCCTCCTGCCTAGCTTTGCTGATTCGCGAGACTTCTGTCCACGTGGTTTCGTCTTGTCTGCCACCATTTTGTTTTCCTAACCTATATGCTAATGCCTACATGGTTCTTTCCATAGCGGGTTTTAATCCGGAAAGATACCACTCTCATCGATCCCGGGTCCCTGCTCGGGCGCCACTTGTAAAGAAGTTACAAAGGCTGGGGTACACATCTCAGTCTCCCCAGGGTCATTTACAAGATATTTATAAATTGCCGGCACCGCGGGATGAGAGGGATGGCAAGCTAGGGCAAGTATAGGTCAAAAATGGGTCGGCGATGACGACTCACTCCAGCGTATGACGCGCGAAGTGAGAGCCAGGTGGCGTCGTCCATGAGAAGGGTACTACTACCTCAGCGGTTCTTACCGGCCTACCAATCGGTAATAGTACTGCCACGCGGAGCCCACTCCGGCGCATGACGCTCGGAGCGGGATCACGCGTGAGACCATTGCCATGCCCGAAACGCTACCTAATAACGACACCCCCCCTAACAGACTCTGCCCAGCCATGGCACGTCCACGGACGGCCGCGTGGATCCCGTTCTGGCGCATAACGCTCAGAACGCGATCACTGGCGGCCACGCGAGTCCAGCTCTGGCGCATAACGCTCGGAGCCGGGTCACGTGGCGTCCGCGGTGCGCCACCGCGATGCCACCAACACGCACGAGCACCTCGCCCGCAACATAGTCCCGATGGGCACCACTAGAATCCGGCCCTGGCGTAGAACACCAGGAACCTGATCTCGTGGCGCCAGCTATGTGCTGCGACACCACCAGACGAGAACACTTTTTTTTTTCACTTTATCCACTTTTATTCCTTTCATTTGATTGCCCTACCTAACTATTGCGTGGTCACCCGCTAAGTCTCGCGAACAGAAGAGCGGGTAAAAAAAACCTATTTTGGTACACTCAAGACCCGATAACTTACCGGCGATCTGCAGGCGGCGGTGGCATCGTTCTTAGAAGTTGCGTGGGTTTATTTCTTTGGTAAAAATGTGTCAGTGCACTTTGGCGGTCAGAGGAAGATTAAATGCAGCGCCCACGCGCATTTTGTTTCAGAGCGGCTGCTGCGCTTGTCTGTTCTGCCCGCTGCGCAGCCGCTACCTGCATTTGCACGTATTCGGCTGCGCATGAGCTTTTTTCCTCTGCTCGGCCCGGCGTTAGCGCGTGCCTACGCATAGCGTGGGAATTTTCGGTCAGGACGTGCTATTCTCTCTCTCTCTTGCAGCTTAGCGCTCTCTTAGCGCTGCGTCGCCGGCTTGCATTCAGTGCTGCTGTGTTCTCTTAGCGCTGCGCCGCCCGTTTGCTTTCAGCACTGCTGCGCTCTCTTAACGCCGCGCGGTCGGTTTGCTTTGGGCGCTGCCGCGCTCTCTTTTAGCGATGTGCCGCCTGTTTGCTTTGAGCGCGGCTGCGCTCTCTTAGCGCTGTGCCGCCTGCTTGCCGTTTCGTCTCTGCGTTGCTGTCTGTTGTCTTTTCTTCCCTTTCCGTCGTTTGCTGTTGCTAAGCGCACTTTCGGCGAATAATGCAGCCTGTACCGGGATCGCCGTTAGAATTCCACGTCTTGCCGTTTGTCCCGTTCGTTTGGTCGCTGCATTTGCCTGTTTGTCTGTCTGTTCTATGTTATCGTCTGCCGCCGCTTCGCCGATCTCTCGCTACCCTGTACTCCCCTTACAAATAACAATATTTACTTTATTATTTATTGTTTATTGAATATTGTACCGGCCGGCGGAATGTAATTCCTCACAGATTAAATGCACAATTCATATGCGTATGTTTATAAATTATTATCATTTGGCAGCAAACATTTTATAATAAATACACAAATATTAAATATACAAAAAAAAAAAAAAAAAAAAATTAAAAAATAATTTTTGGAAAACAGTTCTCTGCGGGATTCGAACCCACGCACCCAAGTACAGCTTGCGTAGCGCTTACCACCAGCGCCACTGCCTCAATCTGAGCCTCGTTAACTGAAACCAAATAAGGCACTGCTAGAGTGCCCTTTGACAAAACTAAAGTAACGATCGAAAAATTCACAATTCAGTCACAATTCTTAGAATATTCTGGCATACAAACTTTTGTATGCATACATAGAAAATTGTGTGTATACTCGTATAGTGTGTACATGTGTAAATCTGTATGTATAGGAAAAACATTTGTTGCTTGCCATGTACGTTTGCTAATTGCCGAAATATTTCGTTAATTAAATGTTTATTAAATAAATAAAATGCACCTATGGGAACAGAGTATTTCGCAGTTAGTTGCGCCTAACTGCAACGTTCTTACTTGTTTTTATCTTAAATTGATACATAAAGCTCTGCTTGTAATTGTATATATTTGAAGTTAGGGAATATGCTCAAGAACCTAGATGGGTCGCTATTATTAAAAAATGAATGTATCTCTTAGTTGGACAATCTTCCCATAATTTTCTTACTTATTGTGTCATTATTTAAGTTTGGTCATTGTTTATTTTAAGTGCTTCTTAAGAACCCAAGGGACAAGGCGCCGACAATGGACACCAAGCTGTGAAGAGATATTATGTACGACCAATCGAAGGCCATGCTACTCAAAAGTCTACTTTATGGATGGTCAATATTATTCTTTTGAGTTTCATCCTAGCTCAACAGCCAATGACGTTATTCAAATAATAAAGAAAACAATCGGCCTTCAGGAAAGCTCATTAGGATATGCGTTGTATGAAATGTTGGGGAATACTGAAAGAAGTTTGTCAAGTGAAGAGAAAGTTTGTGATGTAATGGCGAAATGGGAGAGATATCGCAGTGTATCCAAAAAGGATTATCAGGTTAGTATTTTTTGCTATCAAATTCAACTCACCTGATAAATGTAATAATGGTTATATAGTTCATGAGCATTAGAATAATCGGCATATAAATTGATTAATATTAAAGCACATATTCCTACACTAACTAATATAAATGCGTATTAAAATATAAATACATATTATTACATCAATCAATCACATCAATCCTAATCTCGAAAGTTAGATTTATGGCGTACAAATAAATAAATAAGTGATAACTCAATAAATATATAACGAATAAATTGTTTATCCTTTCGTAGACACTTGGATTCAATGAAATAACATATTTGATATAATTTAGGTACAATAGGTTTAAACTGTTTTGTCCGAATATAAACTGAATAAAATGTATTTTCTACAGTAGTAGATCTAGAAATTGAATGACAAAATTATTGAAATAATAGATTTGACAACGCTTGGCCGTGACTTAATGTTCTGAAATCGGTAATGTACGATGTCACTGTTTATAAAACGATATTGCCTCGCATATAAAATCATGCCAAATTAGGACAGGAAGCTTAGGAGAATAAATGAAAAGTACTTTATGGAGTCCCATGTACTCAGAATGAACAGCTATGAAATTAACATAACGCAGTTAATAACAAAGTCGGGCTATGTTATGTCAATATGGTGTCAGTTCCGGTTAATGGAATTGTATTAGCATAATATGGAGGGTACCTTGCGGACTTTCCCCCGACTTCCGCGGGTTAATCAATGCTTTCGTAGCGAACGTCTCTGTATCTGGCTCATAATGGTTGCCGTCGGGATGATGCTGACAGCCTTATACTGCATCAATGTTTCAGCGGAGGAATAGTCGCGCTCAGGCAGATTTCCGTCGGAATGCCCAAAAAATGCCTGCACTCCATAGCCCATGTACTCCTCTGCACACGCGGCAGATAAAAGAAGGGATACCTATTAGTAAGCGACTCGGAGTCAGAGCGAGTATGTCTGGGGAGTCCTCGGTAATGGAGACTTCTTCACGCCAGATTCCCACCAGTGCCTGTAGGCGCTGGTGGCTATGTCCGGTAGGAACTTTGGAACTTACAAATTTTTGAACAACTCAGGAAAAGAGTTTTTATTATGTTAATGAGATAAAAAAAAATTATCGGAATTTTTCGATATGAATGAGTCGTTCTGTTTGATAAAATTTTTTCCGAGGCCGTCCGTACTAAAAATTCGGTAAAGAAACAAACGTATTCCTTTACATTACACTAGAGAAATAGATTACTATAGTCTTCTAAAATTTGGGCAGTTCATCGTCTTTTTAGAGTCAACTTCCTTAAAAGTAAACTTCCTTGGGAGTACAAATTTGACTTTTACAGCATTGAGAATAAACTTTGCCGCATTTCAAAATCTGAAGCCATTCAATTGCATCCGTGTGTAAAAGATAAGTCTGTAGCTATGACTTATGATTATAGTTTTAGATAAAAATCTAACAATTTGTAAAAATAACGCTGTACAACACAAAATAATATTTCGTTATAATATATTATATTGAAATGACGAACGTAATATTTGGAATATAGTATCGAGATTTTAATAACATATATACCATATTGCCATATCAGCTCTTTCGTAGGGACCAAAGTGGCTGCTAGTCGAGCAGCCTTGACTAGAGCACTATTCCTTATCATAAATTTGTGTGTAATTTTTTAAAACTCTGTTTCATAGATCAACAGTTCCATGCAATCTCAGCAGCACTATGCGTTTTTGTTTAAAAAGCATTTGTTTTGTGATGCTTACATTAATCTGGATGATGCAATAGAAAAAGAATTACTTTATCATCAGATACTACATTCTCTAAGAAGTGAACGATATCCTATTACGGAAATGGAAGCAATCATGCTTACTGCCCTTCAAGCGCAATTGGAATTAGGAGATTGTGTTGACAATGTCAATGATTACGGGTCTGTTGCCAGTCATTGTTTACCGCCACGCTTCGTACCAAATATTCCTCATGGAGCCGTTGCGATGCATCACCAAAGCTTAAAAGGAATGTTACCGGTGGAAGCGAAAAAATCGTTTTTGAATTTAATACAAAGTTGGCCACTTCATCGTGCAACAATATTTGACGTAATGGTAAGTACGGTTAATAAAAAATTTTTTGGAAATCATTGAAAATGAGATGGCAATCACAGACTCCTATCTGATAAAAATTTAAATCTTCTACAGTTTAAGACAATAGCTCGACTAAGAGATAACCTGAACTCTGCTAAAAACTAATACTCTTCTTCTTTACGCACTTGTAGGCGCATTGTTGCTACCGTGGCTTGACGTAGGTTGGGGTATACTTTGGACGCTTATAGCTCCATTTCTAGATGGACGATCTTCATGAAACTTTCTGAATATATTAATAGCATCCAAATGTGTCTATTTACCAACTCTCTAGTATATGATTTTTTTTTTTAATTAATCGAAGAAAAAAAAAAAAAAAAACAATAAACTTGTAGTGCGTAACTAACATACGAGTATACACTTGAAAATTCAGCTCTCTAGCCTTTGTAGCTTACGAAACCTCTGCGCTCATAGGGTGTAAGGTTAGAATTCTAGCAGGGGTGTAGGCTCAGTCTGCCCAGGGCTCCTTTTACAAATTATTTATTTTTCTTAGTGGGACACTGGTTAAGAGGAAGGGAAAGATGCGATTAGCGCAACGCTACTTAGGCAGAGGCACCTGCCGAGGAACAGCTAGGCGTCACCGCCGTTGCACAGAGCCTTTTACGGCCAGAGGTTTTCGTCCACCTGGCGAATGGGCATTGGCCACGTTCCAGAACTGCGTGGACACTGTTAAAAGGATGCTACAGAGGCAGATTCAACGGCCGAGGAACACCCAGGCATTATCTGCGATAGTTTGTTGTTCTTGTGGACCTCGGCCTTAGAATTGTGGGAACGGTCTTAGATTTGTTCGACCTTATAGACTCTCAAGTCTACTTCCCCCATGCATATGGCATGTATGTTTATATGCATTTATTCTTATACATGTTTAATAAATAAAAAAACTCTACAATTCAAACCATATAAAATAGACAAACTACTGAATCGCGCAAGTAGCAAGAGAACTGCAAATGTTGGGCCCTACAATTGCTACAGGCAGCAATAGTTTCGCACACAGTCAGCACACATAAAGGTGTTTTCTAATGCTAGAGTATCACTCAGTCTACTCCAGGGTCCCCTTACAAAATATTTGTTTAAGGACGGGACTGCAGTTAAGAGGAAGAGGGTAGAGATGCGGTTAGCAAGGTTATGGGCATAGCAATATAACAATTTAGACAAGTAAAAACTCACGTTTTCTTTGATTTAAATTAAATTAAATTTTTCCTTTTTTGGCTCCTTGCCCTTTTTGTTCTTGTTATTTCTTATTGTTCTTATTCCGTTAACTACACAATTTTCTCTTACTGTCTATTTCTCCCCGCACGACTCTTTCTGTTTGTCTTCGTCTCCACACCAAAAAATCCCGTCGGCCGCGCTCTGTTTAATCCGCTCACTAACTGCCTTCCTATCGATCGTTTCCTCTTCCCCTTTGTTCGGCGATGCAACTTTGCCGTGTCAGAATTAGGGCCTCTCACCACTCCGGGCAGAGTCGCATCGTCGATTGCGCGCGCAGCGCTAACGCTTTTCAAAAATAAAAAAAATAATTTCAACATCCCCTTAAAAATTATGCATACGGATCCATTTTGATATGCTAACAGCTAATAACTATACCTACACCTAACTCTTACGTAAAAACTATACCTAATGCCAAACCATCCTTATATCTAACTCTTACATAACTACAAATTACGTGGATGCAAATCCTTATACATCTACAAACTACAAATTACGTGGCTACAAATCCTTATACATCTACCAACTTCAATGTGAAACGGCTCGTCGGCGGACATCTGCTTCCTCGCTCTCCCACGCCGCAGTCTTTTGAGCGGGGTCGACTTCCTTCCGCACCGCCGCTCACCTCCCACGACGAACAATGCTCCCGCGGCTCTTCGTCCTTCGCTGCCCGCGGGGTCTGACTCGCCCACCCTTCGGGCCCTTCACTTTCCGACAAAGCCGACAGGTATAAGGGCCTTTTCAAGGAATGTAATCCTCTCCGTCGATCTGATGTCCTAAGTTCCGGTATAGTTGACCGTTTTGCTCGATGTAATCGCTAAGCTTCTGCGGCTCCTTTCCGATCTTCTCAAGCATCCTCATGACCCACTTGCAAGGCACGTCCGTCTCTTTTACTTGTTGACAAGTGTCCATAGGTTGACGCGAACGTGGACGTCGAACTGGTACTGTTGCAACTCTAGCGCCCACCTGGCTATCCTGCCAGTGGGACTCTCTATTTCAGCGCCAAGTGGTCCGTGATCAGTTCGAATCGGTAGCCTTCCAGGTAACATCGCATTTGTATGATGGCCCAGACAATAGCGAGGCACTCCTTTTCCGTTGCCGAATAGCTTAACTCGGTCTTTGTCAGCTTCCTGCTGGCATAAGTAATCACCCGCTCTTGATCTTCGACGCGTTGCATGAGGACTGCGCCCAAGCCGTGGTCGCTAGCATCAGTCTGTAGGACGAATTTCTTAGAGAAATCGGGACACGCCAACACAGGCGCAGTCGTCAGGTTCTCCTTGAGCCTTCGCAACGCCTTCTCTTGCTCCTCGTCCCAGATCCATTTTTGACCCTTCTTGAGAAGCATCGTCATCGGCTGAGCAATTGTCGCAGACACTGCCGTAGCTCTTTTAGATTCGACAGAGCGGGCAGCTTCTGGATCGCTTCGACCTTCGCCGGATCCGTACATATGCCATCTCCGCTTACGACATGCCCCAAATACGCCAGCTTACTCCTGAAGAAGCTACACTTCTTCCTATTAACCTTGAGGTCTGCCGCTCGGAGTCGCCGGAAGACCTCTTCCAGGTTGGCCACGTGGTGTTCCTTCGTTGCTCCGATCACCACGATGTCATCCAGATACGCTAATGCGAAGGGCTCCATGTCGGGTCCGATGACCGTATCCAGTGCCCTTTGAAACGTGCCGAGTGTAACCCGAAAGGCATTACTTTCCACTGAAATAAACCCCTTCCTGGTACCGTGAATGGTGTATGTTTTGTAGAAGAGTGTATAGCGTTATTGTATGTGAGAAGTGTTTCTGATAAAGTTTCTTCATGTTTGTTAGTCTGTTTGTTTTCTTTTTATACCCTGAGCTCATTGAAAATGGAAATCAGGGTATAATGGTTTTTTTAAATGTATGTAACAGGAAAAAGGGGGTGTGGCAGACCCCATAAAGTATATATATTCTTGATCAGGGTGACGAGAAAAGTTGATATAGCCATGTCCGTCTGTCCGTCCGTCCGTCCGTCCGTATGTATGAACGCGTCGATTTCCAAAGATTCAAAAGCTAGAGAGTTCATTCTTTTTGTATTATGTCCGTATATTGCACGCGCAGTACGAGTTTGTTTCAGAAATTCGATAACTTGTATATTTGCAAAGTTATCGATAAACGAAATTTCGGGAACCATTTTATAACTGGTTCTAACTAATTCATCTTTAGAGTTAGAGTCTCCGAGTCTTCTGCATATATATAGATACTAATTTATTGCAATTTCGGTTTTTGTCAGATTTTGGATTCCTGTCCGCACTTCGCCCCACCACCCCCAAATGGGGAAAAAAATGCATTTCAAATACTAGAGACAGGTTTAGCATATAGATATAAATATCATAATCATAATCTGAAGATATCAATACGATTGTCCATCTAGAAACAGAATTATTAATCATCAAAGTTTTCTCATCAAAACCCATGCGACGCAGCAGCAAAGAAGCGAGACAGCAAGCCGCCTGCAATGCTTACACACATACATGCTTACAAGCATAGATCAGCGTTTGTGCGTTCTTGTGTTTTTGCATGTATAGTTTCTTACGCGTGGAGAATCGAAACGAAGCATTCTTGGAATATGATTCGTTCGAAGAAGGGCTCAGGGGATTTCGTAGTCGAGCAGTCTCGACTACAGCTTTCTTACTTGTTCATTTTTGTTATATACTCATCATAAGATTTTAGTTGTTGTTCATGTCGTGTGGCGAAAAATAATAAACAGAAAAATTCGGAAAACCTAGAGCATTACGAACCAAGAAAATTCCATAGTTTGTATGACTTTTGTTGTTGTCTTTACAAGTCTAGAACATAAGAAAATATTTCACATTTTTAAATATGTTTTAATATTTGTTAAAGTTTTTTTTTATGTTTTACTTTATGATGCAACTTTATTTTATTTTTTAATTATTATTTATTTTATTTTTTTTTAGTACAGCATTTTTTTTATTTTTTCTATGTCTCTAAAAGTACTTAACGAGTTTTGCTTAGACTTTTAGCTGGCTAATTTCTGTTTATTTTTTTTAATAACTCTGCTTCTTTTTGAAATTATAATTTTTTATACATATAAATACATAAAAAGTATATTTAATTGTTTCAATGGTTAAAGAAAGCAGACTAAAAAGGTGCAACAGAAAAAATTAAAAAAATCACAAAGTACAAAAAAATGTAATAGAACAACTCCTTATATACATAGATATACATATATGTATATACATATATGTATATATGTGTGTATTCTCATTGATCAGGTAATTTTAACATATTTTTCTTTTTTTTACAATTTCTATATTTAATATATATTTTATTTATAATTCTTTTTTTTTTTTTTTTTTTTTTGCATTTTCACTTGGCATTTCTAGTTTTTTTATTTATTTTTAACCTTAACTAAGAGTTTTCAGCGGCTGCGTCTGCTGCTGCAAGACAGGATTAGTAGGGGGCGTGGCATGTGACTAGAGCAATTATTTTATTTACTTTTTATATTTTGTTCCCGAAGGGGAAAAAGTATATTGGGTTTGTGCAATGTCCGTCTTGCTGTCCGTCCGTCTGTCCGTATGAACGCAATATTTTTCGGCGCTATTAGAGCTAGAGACTTGAAATTTTAAACATATACTCATATATGTTCCCGAATTATAAAGTGTAAAAATTTTCCCGATCCGCTCACTAGGGGCGTGGCAACCCGGAAAACTCTTCCGCCCATAGTTAAGTTATCATACTAGATGATGAGCTAGAGAGTTGCAATTTGGAATGTATACTCGGGGTGACAATCCAAGTTCAAATTGCATGTGAGTTAATGTTATGATTCTAAGAAGATCGATCAAAAAGTTATATGTCGACGTCCATTGGGGGCGTGGCAAATCGGACCTGAATATATAGTGCTTTTTCAAATTGTGCTATATTTTGAACACTATTGACACTAGACACTTGAAGTTTTGCATGTATACTCGGGTTGACAACCCAAGATCAATAAGCTATGGTAGATATATCTACGCCCACAGGGGGCGTGGCAAACCGCAAAAGTGTATATCTCCTACAGTTTTAGAGCTAGAAGCAAAAAATAGTTTTCAGCCTCTTTGGGGGCGTGGCATATCGAAAAATACCCTGTAATTTTCGCATTTTTTGAATTTAAACAACCAAATTTTGCAGTCATGTTAGCCTCGGCTCTTTCTAAGCCCACTGTGGGCGTGGCAAATCATAATTAATGCATATAATAGCTTAGTAGCAATTGCTAAGATGGCAGAAAGCATTATATATAATATTAATAAATTTAAAAATAAAATTTATATGTTTTCGATTAATAAATAAAAAGTTTCCACCGGGATTTGAACCCAGGTCTGTTGAAAATAACATGTAATCGTTAGCTAAACCTAAATAAATTCACAGATGATCAGCTGATCAGCTGACAAAACAAAACAATACAATCGCAATTCTTGGAATATGTGTACACACTTAGATGTGTATACACGTACAAACATCTGTGTACACATACATATGTCAAAGCAAACTATGTTGCTACGTACTGTATGTGATTGTTTCTGCGTACTGCACATACGCGCTGTGTGCGTGTGTGTGTGTGTGTTGCTGTGTAAGAGAATGCTGGGTTTCACCAGAATTCCTAATTTCATCATATTGGTAATATTGCGTCAGGCGCTGGTTGCGCTCTGATTGGTTCTTTGCATTTTGTCGCTTTAAGGAGTACCGTTTTAGCGAGACGACAGCGCTACAACGCTCTCGTCGAGTGTGGTTCGGTGCTTATGCTGAGGAAGAACACTGGCATTGTGAGGCAGTTTAGAAATAAACGCGAAAGCATAAGCACTGAAACTCGCTTCGCTAAGTGCGCGACTATGGATGAAATCAACTTAGTTCCAACATCAGAAGTGGGATCAGCACCACCTCCTGCATTCTCAGAGGATCAGTGGCGCATAATAATGAATTTAAGGAATTATTCCTACGCCGCTACGAAAATAGTGAAACGCCGTCGGCAATGTTTCTAAATCTACTAAACAGTCGCCCAACTAACGGCGAATGTCTTGCGGTTTATGCTAGCCGTTTGGTGACCACTCTAACTTCCAATTGGAAAAACAAAAACATCGAAGAAATTGCTGTGTCAATTGTGCTCGCGCATTTAGCCAATGTGGATAACCGCTTGGAACGGATTGTGTTCACGTCAAAAGTTCAAACTAGAAGTGACTTGCAATCCGAACTAGGCGCATTCACCTTTAGAAAGCATCGTAATGCCGACCGTGATGACGACTCCGGACCTGGACCTGACGCCAAGAAGAGGAGAATATTGACAATAGTGTGCCATTTCTGTGGCAAACCAGGACATAAAATTGCTGAGTGCAGAGCCAAAATGCGACAAAACGGCGACGCGACATCTCAGCAAGACAAGCCAACTGTTACTTGCTTCAAGTGCGGCCAGCCTGGACACTTCGCAAATCAATGCTCGAAAAAGGAATCAACAAGTACACAGGGAGCATTCCAACGGAAGACTGTGAACCAGTGCTCTGTACCAGAGCCAACTGGAGTGATGATGCAGCTCGGTGAGATTTACCCAATTTCTTTTGATTCTGGCGCAGAGTGTTCACTCATTAAAGAGAAAATATGTAGTAAGCTAGCTGGTAAGCGTTTTAACAATATTATCATGTTAAAAGGTATAGGCGATGCTGGCATATATAGCACCTTACAAATATTAAGCCAGGTCACCATAAATGAGAACGCACTTCAAATATTGTTCCATGTAGTGCAAGATAATCATTTGAAAAGCGACATTGTTATTGGCCGCGAAATTCTTAAACAAGGATTTAATGTCACTGTATCACAAAACAAGTTTAACGTAGTAAAAGCCAAAGCCCTAAATATTTGCTCAATAGATAGGGAACCAGTTGACCTTACAAATCTTGATACCGAATTGTGCGAGGCTGATAGAGACAAACTAATAAAAATGCTTGAGAATTACTCCACTGCACTTGTAAAAGGGGCACCATCCACACGAGTCACGACAGGGGAAATGAAAATTCGCTTGATCGATCCAACCAAAACTGTACAACGTCGGCCCTATAGACTTAGCCCTGAAGAAAGAGACATTGTCCGAGAAAAGTTAAGTGAGTTACTTAAATGCAACATTATTCGACCCAGTTGCTCCCCTTTTGCCAGTCCTATGCTGCTTGTCAAGAAGAAAAATGGTACAGACCGACTTTGTGTCGACTACAGAGAGTTAAACTCTAACACAATCGCAGACAGGTACCCTTTGCCGCTCATTAGCGACCAGATCGCTAGGCTGCGTGGCGCAAATTACTTCACGTGTCTTGATATGGCGAGTGGTTTCCACCAAATTCCTATCCACCCCGATTCAATAGAATACACTGCATTTGTGACCCCGGATGGTCAATATGAATTCCTGACCATGCCGTTCGGACTCAAAAATGCGCCATCCGTTTTCCAACGGGCAGTCATGCGTGCCTTGGGTGACTTGGCCTATTCATACGTGATTGTTTACATGGATGATATCATGATCGTGTCACCCACAGTCGAATTAGGATTGGAAAGGTTAAAAATAGTACTAGACATTCTCACAGATGCTGGATTCATTTTTAATGTTAACAAATGTAGTTTCTTAAAAACAGTCGTTCAATATCTGGGATATGAGGTAAGAGCAGGGGAAATTCGACCAAACTCGCGAAAGATTGTTGCGTTAACATCATTGCCACCGCCACAGACGGTTTTTGGTGTACGACAGTTCATTGGTCTTACATCCTATACCAAAGATTAGCATCCCTTGGCACACTGTCCATATGGACATTACTGGCAAATTAAGTGGTAAAAGTGATTTAAAGGAATATATCATTGTTCAAATTGACAGCTTCACAAAATTCGTACACCTTTACCACACTCTCAAAAAGATACGGAGAGTTGTATCAGGGCCATAAAGTCTTCAACTTCCTTGTTTGGTGCACCAACACGCATTATAGCTGATCAGGGTAGATGTTTTTCTAGCGCACAGTTTGCAGAATTTTGCTGTTCAAAAACCATAAAGCTTCATTTAATCGCGACTGGGGCAAGTCGTGCTAATGGACAAGTTGAGCGCGTTATGAGCACGCTCAAGAACCTATTAACTGCAGTCGAATTAAGCCAAAGGCCCTGGCAAGATGCTCTCGGCGAGGTGCAGCCAGCTTTAAACTGCACAACAAATCGGGCAACTGAGGCCAGTCCCTTAGAAATGTTAATAGGGAAAGAAGGTCGACCTCTTGGATTAGTTCCTCCATTGGACACAGAATTGGAAGTAGACTTAGACTCCACACGGGCTCGAGCAAGTAGCAGTATGAAATCTTTAGCCTCTTACAACAAAAATCGATTTGATAAGTCCAAGGCCGCCGTTGTAAGACACAGTGTCGGTGACTATGTCCTTCTCAAGAACGAGGAGAGACACCAGACAAAACTAGACCCAAAATTCAAGGGCCCATTTTTGGTAGTTGAAGTCCTAGACGGTGACAGATACATGTTAAAGTCGTTATCAAGTAAACGATTATATAAATACTGTCACGAGGACACAAGAAAACTTCCAGAGGGAAATGTGCCCTATGAGCTGGACATTGATGATGAAGATCCAGGCCCGTCAAATGGTCTGATAGAAGCTGATGGTGAGCCGTCCAAGTGAGACGATGGTGAGACGTCCAAGTGAGACGAAGGTTATCCGTCCAAGTGAGACGATGGTGAACCGTCCAAGTGAGACGATGGTGAGACGTCCAAGTGAGACGAAGGTTATCCGTCCAAGTGAGACGATGATTGTTTCTTTTTGAATTAAATTCGGAATTTTAGTTAAAGAAAATGTAAAATCGAGAATTTGGCAAAATATTATGCATCATGTTTTATTTTTGTAACCTGCATAGGTGAAGTTATTGAATTGAATCGAAAGAAATATGTTTTCAAATGTTTTAATTAAGAATAAATGTTAAAAGTTTGTACGAAGAAATGTTGAACTGAATATTTTATCAGATGGATATCCGTCTAAAAGAGACGATGAATTAAGTTTGAAATCTATTACAAATACATTTTTGAAGTTAATGTTTGGCATATTACACGAGGACGTGTCAAGGTCAGGATGGCCGTGTCAAAGCAAACTATGTTGCTACGTACTGTATGTGATTGTTTCTGCGTACTGCACATACGCGCTGTGTGCGTGTGTGTGTGTGTGTTGCTGTGTAAGAGAATGCTGGGTTTCACCAGAATTCCTAATTTCATCATATTGGTAATATTGCGTCAGGCGCTGGTTGCGCTCTGATTGGTTCTTTGCATTTTGTCGCTTTAAGGAGTACCGTTTTAGCGAGACGACAGCGCTACAACGCTGTCGTCGAGTGTGGTTCGGTGCTTATGCTGAGGAAGAACACTGGCATTGTGAGGCAGTTTAGAAATAAACGCGAAAGCATAAGCACTGAAACTCGCTTCGCTAAGTGCGCGACTATGGATGAAATCAACTTAGTTCCAACACATACATATATGCATGCATAGGAAAACTGCTTGCCACGCAGCGTGGCAAATCGGAGAAGCAGTTTTAGTTTTTGCTTAAATGCACAATTCATATGCGTATGTTTATAAATTATTATCAATTGGCAGCAAGCATTTTATAATAAATATGCAAAAAAAAAAAAAAAATTAAAAAAGAATAATTTTGGAAAAGAAGTTTTCTGCGGGATTCGAGCCCACGCACCTAAGTATAGCTTGCATAGCGCTTACCACCAGCGCCACTGCCCTGATATGAGCCTTGTTGACTAAAACCAAATAAGGCATTGCTAGAGCGCATTTTGATAAAACTAAAGTAACGATCGAAAAATTCACAATTCAGTCACAATTCTTAGAATATTCTGGCAACGAAAATTTTGTATGCATACATAGAAAATTGTGTGTATACTCGTATAGTGTGTACACGTGTAAATCTGTATGTATGTACATAAGTATAGGAAAAACGTTTGTTGCTTGCCATGTGCGTTTGTTAATTGCCGAAATATTTCGTTAATTAAATGTTTATTTAATAAATAAGATGCACCTATGGGAACAAAGTATTTCGCAGTTAGTTGTGCCTAACTGCAACGTTCTTACATGTTATTTATTATTTTTATAGGGCCCTGTTTCGCGCTGTAATGGATCCTCTCTGTCCTGTCCGGTCCTGTCTATATATGACCCAGTTCATTTGTATTAAAAAATATTTCAATTTGATTTTTATTTCAATTTGTAGAATAAAAATCAAGGCATAATTCTCATTTTCTATTTTATAATAAAAACTGAAAATTAAAGTTTTGATTTGATTTTTATATAAAAAATTGATTTGTAATAACTATTTTTGATTTTAAACATATAAATCAATTTTAATAATTAAAAATAATTTTTTTGTATAACTCAAAAAATAGTTATTATTTCTTAATTTGCTTTATAAAAATTATAATTGTTACGGTCCTTGGTTATAAAGCAAATATTAAGGAAAAATGCTGTGCGTCTAACCGAAGACCAGCAGTATACACTATATACGTGCATACCTATACATATTGCTCCTCAAAATATATAGATACAAATTTATTACAATTTTGATTTTTCTTAAAATGTTGCCCGAAATGCGGAATTGTTATCAATAATTGAATCAATTCTAGATGTCACTTTATCGGGCACTATCGACTAACAAGAATGGAAGTAAAAAGCAAATATTATATTTATTGCAGCAATCGTTTACATCCAATTGGCCAAGGATTTTGTGGTTAGCTGTTGACCAGAATGGTATTCATTTACTAGAGCACAGATCACGAAATATTTTATGTTCACATGAGTATGAATCTTTGATATCATTCTCGCCCAATATGAACTCACTGATGATTTTTACTGGAACGGAAAAAAAACAATCTAAAGTTATTTTAAGCACATCACAGGTAATAATATTTAAAAATATTGACTTCAAATCGAATACAAATATAATAAATATTTATTTTAAATACAAAACGCTTTTCAATTTTATTATATATGATTTTTATAATGATTATGATTATGAAGATAAAAAATAGAAAAGTTTCAAAAACGAATATCCAAAGACATTCAGTTTTACAACTTATTAAAGCACTCTAAATTTACTCATGACTAACATTATGCATGAATAAATATATAATTAAAATATTTTTTTGTTTTGTAATTATAAGAAATTCACAAAATAATATTTTATATAATTACTTACTACAGAGATATAGATCTTATATAGATTTATAATTTTGTAATACACCCAATACCATTTTATATTTAAATGGTAAAGAACGTCGGCAGAGAGACAGAGAGAGTTGCAGTATATCTGTACGTTTGTGGATATATATATATATATATATATATATATATATATATATATATATATATATATATATATATATATATATATTTATATATATGATTGTATAAGGATAGCAAGAATGTGCTGCTATGTTATGAGTATGATACTCTTACTTTACTACAATACTGTGAGAATATGCTTCTTTGGCATACAACATACTACAATTTATATTAAAATATTTTTTTTTTCAGGCTTTTCAGATAGCAACTCTCATAAATGAATACTCCGAAATAGTGAAAAAGACGATGACTTCCAATTTCAATAATTAATTATTAAATACTCACACCAACGTGTTCCTTATATTAAGACGAACTGTTTAAATTTGACATTTAAGCTAATTATCATAATAAACAAATACATCAATTACAAATTTAATTAATTATTTTAAAAATTTAACATATTGGACGTACTAACGCCTGCGCATTTCCTGATGTCCTCCTTCATCCTTCAGGGAGCGTAACCTGACTAGGCTCAATTTTAATCGCCTGGATGCCTGGCAACGCGTAAACTATCTCGAGCAGGTATTCTGGACTCGTTGGTGAGACGAAGACCTCAACTTACTACAACAGCAAGCAAAATGGAGAACCTATAAGTCTGGTTTAGCGGTTGGCGACACAGTTCTCGTAAGGGATGAGAATCTTCCGTCGCTTAAGTGGCCACTGGCCAGAATAATTGAACACATCCCTGGAGGTGACGGCGTTGCACGGGTGGCCGTAATTAAAACTGAAGCTGGCAAGACAAGAAGATATACAAACAAGCTGTGCTTGCTGCCCCTTAAAGATTCTGTTTAAGACCAAGTCTTCAACGGGGGGAGGATGTTGGGCCCAGCAATCAGCGCTTCATAAGAGTGGCAGGTCGCCGAACGTATTATCATAGAAGAGAATTTGTAAAGAGATTGCTCTCTCCTTTTTTTTTAGCGTTCGCTCGTTCTCCCACGCACCGGCTTTGATCAACCGGGTCGCGTAGATCGAATTAAGTACATAATTTACTCTCGCTTAGTTCAGACGTTAGTGCACATTGTTCTAGTTGACTATTACTATGTACATACGTATAGTAGCGGACAGCACGACAGCCAAAGTCGCTTGCTCGCGTCTAGTAAACAACTCTGTGATATAAACAAACAATAATAAGTTCATCTCATAGTGCTAATGAAATTGTGTATAAAAATCTCGATAGCTCAACAAATGCCATACAAAAAAATTAACCTTAAAAAATAAAATATAATAAAATTTAAACAAGACGAACATTTATTTTATCTTATAAAATTTATTTAAAATGTTTGAATTACGATGGATGTGGGAAGTGAGAACATTCTAATCATGGTACGACTATCGAAAGAAATTGTACGTAAGAAAACAAACAATTGGATATTGTCGTTTCTATATGGAATTTGTGTTATGTGTTTATTAAATATATTCGGAATAGATTAATTGTGTGTGTGTGTGTGTGTGTGTTTTTTTGTTTTTTTGTATTCGTTTATTAACAAAAATTTATACTATATAATACTAGATAATTTAGATGCGGCGACTAAAGATAGCGCAAGATGCTTGCGGTACGGCCGTGAAGCATTGCTTCGCAAGCGCATTGCACTATCTTAGGCTGGGACACCTCGACTTCTTATCCGCTCAACTCGGCGGAGCTCCGTCATAATTGTGGCCGCGAAGGTGCTTGTAAGATTCCAAGCTGCCTCCGATTCCAGCATGGCATTGACTATGTTGTCCGCTCTAATAGAGCGGCCCACAGCCTCTTCCAGACAACGCCTCTCCTCTTGGAAGCGTCCGCACTCAAATTTGGCATCTTCCACCAGTCCTCGTCCACACCAGGAGCATTCGTCCGTGTCCTCGTGGCCAAAGCGCTTCAAGTAGCTCCGGAAGCATCCATGTCCCGAGAGAATCTGCGTAAGATAAAAATTAACCTCACCGTGCTTGCGGTTTATCCATGGTGCAAGCTCAGGGATGAGCGTGTGCGTCCAGCGCCCTTTTGTTGAGGTATTCCATCGTCTTTGCCATCGCGCAATGCTGTCCGCCCTGATAACGTCGCGCTGTATAGGCTCGTGCGTGTTCCGCTCCACGGCTTCGGCGACCAATTCCTCCAGTGGCACCATACCGGCAATAACAAGTGCCGCGTCATCGGAGACTGTCCTAAAGGCGCAGATGACTCTGATTGCGCTCAGTCTGTAAGTGGCACAAATGCCTCGGCTATAGCTCGGCGTTGCCATCGCACTTGACCATATTGGTGCAGCATAGAGGATGACGGACCTAGTGACGCTCGTTAGGAGGAGGCGTCGTTGTTGCCTTGGTCCCCGCGTGTTGAGCATAATTCTTGAGAGAGCTCTACAAGAATCAGCTGCTTTTTTATGCACATATTCTAAGTGCTCGCGGAAAGTTAATCTCGTGTCTATCATGACGCCAAGATACTTTATCGCCCTCTTAGATGCGATGGTAACGCTGCCGATCTTTATATTGGCAGTTTCCACTCTCTTGCGACTGCTGACTAGGACGACTTCCGTTTTGTGCGCCGCTAGCTCTAGTCCAGCTCCAGACAACCAGCTTCGTATGCGATTGATACTTGCGCTGCACATATCCTCAGTATCTTTAAGCTCCTTTCCTATGGTGACGACTGCTACATCATCAGCAAAGCCAATGGTGTGCGCGCCTGCTGGTAGTTCCAAGCGCAGTACGCCGTCGTACATCATATTCCATAGGAGAGGCCCCAGCACTGAACCTTGGGGGACTCCAGCTGACACTATATGAGTTTGGGGACCCTCACTCGTATTGTATGTTAGTGTTCTTCCTCTGAAGTAGCTCCTCACTATCTCTTTTAGATATTTAGGGATATTATATTGTGACATCGCATCCAGTATCATATCCCAACTAGCTGTGTTGAATGCATTCTTCACATCTAGAGTCGCAATGATGCAGTAGCGCTTCGTCCCGTGCTTCCATCTGGTGCCTTGGATGGCGGAAGCTGCCAGGCCGACAACTTTGTCAAGCGCATCTGCTGTTGAACGGGCCTTCCGGAAACCAAATTGGTTAGGTGAAAGGCCTCCGGCTCTATCAATGGCACTCTCCAGCCTAGAGCAAATCAGTTTCTCAAACACCTTTCCCATGGTGTCTAAGAGACAGATTTGTCTATATGAAGATGGCTCATCCGGTGGTTTGCCAGCCTTAGGTAGCAATACCAAGTTCTGAATTTTCCATATTGCGGGGAACGTCTCATGAATTATACATTCGTTGTATAATTCCGCGAACGCGCTCGGGTGCAAGGCGAGGGCTAGCTTTAGCGCACGATTTGGGATCCCGTCTGGCCCTGGGGCTGAGTTAAGTCTAAGACCTCTGAGAGCTACTAGTATCTCATCGTCCGTAACTAAGTCAATCTGAGTGCTCGTTGAGCCCTGCTCGGCAGACATGGTCTCAGGGGCATGAATGGAGCTTAGTCTTTCTGGAAAGAGTGTTTCCACAATCGATTTAAGCTCCAAACGATCCATAGGCTGCACCTGATTACCTGCGTATAGTCTTTTAACCACTATCTTATATGCCCTGCCCCAAGGGTCATATTCGGCTGAGTCGCACAATTCTAAGAAGCACTCTCTTTTGCTTGCCCGAATGGCCTTCTTCAACTGTCTTCTAGCCGTCTGGTATTTTATTTTATTTTTTGCATTTGCGTCGAATGTCACCTATTTGTGCATTCCACCAATACATAGGCGTTTGTTGTCGCATGAACCGCTTGCGGCGTAGCATGCTACTACTGCAGGCACTCTGAATTTGGGCTACCATTTGGCATGCTCTGGCCTCAACATTGCCAGATGTGCCCAGCGACTGAATGGCCACTGAAAAGGCCAAGGGATTGAAAGTATCCAGCTGATACGATTCTCTCCACAAGTTTGGCGCCCTGGCAAGTGGCTCCCCTATTGTGAACAGAAGTGCCGTATGATCGCTGCCCGTATAACTATCGCAATGACTCCATGATGCTTCCCGAAAAAGGGATGAAGTGACAAAAGTAATGTCAATTACTGATCCGTATCCAGCCCTACTGAAGGTGTACTCTTGGCCAGTATTGAGCAGTGCAACATCTAATGTCGCGAAGATCTCCAGAAGGATACGGCCTCTGGTATTAGTTGTGTGGCTACCCCATTCTAACGCCCATGAATTAAAGTCGCCTGCTATAATGGCCTTCCGACCCCTAGCATCCACGGCAAGCTCATCGAGCGTCGCTGAGAAATCGCTGAGCTGCATGCTGGGGGCCAGGTAGCAACTGTATAGCCATAAGTTACCGTATCGGCCGCGTACGAATCCATTGAATGGCTTAACATCTGAAAGCACATTCGTTGAACCGCCACATGCCCATAGCGCTGCTTTGCCAGTACTGTCTGTTGCCCACGTTCTGGGACAGCTGGTCTTACAGTGATGAGGTTCACTGAGAAAGGCTACATCTATAAATTTTTCTCTTACAGTCTGCTCTAGTAGATCTTGCGCAGCTATACAATGATTTAAGTTAAGTTGAAGAAACCTTAACATTTCATTTTACGCGCAGCTTCACGGTAGAATGGGCACTTGAAGCTGCCTGCTGAATGATCCGTCTGCTTTTCGCCTTTACGGACGCAGAGGCTACATTTGGGTGGCTTGGTGCATGCTTTTGCACTATGACCCATCTCGCCACACCTGAAACAGGCACCCTTCAGGTCACAGTCGCTAGCGCAGTTAGCGGCTATATGACCGTAATCGAGGCACTTGAAGCAGCGTTTAGGCTGGTCCACGGCTCGGATACGGCATACAACCCATCCTATCCTAATTTTGGACAACTCGAGCAGAGTTTTGGCTTTCCCAACTGGGAGAGCAACTGTAGCTCTTTGCTGTCCCCCATAAGCTGACCGAAGCGATTTAATGACCGTAATGGGGAGTGAGCTATCTTTCAACTCCACCCTAATTGCCTCTATTATCTCCTCTTTGCTCGCTAGTTCATCAAGATCACGAATCTCAATGTGTGCCGTTTCGGTAAGTGTTTTAACTACCGCTCTGTCGCCCAATGCCTTGCCTACAGCCTCGTGAAGAGCATCTGCGCTATGCTCCGGCTTCCTGCTTAGTTGCAACAGGAGGTCCCCCTTAGCTGTCTTTCTGATCCCTTGAACATCGCCACTCAGATGTTTTAAATTTGGGTCGCTCTTAACTACGCGAAGCATGTCCGCATAGCTGCACCCGCCTACGCCAGAGATCGCAATTGCGTCAGTTCTGGGCCGCTTTTGTATGGGCTTGCGACCCTTGACGACCGTCCAGCTACTCTTGCTAGTCTGTGGATCTGCTTGATTTGCATTCCTAACTGCCGCACCTATTGCTATCTGTTCTACCGTTACGCTTCTGTTGGGCCTCGACTTTTTTGAAGGAGTTTTCCTCACTTCGGCGGCTACTTCCCTTGGCCGTTTGGGCGTATTGCTACTCTTTTGAGCACTAATGCTCGCTTTGTGGACTTTCTCCACTGCTTTCTTGGGCGGCGTGGTCTGCACCTCGCAGTTTCTAACTGTGCGGTCACAAAACTTTTCGGCCGCCTTGTGAAGATTGACCAGTTTGGTCAACTCCTCTCTCATTAGGGCATTTATATGCCGCTGACCACCAAATAAAGCAGACAAGCCCTCTAAGGTAACTCCTATTTGAGCTAACGCTTCCTTTAAGGACTTCGGTGCCTGGCAAACAGCCACTGGGGACTGACTCGGTGCTACCGGCTGCGGCAACGCCCTCAATTGTTGCTGCGGTGACCGCTGCAGCGAAGAGCGGCGCGCGAAAGCTTGCAGCTCATCCTCCATCATGGCCTCCATACCTGCTCCGACTACCGTGGCGTGTAGCCTGTAGTAGGCAATGGCTACTAAAATTTGAATTTAGTTTTTTTTTTTTTTTTTTTTTCTCTTTCTTTCATTTATTTAAGTGTTGAACCCATACATTACAATTGTAGTATCTTAACAGCACATTTATATACTAAAATAATAACCTAACCTTTTGTTTTATACAGAAGGACTTATAACTAACTTATAAATAACCTAACCTTTTGTTGTATACAGAAGGACTTATAACTATTTAAATAATTTTTAATTTAATTATACTAATGTTTTAATTAATATTTTTGGCGAAACCTAAGCGTTTTAGTCGCCTTAGTGGTCTCATAGGGAGCAGTTGTCTCGCTAATCTGCTACGGTGTCTGACCAGTCTGTCACTATATCTACTTGTGTGTCTTGCGATCTGTTCTTCTACTGTGTGAAGATTTAGATCATGGTGCAGGGTAGAGCCGCGTACGTACCATGGGCAGTTCGTGATTTGCCGCATAGCTCGGTTCTGAAGTACCTGTATGCGTTTATAGTTGCTTTTAGCAGCTATTCCCCAAATCTGCACACCATATAGCCAAATCGGAGCCACACAGTGGACGTAGACTGCTCTCTTCACTCTTAGTGACATGTTGCTTTTTCTGTTGATCAGCCACCGCAGCTGTTGCATGCGTTGCCCACATCTCCTGGTCGCAGCTTTAATGTGAGGACCAAATGTTAAACGCTTGTCCAGAGTGATACCAAGGTATTTTGCCCGTGATGGTTGATCCAATATTACTCCGTCTATTCGTATAGGCGGAGTGTGGTTAATGAGTGTTTTTAGTGTAAAACATGGATTGGTGGTCTTCCGTGAATTTATTTTTAAGTTCCACCTTTTGCACCAATCAGCCAGTGCCTTTAGATAGTTTTCAACTCCACTAGCAGCTTCGATGCGGCATTTGGAGCTGTTTTGAATTTAGTGACCCCACTAATTTAAAACACAGCTTAGCTTCGAGACACTAGGAGCCCGGAAGTATGCACTACTTTAGACTGCGTCTAAAAGTATGCAGTACTTTAGCTACTGTAACTTCGCCTCAGAAGTTAGGTTGTTGTCTTTGCTAAGAAAACTACTCAAAATGGTTAGGTTACTCAAAATGGTTAGAATGTCCGCTGCGATTTCCAGCACTACTAACAGCTGTGCCCCTGGTTGTTATTATTTGTGCAAGTGTGACAATTGTGACACACAACCACAAGTAAAAACGCTTTCCCGCCCTGTGTCGAGGAAAAAAGAGATGGAAGGCCAAAAAGACGCTACCGCCCCCCCCTCTCTTGCACCACACTCGGCGAAGCGGATACTTCGCGATGCCGCCACAAAGCGTTCAACACGTTTTAAGTGTTTCTCTCGCAGTCTTTGGAACAGCTGTGTAAGTACAATCCGCAGCATACACGTTGTCTTTAATTATTTCCACTTTTACAGCGAAAACAAAATACAGAATACTGGACCGCGAAAACACCGACCGTACTCCGCGACAACGCCACAACGTGTGTGTGTGTGTGTGTGTGTGTGTGTGTGTGTGTGTGTGTGTGTGTGTGTGTGTGTGTGTGTGTGTGTGTGTGTGTGTGTGTGTTTGTTTTTTTTTTGTATTCGTTTATTAACAAAAATTTATACTATATAATACTAGATAATTTTGATGCGGCGACTAAAGATAGCGCAAGATGCTTGCGGTACGGCCGTGAAGCATTGCTTCGCAAGCGCTTTGCACTATCTTAGGCTGGGACACCTCGACTTCTTATCCGCTCAACTCGGCGGAGCTCCGTCATAATTGTGGCCGCGAAGGTGCTTGTAAGATTCCAAGCTGCCTCCGATTCCAGCATGGCATTGACTATGTTGTCCGCTCTAATAGAGCGGCCCACAGCCTCTTCCAGACAACGCCTCTCCTCTTGGAAGCGTCCGCACTCAAATAAGACGTGTTTGGCATCTTCCACCAGTCCTCGTCCACACCAGGAGCATTCGTCCGTGTCCTCGTGGCCAAAGCGCTTCAAGTAGCTCCGGAAGCATCCATGTCCCGAGAGAATCTGCGTAAGATAAAAATTAACCTCACCATGCTTGCGGTTTATCCATGGTGCAAGCTCAGGGATGAGCGTGTGCGTCCAGCGCCCTTTTGTTGAGGTATTCCATCGTCTTTGCCATCGCGCAATGCTGTCCGCCCTGATAACGTCGCGCTGTATAGGCTCGTGCGTGTTCCGCTCCACGGCTTCGGCGACCAATTCCTCCAGTGGCACCATACCGGCAATAACAAGTGCCGCGTCATCGGAGACTGTCCTAAAGGCGCAGCTGACTCTGATTGCGCTCAGTCTGTAAGTGGCACAAATGCCTCGGCTATAGCTCGGCGTTGCCATCGCACTTGACCATATTGGTGCAGCATAGAGGATGACGGACCTAGTGACGCTCGTTAGGAGGAGGCGTCGTTGTTGCCTTGGTCCCCGCGTGTTGAGCATAATTCTTGAGAGAGCTCTACAAGAATCAGCTGCTTTTTTATGCACATATTCTAAGTGCTCGCGGAAAGTTAATCTCGTGTCTATCATGACGCCAAGATACTTATCGCCCTCTTAGATGCGATGGTAACGCTGCCGATCTTTATATTGGCAGTTTCCACTCTCTTGCGACTGCTGACTAGGACGACTTCCGTTTTGTGCGCCGCTAGCTCTAGTCCAGCTCCAGACAACCAGCTTCGTATGCGATTGATACTTGCGCTGCACATATCCTCAGTATCTTTAAGCTCCTTTCCTATGGTGACGACTGCTACATCATCAGCAAAGCCAATGGTGTGCGCGCCTGCTGGTAGTTCCAAGCGCAGTACGCCGTCGTACATCATATTCCATAGGAGAGGCCCCAGCACTGAACCTTGGGGGACTCCAGCTGACACTATATGAGTTTGGGGACCCTCACTCGTATTGTATGTTAGTGTTCTTCCTCTGAAGTAGCTCCTCACTATCTCTTTTAGATATTTAGGGATATTATATTGTGACATCGCATCCAGTATCATATCCCAACTAGCTGTGTTGAATGCATTCTTCACATCTAGAGTCGCAATGATGCAGTAGCGCTTCGTCCCGTGCTTCCATCTGGTGCCTTGGATGGCGGAAGCTGCCAGGCCGACAACTTTGTCAAGCGCATCTGCTGTTGAACGGGCCTTCCGGAAACCAAATAGGTTAGGTGAAAGGCCTCCGGCGCTATCAATGGCACTCTCCAGCCTAGAGCAAATCAGTTTCTCAAACACCTTTCCCATGGTGTCTAAGAGACAGATTGGTCTATACGAAGATGGCTCATCCGGTGGTTTGCCAGCCTTAGGTAGCAATACCAAGTTCTGGATTTTCCATATTGCGGGGAACGTCTCATGAATTATACATTCGTTGTATAATTCCGCGAACGCGCTCGGGTGCAAGGCGAGGGCTAGCTTTAGCGCACGATTTGGGATCCGGTCTGGCCCTGGGGCTGAGTTAAGTCTAAGACTTCTGAGAGCTACTAGTATCTCCTCGTCCGTAACTAAGTCAATCTGAGTGCTCGTTGAGCCCTGCTCGGCAGACATGGTCTCAGGGGCATGAATGGAGCTTAGTCTTTCTGGAAAGAGTGTTTCCACAATCGATTTAAGCTCCAAACGATCCATAGGCTGCACCTGATTACCTGCGTATAGTCTTTTGTAGTATGTTTAATAACATAATAATAATACCCGACGCAATGTAGAGTATTCTACATATAAATGCGTCATATGCTCAGTGCATGATAGTGTATACTACATGCGCACATAGTGACACTTTGTCGCTATGCATAAATATACATATCGAGCATAATAATTGAAATACGATCAGCCACTTATATGTGACTGACCGGCAGCGCGAGATATGCCGCGTCTGCAGTTTGCCGCATGCCTAAAGTACATGCCGTATGTATATGCCCTATGCATATACATACATATATATATATATAAGCATACTACGCTCTCCCGCTCTGTCGCTGCGCTCAGCGGCAGAACTCTTTTTATATACAAATAATGTACTTAGCCTAAGACCATATATTTTTGGAAATAAAGAAACATTATGAATCCTACAACTAACACGAGCAGAAGGTCGCGCGTTATTATTAACCAAACCTTTTACTAACTTATTACATGGCGACCGTGACAAGTGTCACGAACATGTAAAGTGAACACAATAATAAAAGTGAATAAAAACTAAAGTGAAACAACGGTTTTTCCTCGGGCACGGTAGCGGCTACGCGAGGCGTTTCAGTTGCCGTGCCCGTGGACCCGAGGGATGCATCCACTGCTGCGCTTCGTATGGAGTCTGGCGCCAAGAACTGTGAAGTTGTTGTCTCTGGCAAGCTGCGTGGTCAGCGTGCCAAGTCGATGAAGTTCGTCGATGGACTCATGATTCACTCTGGTGATCCAGGCAACGACTATGTCGAGACCACCACACGCCACGTTCTGCTGCGCCAGGGCGTGCTTGGCATCAAGGTTAAGATCATGTTGCCCTACGATCCCAAGAACAAGAGTGGTCCCAAGAAGCCACTGCCCGACAATGTGTCTGTCGTTGAGCCCAAGGAGGAGAAGATCTATGAGACCCCAGAGACGGAATACAAGATTCCGCCACCAAGCAAGCCTCTGGATAATATGCCCGATGCTAAGGTTCTGTAAAATTAAGTTTTACTTTTCCACAAGAGTAACAGCAACAACAACAGTAATAACATGAGCAGCCGCTCACTGCGAGTACACCTCATGGACAGGAACCCAATAGCCTGTGCGACCAGCACCGGCCCCGCCAGCGCAACAAGCTGTGCCAAAGGATCCGACAGTGCTACAATGAGCACACAACGTGGATCCGACAACGCTACATAGAGCGTACAACATAATATTAATTAATTTTATTAATCTTAAAATGCACTGCGATGCATAATTTATTAATAAGAAAAAAATTGTAAAACTGAGCGACAATTGCGTTGCCCGGTCTAGGGTATGGCCCGTAAAGCCATACAACTATTAGCCAGGAAGATCACTGCGCTGATCGAATAGGGAATTAAAGCTACAAACAATGAATTAAAAATAAGATTAAAAAAAAATTTTTTTTATTATCATTACAAAAACGGACATACAGTTTAAATATCGAGAAGTACAAACAGAAAGAATTCATTTTAAAATGTCCATTTAAGAAAACACTTGAATTCCCAATAAAAAATGTTAATGTCTTTTCAACGAGCAATGGCTCATATCGCCTCACGCGATTACCTTTTGGTACCTTTTATGCATGAAGTGACATTCCTAAGTCACAAATGCACAGATCAAGGAATATTACAAATAATTATCCTGTCCCTACAGACGCAGACAGCGCTAGGAGATTGATTACATTATGTATTATTATAGACACTTTAAACAAAATTTCGCCGAACATTCCCGGCACATAATCTGATTATGTAAACAGAATGTTCCATTTGAATAGACAGAGGAATGCGAAAAAGCATTCCAATACCTGATAGATAATTTTGTGGCAGACGCCACATTCCGGATTACAATATCCGACCTAAAAAAACATGCATAATAAAGTCATGACAAGTAAACAGAAAACTCCTGCGCAAGAAAAGTTCAAGTAGATTTGCCTAAGCAAACTCTTGACAAAGCTTCTAAGCCCAACGTATACGAAGTCATTTCCAATGACGAGGTACGGAAATTAATAATCTTGCATATCGATAATTATACATGCTTCTAGAAGCATGTAAAAAAGAAGATAATCGCAAGAATTGATGTTAGCATTTTATACTCCAATGGAATTCTCGACTTAGGTCTGTTTTTCCAAGGCTTGATTGGCAAGCCGGTGTATCTAAATTAGCCAACTCAAAGTGGCACCGTGCAAAAAGATCTTTGAATTAGTTCAATAGATACTTTTAAAATGGGCAATAAAATAATAAAATTATTAAGAGTAGCGCTACTCAAGCCGGTGACCCTCATCCAAGATGATGAAGAAAAAGAAGCAAAACTGTTTACACCCCATGATGATCATATTTAAGGAGGTCATACAGGCATAAATAAAACATTGGCCAAAGTACAAAGACACTACTATTGGAAAAAATATGACACGTCATATCAAAAGTACAATAAGAAATGTCTAAAATGCCTAAAATCAAAATAACAGCATGAATAAAGACCCCAATAACAATAAAAGCTATATGGAATCTTTCATTCTGAAGTACGGTCCAATGAAGACGTTCATTACGGACATGGAAACAGAATATAAGAATTTCGTTATAAATGACTTGTGCAAATATTTAAAATAGAATATATAAAGTCTACTGCACACCATCATCAGACCTTAGGGACACTAGAGAAAAGTCGCAGAACATTTAATGAATATGTTCGTTCATACATTTCTGCGCACAAAACTGATTGTACGTTTGGATACAATATTTCATGTAATGTATCAACACAACAACAATATTGGTCCCATATGAACTCGTATTTGGAAAATTACCAAATCAGTTCATTACACTTTAACAGAAAGAAAAACTATTATTAATCGACCAAGGTTAAAATTAAGATATAACGTAACTTCAAATTAAATAATAACATACAATTTATCAATGAGCACAAATGTTCGATTGAAAAACAAAAAGTACATAAAGATAGCTTAAAAGAATTTCATATCTGAAAGAATGCATGAAATAGGACTGATCACCCTTTTCAAGTAAAAACAACATTTTTTTTCTTCTTCTCTCTTTCCTCATATAAATAGATACAAAAAAAAATTAATTAAAGAAAAATCTGATATTTTGAATGATTCATTAAACAAGTCGACTCAATAAAAAAAAAAAAGGAAAATAAAATTTTCAATAACAATGCAAAATATTCCTTTTAATTTCTTTTATTAACTAACACAAAACAATACAATTAACAGTAAAATAAAAACACACAAAATAATACAAAAAAAATAAATTTAAGATTCAAAATATAACGTAAAATTAAACCAAAAAAAAAAAAAAATTTTTTTAACTTACAATAAGAATCAAAAATTAATATTAATTTCTTTAAAATTAACACTAAAATAAAATGACTACATATATTACGTAATTTCTTTAAAAAGGGGAGGTGTAGTATGTTTAATAACATAATAATAATACCCGACGCAATGTAGAGTATTCTACATATAAATGCGTCATATGCTCAGTGCATGATAGTGTATACTACATGCGCACAGTAGTGACACTTTGTCGCTATGCATAAATATACATATCGAGCATAATAATTGAAATACGATCAGCCACTTATATGTGACTGACCGGCAGCGCGAGATATGCCGCGTCTGCAGTTTGCCGCATGCCTAAAGTACATGCCGTATGTATATGCCTATGCAATACATACATATATATATATAAGCATACTACGCTCTCCCGCTCTGTCGCTGCGCTCAGCGGCAGAACTTCTTTATATACAAATAATGTACTTAGCCTAAGACCATATATTTTGGAAATAAAGAAACATTATGAATCCTACAACTAACACGAGCAGAAGCTCGCGCGTTATTATTA